>CAWUFW010008001.1:600000-941986 GCA_963921515.1 Calotriton arnoldi | reverse complement strand
TACCAGGTCTAACACTCACTTTATTGTAATAAGGTCGCTGATTACAGTTTTGTGGTTATAGCCTAATACCGTTATATTGTTTCTAGTAATATATTGCCACCCTTGGTCCCTTCCGACTTACAGGGTTCCCTTGTTCCATTTCACACCCTTTGGAGTATAGCACTCTGGGGAAAAGCATCTTCTGGGGCCCGCACTCGAGCAACTGGGCCTTAGCGCCTCCAATCCCCACCACTGTTATCAAACTGAGAGACTTCCTGTGTCTCATGAAAACTATTGTCACCCTCTGTGTATGTCCCGGGCCCTATTAGACTTGGGGGAAAAAGGTATGGGCGGAGCAAACAGGCGGTTGTGTGGACACAAATGTGCAGCCTTCGATAACACCAAATCCCAGTGTTACAGTGGCAGTGGCCACAAGAAAGCCATGGGCATAGTTGAAGCAGGGAGAGGGGCAGTGTTTTCTACCAAAGAAAAAGGGTGAGTCATGGAATGAGGCTGCATATTTAAATTGTGTGCTTGTTTAGCAGTGACTGCATACTACGCGAACAGGGACGTTAGTTGGAATCAGGCAACTTATTATTACTTTCCTTCCAAAATATCAAACACTCTGAAATGCATAATGAAAATGAACACATCTGCATAACAGCAAGCAATTCACCACTCCCAAAGCAGTTCAAAGTCATGAGCGCACCGGTAAACTCCGCTCCGCTGGAGGCTGCAGAGTTTTTGTCGAACTCCGTGCTCCAAGCGGAGCACAAAGTGGGCAAAACTCCACAAACTCAGGTGGCGAAGCGAAGTTTCCCACCCACCTCTAGTGTTAGTCCTTCCCTGTATTTACACAAATAACAAATTAAATCCAACTATTTTGTTTTGGTTCTTTATTAGTGCTACTCATCCCAATGCAGGGTCTCAGAGCACTTTACATCACACATACGCATTCTACATTGACAATAAATCATATGTGTGTAAATCAATGAACAGGATGCGTTACATATGACAGTTAGGTTTAAAAGGTGTTGGAATCACATGTCAGTCATAGCTCATTGTGCTACATTAGAAGGATTAACATTTATGAACTGTAAGTAACAAAAGGATCTCTGTGTTAAAAGCAGTAACCCACTTACCCATTTACGTCAAATAAAAATCTGTCATCTGCGTGTTACACAATGTGCTTTGCAGAAGACATATTAACTCTCTATGCTACTTTGATTAAAAACTTGAGCTAAACAAAACACAGAACCCTCCAGCAAATAGGTTAACCTCCAGAGTTATTATCTTTTCTAATTATTATTATTCCCTGAGATTTAGTTGGCACACAGATCTTTGCAGCAGATGACTTAACCCCATAAGATACATTCAAATGCAGAATTTGCAACCAATTAAGCAGAACAGATTTACTGGCCCTTTCTAATTGAGGGTTTTAAAAAATAAATATATAAGTTGAGGCTCAGAATTTGAGTTTGAGCTATGTCACCTTTTTGGCACAACCCTGATGTAAAATCTCATTTGTAAAACATTGTAATGCACTCAAATGTGCTCACGATATACCTTTTAAACATATGTGTGAGGTCTGAAGATCTGATGTCACTTCCTGTAAGGTCATGGGTTGGGATGCCACTTCCTGTGACACCACGTGCGATGTCACGTGCCGTGATGTCATGCACCATGATGTCACTTCTATACTTCCTAACTAGGTTAGTCCCCCACTTCTTTTTTAGGGCTTGAGCCCTGAGTAAATTAAATGTACCAATAAAGTGAAAGCCAATTTTACCATGTTTGAAGTAGCGAGCAGAGGCACTTTGGCACTGGATAGCATTGTAAAAAGTGCACAGAGTCTTAATACCAAATAAAACGGGTTCAACAACAGAAGTGAAAAATCTGGGGAGACCCCGGAAAAAGGTCAGGTCCAACAAAAACCCCTCCAGCCAAAAACTAGAGTAGACTAATCGATACCTTGATGGACTTTGCTGCTTAGGAGATAGAACATGGGCAATATCCCTCTTTTGCAGATGGGTTTGTCAGTTCTATGCTCCTTCAAGGCTAACTTTATTCCCCTGGTATTATCCTCTGGGGTCACTGCGGATGTGACAGACTGTACTGCCAATTCTTAAAACTGTTCAACTGCTGTAGCCAGCTAGATGCATTACAACTGCTAAAAGCTAAACTCTAATAAAAATGAGATCCTTCTGTTGGGCAGGCACAACCACTTGTGGGGAGATCCTTGGTGGCCTGAAACATTAGCACCCTCCTGAACCAAAATCTGTGGTAAAAAACTTAGGGATATGGATGGATGACCTGCTATCTTTCGAAACACTAGTCAGAATTATAGCTGGATCTTGCTTTGGTATTTTGAGAAGCCTTAAACCGATCAAAGACTTTTTCACTTTACACAGCTGTAAATTGATTCTACTATATCTAATCATTTCACGCTTGGATTACTGCAACATTCCATATCTGGTCAACAAAAAGTCTGCTCGAATTGGCAGCAGATTGTCAAAATGCAGCTGCTAGATTACTTATTTGTCTCCCCAAAGCCTGTTCGGTCACTCGACTCCTTGGCAATCTTCGTTGTCTGTCCATCGAAAAGCGTACTCAGTTCAAAGCTCTATAAAGGTCTCACAACATTTTTTACAAGCAGCGGGCACCCAGTCTAGCCACCTTGATGCAACCATAGCTGCCTACTGGAGCATTATTCTTAGCAGATCTGAACCTGACACATATACCCCATACTAGAAGAGCCAGAATGGGAGGATGTACTTTTAGAGTAATATCTCTGACCTTGTAAAATTCTATGCCCCTTAAGCTAAGAAAGATTCAGAATCATCAGAGTTTTTGGAAGCAGTTAAAGACCTTGCTGTTCTCAGCCTAGGCTGTATTTATTCTTCTCTTCTGTGCTTTGGCTTTTTTCTGCTGTTTTTAGAAATCTTTTTAACATACCATACATAACATGATATAACTTAACATGACATAACATAAAATAAAATAACTACACCAGCTCACAGAGAACCCTTCACCTCATCTATGGGCTCCATCTATAAAGCTCCTGACATTAATTTGCTCACAGATGCATTCAAGTAGCCAGACATTATCACCATGGCCTACAACATAAGATGATGTGACCCATTCCATCCCTTGGGTCAGACTTCTGACCACAGCCCAGGGAAACATCTACTCAAAGGGCAACATCCAGCAGAGGGTACTAATAGCTGCCAGTGTCTTAAACCAGACTGGGCCATCCTCTCTCAGGTGGAGGTTCCAAGCGGGGGCCTTGTGCAACCTTGAATCCCAGCCTCTGGGATGACAAGTAGTTCCCTAGCTGATTCTGAGGGTTCCCTGACCTCTAAGGTTTCTCAGAGTTGGGGGCAGCAGCCCTAGGTGTTAGGTGCCCTCCTCCCACTCTCCTCACCAGTCCACGGGTGGCATCCTGAAACTGGTTTCTCAGCCCAGGGTCTGTATCCTGAGGCTGAACAGATGCCTGGCAAGCCAGAACTTCCAGGAGGAAAGCACCGGCCCCCTCAAGGTTGACACACTCTGTCTGCGATATGTATGGGTGTGCCTGGTGCAGGTCCCCAGAGCTCTGCCTCTGTGAAAGCATAGAGAGTATCTACAGGTCAGAAGTTGCCATAAAAGGGTCAGACTTGAGGTGCTCTGCTCTCAGAGCAAACAAAACTAAAAATTGTAAACCACAAAATGTTCTCCTTTTTAGGTCGAGCTTTAGCGGCAGCGCACATGCGCTGTTCGCTCTGCGAGGCATGCAGTAGTAGAGTATGGGAGACAAGCTGTCCTCACTCTCCGCCCATATTTTTCATTGGCTTCTGACTTTGTCCTTCGTAAATTCTGTCTTCTGATTGATTATGAGGCTTGTTAGTCCCGCCTTATTATGGCCATGTTGTCATTTGTAACCTCCCATGGCTATTGGCCGCTTTACTTCGAGTGTTACACTGTATGGTACGTGTTATTTAGAGCACTATTTTTTGCTGCGCCTTCTCACCCCCTCCCCCGCCCGCACTCCCATTGTCCTTGCCTTCTCCCCCCTCCGCCTCCCCCACCCGCACTCCAGTTGTCCGTGCCTTCTAGCCCCCCTCCCGCCCGCACTCCTGTCGCCCGTGCCTTCTTCCCACCCGCACTCCCGTTGTCGGTGCCTTCTCGCACCCCCTCCCCCCGCCCGCAGTCCCGCTGTCCGTGCCTTCTTGCCCCCTGTCCGCCCGCCCGCACTCCCATTTGCAATGCAATAGGTCTCGCGTAAATGCTAGTCCTTTTGCATTGCAAATGCTTGTTAAATTGTAGCCTGCTAATGGCTAATGGCGGGTCTTTGTCCCACCTTTCTCCATAAGTCCACTCCCCTGGAGTATTGCTGCAGGGGCAAGCAGGTGCGCGCACAGTGGCTGCTGTGCAGGACGCTCGCTTTGCTCCGACAGCTAAGCTCCCGTGCCAATACTCCCCCCCTGCCTCTCTCCCGACCCTCACTTTCTGCCCTACTCGCTCTACCTTTCCTGTCTTTTGTTTTTTTCAGGCCGTTCTACAACTAAGAAATGTAACTTGTGTTGGGTGTGCCTGTTTTCAAACAGCCGTACTCGGGCTCGTTAATCACACACCTTTGAACTTCTTGGCGAGCCTCCTGGTGTTTCCACGCGCTCTCGGAGTTGCAGAGCTTTCAAATGCGGATTCACGCTCACTCAAGACAGAAACAAATGTATGGAAGGAGGGTGAGAGGTTGCTAGAAGAGACAGACGAAACCGAAACCAATGCTAGCCATACTTTTGTTTAGCCCAATGTCTCCTTACGTACCACTGAAGTGTTATTACTTCTGTAGTGTCAGAAAATTAGATTAGCAAGTACTGTGGAATATCAGTATGCGTTCATCTGTTTACAGGTGTAGCCAGTATGCAATGTATCCACTGGCTTTGTATTCTGAATCAGAGAATGAGTTGTAAAGTGACTGGGAAATATTTGCTTCAATCGAATACGAAAACCGCGCACTTGCGCTGTTTTGTTTAAATGACAATGCTAGCTTCGTTTGCATTATTTCAAAATGTATTTAGGAAAAGCAAGTTAACATTTTAGTTTTATAAAAGAGAGGAGACTCGTTCTACATGCAGTCAGTGGTTTGAGAGGAGCAGGGCCGGTGGTGTTTTTTTTTCTTTTGGGGGGGGGTAGAGGAAGCGATTATCAAGCCCCCCCGCCTAAGACAGTGTTTGCATCTAACTGATAAGATTGCGAAACCTAAGTGCCTGTTGTAAGGTGCTTATCTGACACGTCATAAAAACAGGCCAAATCTTTATATTTAATTTTATACGTTGCAGGTGTAGCCTCTTCAGTTACTGCCAGCTAAATTATGTTTTCCATTTGTACAGTGTGAGTTTTCTTTTGGTGGGACAGGTTGATTGTATCAACCCCCAGTAATGGAAATCTGCGTCCCAGAGTTGTTCCAGTCGCCTGCTTGTTGACATTAACCCTGGGCGTAGTGGGCCTAGCAGGGCTACGCGGAGGTCCGCGGAGTTGCAAACAAACTCGGTGGAACTCCGCTACGCTACGCTACGCCACCCGCCTCCACCCCCCCTATATTAACAATTAAATCTACATTACTTCTAGTAAATTAAAACCACTTCCCTGTCATGGGGCGTCCCCGGGCTGCCCTCCTCCTCTTCCTTGCCGTCTGGGTAATTCTTTGAGAAAACTGTGCATGCGTGCGCGCCCGCGCATGCGCAGTTTTCTCAAGAATTACCCAGATTGCGAGGAAGAGGAGGAGGGCAGCCCGAGACACTATTGCATTCCTTTTTGGATCATAAAAGTAAAAAAAGACGCCTGCTTCATTTCACGTGACAATGCCTGCATGTGCCTACAAAGTAATATGCCCATTCTTGTTTATTGTAACTTTTCAACGTGCTGCACAGAAGCCACGCTGCTCTACAACATAGCTTAAAAACAAAGGCCAAACCAAAACCTCTGGCTAAGCACTTATAAGGTCCCAAAGGTGAGACCTATTGGCTATGCCAATGCTTGTTGTCTAAAGTAGGCTGCCATGAGGGGCGGTGGTGGTGCGTCGGTCTGGGCAGCTGATTCCACTATTCGGGCGTTCATTGAGCACTTCTGGCGTTTGGTAGCTGGGGAGAGGTTTTGTGAGGGCCCTTTTTGATCGAGGGTAATACCAATGTTGATTGATCAGGTGACCTTGGAAGAAGAGAATCAAAACCTGAAGGAGCATGCGATTCACCAAGTGGGGCCATCATATTTACTTTGCTAAGAGATAGTCTTCTTTCCGTGAGGTCTATTTCTTTGCTAATGACACTCACAGTTCTCTGTATTATTCTGTCTATTGATAGTATTGTTGTTGGGGCGGTGGATATACATAGGGCTTTGCCCATCTTTTTTTTCCCTATTGTGTTTAACTATCTAAACTGGCCTGAATAAACAGCTTTAAATTAAGAATGAGTCAGTTATCTGACAGCGTATCAGGAGCCAAGGATGGTCGCCCAGCCCAGCCCAGCCTCCTCTGGGCTCTAACGGGGGCGGATGGGCTGTAGGAGATGCCAATGCGCTTTATAGCTCTTTCAAGCCACACAGGAAATGACGGTGTTAAGCCCCTCCTTACTTACCGGTAATCTTCATTACTCCGAGTATAGTCTTCCTCGCCATATGATTAACGAAGTGAGCTTCAGCTCCACACCAGAACCCACCAAAGCAAAAGTTAGCCTCCCATGCCTCCCATCCCTTCCCAATATGGCCGACCCCTATCACCCCTGACCTCTACAAGAGGAGGGCCGGCCCAACCCTCAGCCTGAGAACTACCAAGCAGAAACATGAAGCCGACAGCAACACAGGAAGAGAGGGATGGGAACTCATGTGGCGAGGAAGACTATACTCGGAGTAATGAAGATTACCGGTAAGTAACCGGGGCATTACCTCCTCGTAAGTCTTCCTCGGCACATGATTAACGAAGTGAGCACATACCAAAGCCAAGCGGCTTCATGGAAACTCACAAGAAACCAATGGACCAGAAGGGGATGCCAAAGAAGCAGGGCAAACCCAACAACCACAGACGAGTGGAAGAAACCACCCAAGAGAAAGGCAATCACGAGGAGGAAGAACCAGCCCAGGACAGAGAGACCCTGGAAGGGCCGAAAACCCGTACCCCCGAGACCCATAGGGCCACCAGAAAACCGCCCGAACCAACAACCAAGGGAGGATAGAGAAGGCACGGAACCAGACCGCACAGTGCCAAACGCAACAAACAAACTGGCACCACAACAGGAATGTGCAGACTGGCCTAAACACACCAAGACCGCCCGACCGACAGGCAAAAGTGAGAGGGAAGCAGAAGCCCCAGACTTCGGAACAGAAGGAAAAGAAGGTAACACCAAAACAGAGACAACAAGATGCCACAGCAGCCAAAAGACGCCGCCCGACCCAAACACAGCAACATGGCACCTCGGACCACCAACATCAAGAGAACAGATACCACCCCAAATCCAAGGACCGGAGGGACAGAAGGAAACAAACCCCACCAGGCCCAGCGGACAACTGAGGGAACCAAGGGCAGAAGCTGAGGAACCAGACACAACCAAAGTGGACCGGCAGGAGCCGCAAGAATGGAGGAGAGCGCAGAAAGGAACCCAGCACCCCATCCGACCTGCAGAAATGAAGGCCAACAAAACACCACCAACACGGTGAAAATCAGGCAGGCAATGGACCCCAGCAGGTCAAAGGACCCCCCGGAAGGGAGCAAAAGAACCCAGGAAGGCACAAGAAACCAGCCACCGGAAGCCACAGGAACCCGAAGCAACCCGGCCACCAATGGAACCAAAGCGGCAAACAGCGGAAAGCCCGCAAGGCCGCCCAAGGAGCCTGAAAATCAGAAGGGACCAGGCCCAAGGCCAAACCAAGGAAAGCGAAGGGCCAACACCGGGCTACCATGCACAAGGAAGCAGATAGCACCCGGCAGCAAGGAGAACGCTGCATGAAAGGAGCACAACACCCCTGCGCAGGGGCCAAGCAAACCGTTCCAGTACGACCCACTTGTAGGAAACGAGCCGCCGAAGCGAGCACCCAAGTGGCCACCCAGCCAGCCGCCTGAGAGCCGACAAGAAAGGGAGTGGACAGGGAGGCAAGGCCACCGGCAGAAACGCACCAATGGCGAAAAGGATAGAAGGGCCGGGCGAAACGAGCCCAAAGCTATGCCAACACCACCAGCGAGCAACCCCGAGCCAGCAGGCACAAGCACACCAGAGCCAGGGCCAGAGAAGAAGAGGATGCACAATTCCCACAGGAAGCGGAGGGCCCCGCAACAGAGAAGGAAGAACCGGGAAAACCCAGCACCCCCGGACAACGAAGACCCTCAGCCGGGGAAACCAAGGGAGAAGAACCAAGGCGAGCACCACCAACAGAACAGACGCCCCGCCCAGGCCAAACAAGCCCAGAACCCGTGGAAGCAGAGGGAACAGAGGCAAAGCGCAAAGCCGGGAGCCCGGATGAGCAAGCAAACAGAGCCACAACCGGGGGCTCAAACCACGCCCGCAACAAAGGAACCCAGCTGCCCAGAGGAAGATGGAAGCCACGGGTTGGAAAAAACCCTGCATCAGGGAAACAACATGCAGCATCCCCCCGGGAGAGAACCTGTCACGAGTGACAATCCCCGGACCCCAGTGAAGGACAGCACAACCGTGCCAAAATGCCCAAGGGAGCAAACCCAGCAGCCCCCCGGAGAATGAGGCAGGTGAAAAAACCACCCAGACTAGAAACAAGAAGCCCCCGCAGGGCTGGGGCAAACCCCAGACAAGCCAAAGGAAGAACCAACAGAAGCCAGACGAGAAACCCGTCAGCAGGGGGACCAACCGACCCTGCACAGACCTGGAACCCAAGCATGCCCCCAGTCCCACAGGACGGCAAAGGCTGCAACCACCCGGGAAGGGGACACCAGAAAATGCAGACCGTAGACCGCACCTGCAGACAGGGCGGGGAAGGGAGCCGCCTGCCTGGAAACACAACCCCCGGCAAAACGGAACCGTGGGACAAGGAGACCACTGGGAACAAGAGAAGGGACACCCACGGGAACAGGCGAGGATGAGCATGAACCGGAACTCATGACGGCCCAGTGGCACTGAGACCCCCCGGAAGGGAAGAGCCCCCCACGAGAAAAACAATGCCAAGCACCGCCTCACAACATAGCACAACAACACCAGAAACAATTCCCATGGAGGACCTCGACCAAGGTAGACAACCCCAACATGAAAGCCAGAGGGGCAGAGGAGAAACCAAGGGGGAGCGCCTGGAATCGGGAGGGCACGCCACCACAACTGAAACCAGACAAAGGGGAACAGGCACAAGGAGGCAGGCAACCAAAAACCGGAACAACCCGAAACAGGATAGGGAAAACTCCAAGACCCCATCGGCAAACAGGAACGGGACGAACAGGCCCCGCTGGAGAAGAACCTGAGAGACCGCCAAAAGCGACCCCGCAAGCACAGGCAAATACGTACCCCGTAGGAGAGGCGCATGCCGAACCCCAGGCCTTACCCAGCCGCCACCACCAAAAGGTGGTAGACCAACCAACGAGCTCCGGACACGAGCAGGGGAGCCCAACAACCGAAAACAGGCGACAACAGGGCGGCACGGCAGGAGGCAGGACTCACGGAATCAAGACAGAAGCCACCCAGGACGGGAGGAGAGGCAGCAGATGGCCCCCAACAGAGCCCCAACGGCCAGAAGCCGAGGGGAAGCATGACACGGAGGGGGGTGCAGTAGCCACCAGCCGAGCCAGGGAGTAGGAGGAGAAAAGGGGCGCCAAGGTCAAGCACCGCATAAACACATACCACAACGGGATGCAATGACCGCATCAGCAGAAAGAGAACCCACGAGACCCACCATTGAGCTATAGCTCCCAGGACTGCGGCCCCGGACATGAAAGGGCAAGCCCCCCCCCAGAAGTAGAAGCAGAAGCAAAGCCCACACGGCGACCACAGAAGCCACCCAGGGAAGGAATGATGCAGACATGGAGAAAAAATGCGTGTGCGCATGAGCAGTGATCTCAAGATTGTTGCCAACTCTGCAGCACACCGCGGAGCCCCACTACGCACACTACACCCAGGGCAATACTATCCATTGTAACAGGTGGCGTGAAGAGACAACCAAAAGCGGTGCCAACCACAACGAGAAGCAAATACCATAAAAACAATGGGGCTTACCCGCTATAGCTGGGAACACGCCACAACCCACCCCGGCATGGGGGTCAAGGGGGCACTCTGTCCAATGCAGCCGTCATAGAGAGGAGAGTGAAGAGAAAAAGAAAAGGACCCCTTGAAAACGAGACAGAGGGGGTCAATGGTAATGCACGAATGGCGTTCATGTAAAAACATGTGCAAAAAACTCCCCTCTTGTATAGCAGCGGAAAGACAAAGAATTTGTTATCGATGTATCCACAGCATCGCTGCGAAGCATACCGGGCAGGAGCAGAGAAATCCAAACATATGACGAAGCCACAAGTATATGCCAGTGAGAACTAAAACAAGACATGCTGAGGATATCGCCGCAGCTCAGGGACATGGCAACCAGGAAGCCCAGACCGCAAGCCTCTACAAATTACCCACAGAATGTACTGGAACGTTGCCACAACACATCAGACCAGAACAGCACAGCACTTAAAGGAGTGTGTCTGTTCAACAGTGCTGCTCCCCATACCCCAATATAACCGACTAGCCAGTAATGCCAGCGTTCCTGGATCAACCAAGGAAAGTGAAGTGAAACCGGCAATACCGTGCGCGACCTGCGGGGGGGAAAAGGAGCGCCGCCACCCGCCCGTGCTGTAATCAGGAAGAGCAAGAGCGGAAGACGAAAGCGATGCGAGGAAACTGCTGCACTAGAAAGCACCCAGCCGCACGGGAAACCGGACGAGCCCCCCGCCCCCGGACCGCCAGAAATGCGTATCGCAAGCGGCACCCGCCCCGTAGGATGCCACGCTCGCAACCCCTGCTGGAGAGGCCAGAGGACCGTGAACGCCGCCAGCGCAGCCCCAAGCCTTGGCGGAAGAGGCCGGAAGGAGCAAGCCTGCGCCGGGAACTGCTCCAGTCCCGGGCGACCAGCAGGTAAGCTCATGAGCCCCGAGGAGCTCGTAAAAAAAACCAAAGGGAAGCGGACCCCTTGCAGTGAGGTCCCTCGCGGGCTCCGCAACTGCAAACCAGGAATACAGGGGCACGGCCGGGGACCGTGGAGCGGGCCGCCGGGCCCCCTGCCCAACACCCAGGCAAAAAAGCCCCAGCCAAGCCCGGCAATAGGCACCTCCCTCGCAGGTGAAACCCCCCCCCCAGCGTAGGGAACCGGAGCCTCGGGGAAAGTTGCCCCGCTCGCTCCCAACCTGAGACCGGGAGGGGGGAAACTGATACAGGAAGAGCAGGAAAACAAACCCCAGAACAAAGGAACAACTGATGTGGGGCCCCGGCACAAACAATGATCCCAATCACATCGTTTGACATGGAGGGGGGTGACCACCCCGCTCGCCCCCCTGTAAACCCTTGGCCCGCTAAGGCAGAGCCTAACCGGCCCTGACAGGATACCGGGGGAAGGAAGTGGGGATGGTCCTAGATCCCAAGGGTCCGCTAGAGCATGACCACCAACCACGGACCCATGTTCCAGGTACAGCAGGAACCACTTACCTGAAACACGCTCTGGAGAATCTGCAGCGCAGAACCAAAAAAACAGGCTGAGGGTTGGGCCGGCCCTCCTCTTATAGAGGTCAGGGCTGATAGGGGTCGGCCATATTGGGAAGGGATGGGAGGCATGGGAGGCTAACTTTTGCTTTGGAGGGTTCTGCTGTGGAGCTGAAGCTCACTTCGTTAATCATGTGGTGAGGAAGACTTACGAGGAGGTAATGGCTGGCAGGCAAAGCAGAGTCCAACTTGTGGTGAGTCCCGGAGAGACAGGAATTTTGGCAACTGACCTGTCCTGTTGAAGTATTAAGTATAAAGCAATTGTTTATACTGGACCGAACGTAAAGGAAACCTTGAAAACATGAGGGCTGTAGGCGGTACACTTACTTTGGCTGCAGACTGCAGTAAAACTTGAGTGCTCACTGGAGTGCGATGTGTAAACGGTGGGTCTCACTAATAGCACAGTGTGCTCAAATGCACAGATGCGAACTGCCACTGTGATCCACGTTTAAAAGCCCCATGTCTGTGTGTGGACTAGAGTGTATATCCTCATTATTAAATAACAAAAAACGGCTGCCATATTGGTGTTACTAAAAAGCGAAATGTCGTTCATCGGGTCGACTTCCAGTGTGTAACTTACTAATGGAGTGTACTAAGATGCATCATAACATGAATGAGGCAATCCGTTGCATATCAGGAGCATAAAGTAGACATGCGGTAGAACATCTGGTATTGCTTATCAATTGTGCCTATGATAGAACACTCTCGACATAGTTAAGGATTCTCCAAGTTCACCAGATTGATAATGCGCCCTACACATATTTATGGGTATGAGTAGTTAGACTTAACTTGTACAGAACACACACCGTAGTTCATCACTCGTAAAATGTATCATGTACGTTGACTGGGCAGATGTGTTCATATAAAGACTGTGTAGTTATCACATCGTGGCACAGCAAATGTCTCTTTTCAAAGTATACATTAAAATATTATCAACATTGATAAAGCATACAAAGCTCATTCAAGTAAACAGGATTATTAGTGAAAACTCTGCTTGTCTTCCAGATTGGATAAACAGAGACATATTTTGCAGGAGATAATCAACGTTAAACAAATAGAATTTTAATGGATAGTACAGCAATATAAAACTGGTTTCATTATTAAATATGCCCAGTCTGTAGATATGTTTAAAGATACACAAATTCTGTCCGAAACAATCCACAGTAAACAAATTACATAAAAAACAAAGTTGTTTTTTTAATAGAAAGCACACCAATATAAACAGATTTTGCTTTTTCTAAATCTACTAGCCTGATATGAATATATTCAGTATCCATCAGTCATCAGCTGCCAAAAGTTTAAATGGATATACAGCAATGTAAACTCGTTTTACTTTTTCAGTATCGATATATTCTGTATCCATCATCCACCAGTATTGTGAATTTCTTTAAAAGTGAAGCAAAGCACTTATGTGTAGTGGAGTCCCAACTCTATATCAATGTTTAAGGGGTATTACTATACAAAGAACATTGAGAACCACCGGGTACATCCTTATGCAATTCGAGCCCACAATTCATCAGCATCATTAAGCTCTGTTGTTGCTGTTTTCAATTTTCAGGTTTATTCTCAGGTACTTTCTCATACATCATGGTGTTGAGCCAGGGTTCTGCACCTGTAGTCAGTGATCTTTCTATCTATTAGGTGTTGGCGAAGCTCTGGAAAACAATGAATAAACATGTACTCTCCTGCGAAATGATTGCACAGCTCCTCATAAGTGTTTACCTCTCTACCCTTCACCCAATCATCCAGTGCCTTAAAAAAGTAGTCTGCAAAATCCTCCCAGGACTGGTGAGACAGTTTATGGCTATCCCTGAACATCAACCTATACCTTAGAAGGGTGAGTCCATATTTTCAGATCAGAGCTGTCACAATCCCCACTCACCTGAAAACCAGGAACCGCAGAAACGAAGAGAGTCCCCACTCTCACCTTCAGACCAATCCTCCACAAAAACTAATACAGTATGGGCGATTGATCCCAAGGGGAAAGGGACGAG
This sequence comes from Calotriton arnoldi, assembly GCA_963921515.1. Taxonomy (NCBI): domain Eukaryota; kingdom Metazoa; phylum Chordata; class Amphibia; order Caudata; family Salamandridae; genus Calotriton; species Calotriton arnoldi. Next base: position 928,296 of record CAWUFW010008001.1, on the reverse strand, counting down.
AATTACACCACCCCATGTGTGTTGGGAAGCGAAGGAAAGGTACTAGGTGTGATGTCCAAACGAGGCGTGGGCAGGAAGAAGGGATACTCAGACAGCGTCTGTAGGGTAGCAGCGGAGAAGGAAGGAACAGCTTAAGGTCTGCAAGACAGAAGCAATAGAAGGACTTTAGAGGAGGAAAAAAGGACGGGGAACACACACTAGTCCGAGTTATTTCTTTCAAGGTGTCAGGAAAAAAGGAAGGAACACTCACCAGGTTTTCACTGATGGTAGAGCAGTAATACTAATCCATGAACTAAGGTGGATTTTTTCCAGGGGATACTGTAAGTCTTCAGGGAGGCGGTGTTCAGCGGGGAAACGTAATAAAGGGAAAACAGCACAGCTCACACCCAACACAGGGAGTTCAGGAAATACTCCACCCCAGTGGTTTGGTTTTCTTTTTATGTCAAGGAATACAGCGCAGGCAACTCCTGTCGAGCGCTCTTTTAGGAAAACGAGCAAAAAGAAACCAACATGCCAAAAAACGGGCTTGCGTGGGAGGCGATGCCGCCGGCTCCTACTGTGCACCTCTCGGGAAGTCAGAACCTAGGAACCGCATCCGCGGTATCACAAACAAAGCTGGCGCGAACGGCTCCTTCCGCGCGCATGTGGAAAAAACAATCAAAATGAAGAACCGCGTTTGCGGTGAGTAAACCAAAAAATATTAAGGCGTATTACGAATCCCTCTCCTGCTCCAACGGGACCATGGAGGATTAATCCTCTGTAGCTGAAACGTGTGCCGCGACTGCGAACAGGAAAAGAATGTTGAGGCTAACGGCTCCGGCTGCGCTCCTCATGGAGGGTGAAAGGTCAAACGACCGCACTTGCAATCAGCAGCAAAGAAATCCCTCGCTGCTCCTGCCGTGCAATGGAGGAACAATGGTGCGGTAGAGAGACACACTCCTGCGTGCTCTCGGGGCAAGAAATAACAAGGGGAGTCAAAGAGAGGCACGCTCCTGCGTCCTCTCGAGTCGAAATTCAAAAATGGGAAGTCAAAGAGAGGCACGCTCCTGCGTCCTCTCAAGTCAAGAATTCAAAAACGGGAAGTCAAAGAGAGGCACGCTCCTGCGTCCTCTCATGTCGAGAATCCAAAAAAGGGAAGTCAAAAAGAGGCACGCTCCTGCGTCCTCTCGGGTCAGATTTACAGAGAACTATAAAGCCAAGCACCGGTGTCGGTATGGGTGGCTCTTACATAGCAACCACCCCTACCACCTGACTTGCAACATCCGATTCCGGTGGAGAGGGAATAAAGGTAGAAAGGAGACAGAAAGTATTAGCATGAACTGGGCTTCCTAAGGGAAAGTGGTAACAAGAGCTGCCTTCATCAGGGCATACTTCAACCTGTCACCCTTCCCTAGGGCTTGCAATGAACCCCTTCCCTCATTGTGGATATGCCTCCAAAGACTTGCTCCCCAATACTCCTCAAGGTCCCTGTCCATCTCTGAGGCTATCTCATAGACTTCAAACCACTTGTCTTTATCACCCCCACAACAAAGTTAGGCACCAGATCCCTCTTGTATCCATTGGGCACTGTGCTGTTGCTGCCACCATTACCACTGGACTCTGTGACTTGCTTGATCTTTAAGGCCAGTTCCTTTAAACTCCATTCATGAGCCCACAGAAGGTTAATTTCCTCCAGAGCTAGCTTTCTCTTCTCCAGGCCCTTTCCTGGGATCTCTCTGCCTCAGCCATTGCCGCTTTTGCAGCCAGTTCTAGCTGGGCCATCTGCAGATTCAACTCCCTTTAAGTTTTCCTGTCTTCCAGTTCCCCAAGGGAGAAGGGGTGGGAGGACGCACTGCTTCCTGTGCTGGACCCAGTATGGGAACTCACTTCTTTGTGTCTCCCACTCTCCTCTAACTCTGGGACCAGAAGATCCTCCTCTCTTTCCAGCTCTGGAGCGGTTATAAGGTTACCAAGATTCTGTGGAGTTCCGCCAACGGGTTGAAAATATGCACATTGACCTGGAAACTCTGCAATTAAGCGCCAGTAGCACAGTAGCACTGAAAAATCAGCACTAACAGCACCCTGTGCTGCACATGCCAGCCATTGATTTTGCTGCTGCTCGAGTAGAAAATTTACTTGAGCGGCAACAAATCTACCTGAGAAGCAGCCCTCTGACTGCGACCACTCGCGACCGCCCACATTAGAAAATTGTGCTGGGCGATGTCAAATCTCACTTTCATTTCCGGGACCTACCTATTTAATAGCACACCCCCATAATGCAGTAATGAACGTACAGATTCCACTGGATTTTGAGAAGGGGTCTAAATCATGACGCTGGAAGGGCATAGCCAGTCATGATCCTGACTAGCAAAAAGGTTTGTATTGTAAAGGATGCCTTAATGAGACTGCAGGCCTCAAGTGACCTAGTAGTGATGTCACTGGTGTGTTTTTCTGCCTGTAACACAACAGTAGCATGAACCAGCAGACATGCTGCTATAAAGGTGTCCCAGTTGAGGGATCAATGATCGATTTGTTCCTCCGGTGTTCTTATTCCATCTTGATGAAATATCAGGCACAGTGCAGGCAGTAGCAGGCTGAATTCTTATTTTTTTATTTTGTGTGTGAGTCATAAAATCTATACGTGATATCTTCTGAAAGTCGTGCAGCTATGAGCCTGATTTCTGTGATGCCCGAGTAAGAGGGGTTTGACTTCTCATCGGTGAAAAGCTGGAATATGAATGATTCCCCCTTCATCTAAACTGTGGGCGGAGTAGCAATATTTTGAATATTTGGTTTTAATTGTGCTTTGATTAGTTAGTTAGTTTTCAGATTCTCCTATCTACTCTTTTCAGAACAAATGCCCCTTTCTACTCTTGTGAGACCCTGAGCTTACCTTGCCTGCTCATAGAGTTAAACTCTTGAGCAAATCTATTCTCCTTTGCCTGGCTGAACCTTCATGTGGTTCTGCTTTAGATGTTTTACAACCTAACACCTGCTGCTTCAACTTTCCCAACCTCATTTGAATCCTTATCTTAACATTAGGGAATCTACCTAAGGTGAAACTGTATCTTCTCAATTTGCATATGACAATCCTTAAATAACCTGTCTTTCTATTTGCTATTTTGAATTCATGCCTAGGATTTTACTGAACTATGCTTTCACAAGGTGAATATTGATTTATGATTAATCGGAATGATTTGAGTAAGTAACTTTGCTAATCTGCTAAGAAACCCTTATGGTTTGCAGATCTACTACTCTTTGTCAGCCTTGTGGGGTAAAATGCGCTCCACGGTCATTGATATATTATTGAACTATTGATATTGAGTCTCAATGTAAGAAAATGAGTCCAGTCACAAGCCCACCTCAAAGTATAAACCCCACACAGACGCGCAGGCCTCGTTGCCTGTAAATATCCCTAGTTGCTCCTTGTATGTTCTATATGACCCCGTAACACAGCAGTTACTGCATGCCGCTCTGTTGAAACGCTGCTTTGCTTGTTTGCACATCATAGTCTTAAATCTCTTAGCTGCTTTTAAAAATGGAATGAACTTTTTAAAATTTGATGGTATTTTATTATCGGATCGCTGAATGTTTTACATTTTATAATCTGTGTTGAATTGGAAGTGAGGGGAGAGGAGGGGGAATCGAACCCTGAATTTGGGAGGCTTTTGAACCGACACCGCCATTTTTCTAGTCGGTGCGGTCTAGTTGTTTGTTCACTGGGGACTTTAAAGCGGGACGCTGCGCAAGTGCGCCAGACCCCGTAACACAGCAGTTACTGCATGCTGCTCTGTTGAAACGCTGCTTTGCTTGTTTGCACATCATATTCTTAAATCTCTTAGCTGCTTTTAAAAATGGAATGAACTTTTTAAAATTTGATGGTATTTTATTATCGGATCGCTGAATGTTTTACATTTTGTAATCTGTGTTGAATTGGAAGTGAGGGGAGAGGAGGGGGAATCGAACCCTGAATTTGGGAGGCTTTTGAACTGACACCGCCATTTTTCCTAGTCGGTGCGGTGTAGTTGTTTGTACACTGGGGACTTTAAAGCGGGACGCTGCTCAAGCGCGCAGCGGGCGCACCGCTGACGCGCCAAAGGCACGCCTAAGGCAAGCCCGTCTGCGCCCGTCAGCGTCCCGGAGGCGGCCGGTGCAGGAAATGCTGTCAGTTTGCCAAGAGAGGAGTTAGGCCACTTCAAATATGGCAGAGACAAGCTCCTTAACATTGGTAGGTGTGTGAGATGCAGCCCCCACCTCCCTGTTCAGTTGGCTGCAAACGGTCTTGCATGTAAGTACTGTAACTGGGTGGCCTCTCCCAATCTCAGGGAACGTAATGAGAACCATAATATTGGCAGCCACGTCGACCTGCGGCGCGGGGAAGGCAAGCATTTGAAGGCTTTCCTTCTCAACTCCCGCTCAGTAAAAAAACATGAGCTTCAGCTACATGACCTGCTAATAGACTCACCCCCTGACATGGTGTTTTTAACCGAAACATGGCTAACAGAAGCCTCTAATCCAACTATCGCTAATGCCATCCCTCTGGGTTATCAGATCCTTAGGAAGGACCGACCCGAGGGGAGGGGTGGGGGTGTGGCCCTTATTTTTAGGAGCTCCCTCAGTTGTTCTCCATTGCCGACTGTGGAGATAGAGGGGGCTGAGAGCTTGGGCTTTTTACTTACTGTCTCCGCCCATCAGTCCATTGCGGGGGTAGTAATTTACCACCCGCCAGGGCCGGCTGGAAAGTTTCTGTATCAGCCACGCTATCTCCCCTATTGCTGCCAAATACAGTCACTGCTTAGTTCTCTGTGATTTTAATATTCACATGGATGACCCCATGGAACCTGAGTCTAGGGGGTTATGCGAGTCTCTTGACATACTCAATATGACCCTGTATGTCCACCTCCCCACCCACACGCTGGACCAGGTTTTTTCTTCTAACCAGATTGAAATGGATGCGCCCCTCCCCATAGCTTGGTCGGACCATTGTCTGCTAAGCTTTAAAGTTCGCAGGGAGTTGGGCAGCCCTCAAACACATGGTAAACCCTGTGAGAGCAGTTTCAGGCCTTTTCATCTGATTACCCCAGAGGCTGTGCAGAGTGCACCTAGTCTTCACCCTATCCCCCTTAGTGGGAGCCTGGAAAGGGATGCACTCTCCTTAGAGAATTGGCTTCAACTCCGTTCCTTACAACTGGCCCCTCCCACCACGCGGGCAGCTAAAACCAATAGAGCCTCAGCCCCTTGGTTCACGGAGGCCCTTAGGAAAAGCAAAAGTGCGTGCAAACGCCTGGAAAGAGTGTGGCGAATTAATTATAAACCCATGGATAAAGCTGTTTATAAACGGGCCTTGAAAGATCACTACAGAAAAGTTCGGGATGGAAAGAAATTCTTCCTTTCCACAAAAATCGAGCAGGCTGGGAATAAAAGCAGAGAACTCTTCAATATTGTAAAAGATTTCTCATCCCATAGGGCCATCAGCAGCCCTTTTGTCCCCAGTAATGATTGGACAAATCAGATGGCCTGCTTCTTCCATGACAAGATTAAAATCATTCAAGATTCTTTTGAAGCCCAATCACCAGTATTGGAAGTAGACATGTGTCTGCCCTCCACTGTCAGCTGTAATTCTGGTCCTTCCCTCAAGCAGTTTCCTCTCATCACATTGGAGAAATCCCTTGCACTAATGAAGGCCCTTAAATCCGGATCACCCACTGATCCCTGTCCTGCCAAAGTACTGGCAGCCATCGCAGAGGTGATTAATCCAGCGGTTAATCTAGTCTTGAACACCGCCCTGCAGGTGGGGCAAATGCCGAAAAATTGGAAAAATGCAAAAATTCTTCCATTCTTAAAAAAACCCACGGCTGACCCTTCGGTCACCAGTAACTATAGGCCTATATCTTTACTGCCCTTCTTCTCCAAGGTTTTGGAGAGATATGTCAACTCAGTTACCACTGAGTACGTGGAGGCTAACCATCTTCTGCATCCAAGCCAGTCGGACTTTAGAGCCAATTTCAGCACAGAAACAGCCCTATTACAAGTAGCTGAAACCATTAAAACCACACTTGACAAAGGAGACAACGCGGTGTTGGTGCTGTTAGACCTGTCCGCGGCCTACGATACCGTGCCCCATAATGGACTATTAAGAAGGCTTCAAGAGGGTGGTATTGGAAGCACGGTACTTAGATGGTTCGACTCCTTCTTAAATGACCGGCAGCAAACCATTTGGTCCCCGCCTTTCTCGGCTTCCATCCCCCCCATGAATGTCGGGGTCCCACAGGGCTCAATTCTCAGCCCAACGTTGTTTAACTTGTATACGGCTCCGCTGGCGCTCCTCGCCGAGAAATACGGCGCAAAAATAGTGTCATATGCTGATGACACACAATTGCTGTTTACTTGTGAGAAGGGCGCCGAGTTCAATGGCAATGGGATTAACACCTGTCCGTCAGATGTGTTCTCTTGGCTTAGGCAAAATCAATTGAAATGCAACTTTGAAAAGTCAGAGATTATGTTCTTCGGGTCCCATCCCTGTGCAATATGGCACAACTGGTGGCCGCAAGACATGTCCCCCCCTGCTACATCTGTTAACAGTGTGAAAAATCTAGGGGTCAAATTCGATGACTCTCTTTCAATGAAGGATCAGATTCAATCAGTGGCCGGGACCTGTTTTGGATTATAGCGAATGCTAAGGAACTTTCTCCCCCTGCTTCCAGTTTCTCACAGGAAGACGGTAGTCCAGGCCTTGGTGGTATCGAGACTGGACTACATAAACGCCCTGTACTTAGGCCTTCCTGATTATTTACTTGGCCGCCTACAGGTGATTCAGAATCTGGCGGCCAGAGCCATTCTCTTGGCAGGGCCGAGAACACGTACGACCCCGCTTCTGTCTTCCTTACACTGGCTTCCGGTTCGGAAGAGGATTCATTTTAAGGCGTTAGTGTTGGTCTTTAAAGCTTTTCATAAAATAGGGGCCCCATATTTTGGGGAAAGATTCCAGCACTATACTCCACGCCGAGCCCTGAGGTCTTCTGCCCAGTTTCTGACCATTACCCCTAAGATCCGGCTCACCCTGATAGGGGCAGATCTTTTCAAGTGGTGGCCTCACGCCTCTGGAATAGCCTGCCCCTCTCTCTTAGACAGGTCCAGGATCTCTTCACTTTCAGGAGAAAATTAAAAGCTTGGCTTTTTCAGCAGTAGTTCCTGTGCTGGTGTACTTTGTTCTGTGTTTCCGGGTCGTTCATAGCGCCGGGACACTCCCTGGAGTAGCTGTGCGCTCTATAAATACCTGCTAACATAACATAACATAACATAAAAGTGTAATTTGGGAAACTACACCAATGACAACATTGGAGTTTAGATTTACATCTTTATTTAATTTCACAGTCGATTTCACAATCTCAGAGCTCTAACATCAGATATATCATGAACTGAGATCAAGAGCAAACAGTGGAAAAGCACTTCAAGAAGTAGGAAGAGTCAGGTGCTTAAAAAAAAAACAGCATTTAAATAAATGCAGGAGTTGAACCTTCTATCTCATCCTTCCGTTGAACAGATGTACTCCTGGAGACGTGACCTTCTGTGAAGCCATGTCACACCAGCTACTCCCATGTTACGCTCTTACTGAAAGTAAAAATGAGAACAGACATGTATTCTATTGAGTGTGCAATGTTCCCTGACTGGACGAACAACAAAGTGCAGTCAGGTTCTCAGGTTATCCACAATGAAGATGTATGATGTGAATCTACTAATAATGAGTTTCAGTGGGGAGTATTTGCATATTATTTTGTCGTTCTGAAAAACCCAATGTTACTGTCAGCTTTCTGTAAGCAGCATTTTCTCTTCCACAGAGGAATAGGCAGGGATAAGCGCACACATGAAGTGCAGATGCAAAACACAATACATATCAGAGTGAGCCTCCTCCAAGTTCCTGAAGAAGAGCAGCTGGGCTCAGACCAAGAAGACCCCCTCACTTCCTGTTCTTTACTTGATTTCACTTCTAGAACAATCTCACTCTGACTGGACTAGCCTCAGAATTTCAGACTATGAGCATGACTTTGTTATCTGAGGGTTGATAGTGAGGTCCTGGTGAACGTTGGAGGGCTATGGGAGGATGTCGGGAGGGCTGTTATCAGGCATATAATGTGTATTTACACATTGTCGGTGTCTGTAAACCTCCCAGGCCTTCACTGGAGGATGACACAGTCATCTAATACTATAGTTAAGTAGCAACAGAGGCTATACATGCTCTTCAAGGCATCTATGGAAGAAGGGTCAGAGCCCCAGAGGGCTAAGTATTAGGCAAAGCTTTACTACGATCCCCAATTTAAACTCAAGAGCGGCCAAATAACCCTTCCAGAGCTCTCGTGGATGCCAGATGCAAAGTCTGCAGGGGTTTTAATGGATGAAGTGCATTAAATTAAGTTTACAAGACAGCTGCTCACCTGCGCCTCATTCTCATCCAGTGCTAAACTGTCAATTGGAGGCCTGTCTGTCTCTGTCCATATAAAGTACATTTACAGCTGTCTATTGTAACTCTTCTGCTCAAGCTGTCCCTCATGTTCGTTGATCAGAACTGGCCAAACTACCATGCACAGCACAATCCACAGCGTTATGCTCAGCGAGACCAAGTGGACCCTGGGATGGCCAGGTGGGCGAGATCATGCCTTTCCAGTCATGCTTAACACAGTTTTGAATAATTGAATCTCTTTATCATTATCTTCTGCTGGACCTTTTGCAGAGTTAAGCAACTCAATGACGAAAGAATTTAACAGATATGCTAGAAGCTGGATTAGTCCACCTAGTACAACACTGGGAAGCACTACGGCTATACGGACAGATCCCGTGGACAGTGGTGAGATAGGAGCAAGTAGCAGTCTCCATTAACCCTAGACACTGATGAAGAGCAGTGGGTAAATTTAGTAGAGACAAACTTACCAAAGGTGTAGGTGGCCTGGAATTCCTTCAGGTTCATCGCCATATCGCTGTGAAACTGGAGCAGCAGGGAGGTCCCAGTGGAGGTCACTGGAGGGACTAGATTAAATCCACAGTATTTACCCGTAGTGGGGAGTTGATGGTGGCGCCATTGAAAATTGACAAATAGTCAATGGCACAGTTCCCATCATTCTCAACATCGAAAGAGGTAAACGTCAACAAGACCTGGGGTGTGAGATAAGGAGGAAGTATCTTTTTAGCAGGAAATGAGATTTACTATTGCTGCCCATCTGAGAACTTCTAGCTATTTCTATCGGCACTAGCAGGACATTTTTTTTATCAATCGGAGGAGTTAGATCATAGTTTTTGCAATAAATATGATTTAGAATATATTCTTTTCATGGAATTTTCATGCAATGAAATGAAGTAAGCATTGACCCTGATTCAGAATCTACTCAGCACTTAATTGTTGGGTTCCTTTTAGCAGTACAAGAGTGTTGAAAAGATGAATCATAGAAGGTAATGGTCTCAAGTATTTAGTATGCATCACCTCTTTCCACAATTATATCGCTCCCTGTCCCCTGCTTGACAGTGTGGAACCTCTCCAAAATCAACATTCCAAGGCATACTCCCTGGCTTAACTGTAAGTATACACCAACGGGGAAAGCAGCTAGGGGTTAACAGAGGGAATATCAACTTGGTATATTATTCATAATATAGTGAAAAGGCTGAAATATCATGTACAAATAATACACCAGAAACATTATAACACATCTTCCCCCGATAAATGTGAGAAGTATAGTTCTGAAACCTAGGGTAGCTTCATGCAACTACTTTTTCATGACATCGTCGTCATGCCATTTTGGTGTATTTCTATGATGTTGGGTTACTGGTGGATGGGTCGTTGTGAAAGCTATGCAAGGTGATAGTATCATTGGAAATGTTGTTGTCCCATGGAGTGTATTTGGCTAACCTGTCCATGCTCCAATTCTGTCCGTTGTCTATTATTGCTACGCTCTGATGTCAACGATCTACATGGGTTCAAAGAACTTGGAGACGCCGTTGTTTCTACCAGTTGGTTTCTTAGCATATACCCAGTCTCCCACTGCTCATTATTGTGGTTTGGTGCCATGTTTGAGGTCGTAGTAGTTTTTAGGTCTCGCCTACGCAGCGCGCATGCGCTGCATAGGCAAAAATACCTTTTGGAATCGCTTCGGCTTTTCAGCCAAAAACGTGCACGCGTTCCATTGGCTTCAATGGCAACGCGTGCACGTTTGGCGATTCACTTGCGGGAGCGAGCGGCGCCATATGGTAGCAATTATCGCTAATGGCGCCGCTCGCTCCCGCAAGGGAAACGCTTTCACTTTTGCCTTTTTACTTGAGGCGCGCACGCTTGTTCTTTTTGAAAAGGTAGGAACTCTAGATCCAGTCCAGTTTACCAGATGCCTAGTGCCCAGAGACCTGCCGTTTCCCCTCCACCGCACAGGTAGCTTCTCCCATTGCATGCTCCTGCTGGTTGGAGAAAGGTCCTGACTTGCTCTGGCATGGCTCTTTGTTGCTCTGCAGCTGCTCGGGCTCAGGCAGCGTGAGCCGCAGCGCTAACTGGCGGCAGCAGCCTGCAGTTGCGGCCTTCCACCCCAAGACCCTCCCCCTCCGCTTCCCTCCCGACGCCATGACAGACATGGATGACGGAGACGAGCCAGGCCCTCCTCCCTCCCACGCCGCGTCCTTCAGCTCCAGAGCCGGCACCACCGACAAGATGTTCTAGCTGAAAAAATGGAACGCGGTGGCTATGTGGAGCTGGGACATGGAGTGCGACACCTGCGCCATTTGCCGGGTGCAGGTCATGGGTAAGAGGCGCTACTCGAGGCCGGTGCTTCGCTGAGGCCTGCCGGCTTGAGAAGTCGAATTTTTTTACGACACTACCACCGATCTTCCCTCTTGTGGGATTGAGTGCAGCTGGTTGTGTGTGAGAAAGCCTCATCATCTCCATTAGTAGCCTTTGTAGAGGAAGTAAAGACGAGATGCACCCTTCGCCGTAGAGATTCACCCAACCTCTCTAAACGGAGGGTCATTATTGTCCAGAGAGGCGACTGTGACCCTCTCCCGGAAACACATATATATCTTGAGTTGAAAACGTCTCTAGAACATACTGACCGCCCTTCTCCATATTAGAGACTTTTAGGAACATATACGCATAGCCCCCTCTCACTGGATACTCTGCAGTTTACACCCCCCCCCCTCCTTTACAAATGCATGCTTGGATAGACGACCCTATTACAACCTGTACACATCCAGGGGGAATAGATGGAAGAGAAAGTTAAATACTTCCCGTAAGGTCCCCCCGAATGGCAACAGGGGTGGGGCAGGTCGTTTGTCCCTCCCCAGCACAAACCACATAAATGGAGAAGTTACTGGGATTCTGATAATACTGCCCCCCTCCCTCCCCTCCACCCCGGCCATCAGTTCGACCCACACCCCACCCCTACATAACACATATTGCAGTCACTGCAGAATTTTCAGGTGTCATACTCTGTACCACTTAAGCCGCCCCCTTCAGATGGGCTGGCGTAAAATTGACAATAGGATGTCTGCCTCAGATACCTTAATAATCTTATAGATGCGTGTCCATAGAAATATAAACCACCGTAAGGGTAGCGTGGAATATATGTGAAGCGCCCAGCGCTCACATTTCCCCTAATTTATTATGGAGGCCGTCTGGCAGCAGAATATTCGCTCTACAGCCGCAAGCTATCCTGCAGTATGTTAAGCGGAGATTTTGTAACATAGGTGCATATACAGCTTTTTATTGTGGTAATAGACGATTTAGATGTGATCTGCGCTTACATTGGAATCATTGTGAGACCTTTCTGTAAAAGGGACCTGAGCGTGTATCGCCATCTTTGTGTTATTTTTGACTACCCGTAAAATTTACTTTACAGCAAATAACCCTTATTGGTGTGAGTAGGTTTGCTAGAGTCGCATTTTTTAAAAATTCTAACTCATAATTCATATGTAATCGTGCACAATCCGCCCAAATCATGTCACCGTTTTTTTTATGTGCTCAAGAAGCTTTCAGTGAGACAGAAAATATTGCAATAAATTATTGTGACCGTAGTAAGTCGTAATTCTTTTTTTTTATCAGCCTTATTAGCTAACCCATGCATGCCGATGAATTCAGTAGTCCCGTTTCATGCATGCTGAATGTATTGTATAGTCCGCAATACTACATTTATTTACTTCACAGCTTCTCTTGCACACATTGTGCACTGATAGGAGGAATGTTTTTTTTCATACATGGTGATATCCGTGATAATCTTCTTACTTTGCGTTTGGGATTGACTCGAGCACGTTAAGGAATAAACTATTCTTGAGATCTCTATTACTATACAATAATCATATCTACTAATAAAAAATATCGAGAAAGAGGAACAGCATAGCTTTTAACTGCAGTCCCTGCTCTGCTTTTCTTCTCCAATCTTTGTAATATCTGTGGAGTGATTTTATTTTTTAAGGTCACACTACAAGTCGAGCAGTGTCTAGGCGCTTGTTCTTTTGTGTGAATTTAGATCTTGTGACGTTAACTGAATTGAGAGCATAGAGGCACCTAAAATCATTGTTGACCTGCTGTTGCATCCTAATTTTCCCGTTCTTTATCAAGTCAGAAGTAAAGTTTATTTAGACCATTGGTCTTTAAACCACATACAAACATAACATTTTATCGTTTTGGCTGTTAGAACGGTAAATAAATCAAAAGTAATTAAAAAAAGCGTTCTTGCTAGTGCTAAAAAGAGAGTAGATGCGTTTACCTTTACCACACAAACACTGTTAGTATAATTTACACCTTGGTGTGAAAACATGTATAAAACCTCCCCAGTGCAAATAACGTTTGTGCTGGGCCCAGAGTTAATGTTTGCACTCAGTTAACACTTGGGGGCAGATTTACAAGCCCCTTACGCCACTTCTTGCGCCAGCCGTATGCGTCACTTTTGTGGCGCAGCGGCGTGCACTAATCATGCGCCATGCTGCGGGGATTTACAGACGTGACGCATCTAGGAGATGCGTCACGTTGTAAGCCTGCGCCACATGAAACCTGCGTCGGGTTTCATGTGGGCGTGCTGGCGCAGGGTGGCGTTCCTGCGCAGGAAGCCCCGTCAAAAGTGACGCAGTGAAATCTACAAGATTTCACGGAGTCACTTTACGTCCCTGCTCCGTCAAATCCTTACGCCTGCTTCAAGCAGGCGTAAGGAGTGACGCAGCATGTTAGGTATAGGGCACTCCTGAGCAGTACTGGAGTTACGTCGCACTTGCGACACGACTCCAGTACTGCGCCACCCTTCCGCCGACAGATGCGTCACGCATCTGTTTATCCTTGCGCCATGAAGCGCCGCATTGTAAATGTGGCGCATCTGTAGATGGCGCAAGGGTAAACCCTGCGTCACGCATCTTCCCTGGCGCATCCCTGCTGATTTGCAGGGATGCGCCAGGGAACGTAAATCTGCCCCTTGGTGTGTAAACGTGGGGAGTAAAGTATGCAAATGATTTGTTCTTGCTTGGGTTCTTTTTTACCCATTTGTGCTCACAGTTAACACCATCTGAAGGTTGGTGGTAGTGGAGAATGCAAAATAAGAGCAAGCTAATGTACGAAAATGCTTTCAAGGACGCAAATCCCACTTGTGTCAGTTTTAGCACTGGTGCTCAGGCCTGAATTGCACTGTATGTATATTTATTGGAAAGATAATCGTCCACCTCACTTTAGAGGCACCATGTAGTATGGATATATACTAAACACAGAGCTAAATATAAGCTTCTAACTACAATATATCTTCAGCGGCCTCTCCTGCGCGGAAACTACACCAAGTCCCGGCTCGCAGACATATTTCACCTTCTAACCATACATACCCAGACTCCATTGTGCCTACTGAAGTTTCAGATGCTCTGAGCAGCTCCAGCTCTTGTTATGAATCGTCTACCCACATCACCAGTGAGGCACCTTCTTTCATCTGGATAATAAGCACACAAAACCCACTATACACACTCGAAACCCCATGCTCTGGGCCAGCTAGCTATTCCTTAGCCATGCCTTACACCTTAAACCTTACCACAACTACCACTGCATTGTAAAAAAAAAAAAAAAAAAACCTCTCTAAATATATGTTAAAATGTTACTAATGCATTGTCTGTATCATGCTACCCGGCTGTCATGCACCAGCTCTCCATTTCTCTGTAACAAACCCATTGCTGAATGTTTACTTATGTACCTTCTTGAAACAATGCACAGTACATCTTTGTGAAGGGTTATACAGTTTATCGATTAATATAATAAAGCATCTCTTCTTAAAAACAGTATCAGGATCTGTCTTGAGGTAAGTAATATTTCTTTTGAACCAGACAAGCATCCCGACCCCTAAAGAACATGTCTCACATCTAGGATGAGCTTTCTTAATCATTAATATGGCAAATCATTCTCAGTTTCAGAGAACTTAAAACCAGCCAGGCTGTTCCCCAGTGGTATTATTACACTACTGTTCGATTCTATTTTGATTGCGTTTTCTGCACAAAGTCAGTTAATGGCTATCTAATGCATTAGAAATGAATCCTTATGTAACACATAGAAGATGACGAAGTCCTCCAAAGTTCAGGCTTCCCCCTTTTTGATAGCAATGTAAGTGAACTGTGATGGATAGTTCCGTTTCCACTGGGACTGGGCCTCGGTGTAAGTGAACTGTGATGGATAGTTCCGTTTCCACTGGGACTGGGCCTCGGTGTAAGTGAACTGTGATGGATACTTCCGTTTCCACTGGGACTGGGCCTCAGTGTAAGTGAACTGTGATGGATACTTCCGTTTCCACTGGGACTGGGCCTCAGTGTAAGTGAACTGTGATGAATACTTCTGTTTCCACTGGGACTGGGCCTCAGTGTAAGTGAACTGTGATGGATAGTTCCGTTTCCACTGGGACTGGGCCTCAGTGTAAGTGAACTGTGATGGATACTTCTGTTTCCACTGGGACTGGGCCTCAGTGTAAGTGAACTGTGATGGATAGTTCCGTTTCCACTGGGACTGGGCCTCAGTGTAAGTGAACTGTGATGGATAGTTCCGTTTCCACTGGGACTGGGCCTCAGTGTAAGTGAAATGTGATGGATAGTTCCGTTTCCACTGGGACTGGGCCTCAGTGTAAGTGAACTGTGATGGATAGTTCCGTTTCCACTGGGACTGGGCCTCAGTGTAAGTGAACTGTGATGGATACTTCCGTTTCCACTGGGACTGGGCCTCAGTGTAAGTGAACTGTGATGGACAGTTCCGTTTCCACTGGGACTGGGCTTATCGGATCTGCTAATTTTCCACAGGTTTCCGATTCAGCCTTCAAGTGTTAATATTGTAATTGCAACTCAGACACCTATGGTATGAACAAATGAGTGAGACGATAGCCTTTTCAACCTTATGGATGTGATATTTGTGAAGTGCGAGCCTACCCTAAAGGCAGCGCACCCTTGTACGTGGTCAGAGCCAAAGATACAGCCAATGAGTGATTGGAGCGTAAGCTTGGTTCTGAGAGTGGAGGTGGAAGGTTACTTCGTTGTGATGTAGTGTTCTTTAAAGACGCGTGATTTCAGCTCTTTCCTGAATTGAAGTAGGGTTTGGGAAGTCCTGATGGCTATAGTGAGTTATTCCAACTATGGAGTAAATAAGTGGATAAGGCCTTCTTGTCTGCGAGATAGGCAAGGTTGCAGTTATACTGGCATTGTGGATGATGCAGTTGGTTTTTAAGATTCTGCGGGCTGGCAAGGGGAGTCAGTGGGATTCCCTCAGGATGGGGGGTGATATGGTCATATTTCTTCAGACCAGTGATGGGGTGTGCTGCGTCATCCATGCAGCATGCCCTATTGAGGGGGTGGCCATTGTGTAGTCTGGGAAGCTGCAGAGCAGGGCATAGTCACCATACAGATGCGAGAGTATAAAATCCTGAATGGCAGTTTGGAAGTTGCTTTCTTGGAGGGATGCTTTCACTTTCTTTAGGTTAGCTAAGTTGTACCCGGTGGCCTAGGTTTTCTTTGCAGTATGTTCCTTGCAAGTGAGTTTGAGTCCAGGGTGTATATGAGTGACTTGGCATTGGATGAAAGTTGGGGTCTGAATCCGTCCAGGTTCATGTTGCTGAGCCAGGTTTGAACTATTTGTTGCTTGTTGTTCTTAGCCAATAGTGGAGTTCTGTTTTGTGGGTTTAGGCTTTAGGTAAGTGCTGAACTACCAGGTCTGGATGAGGTGCAGGCAGTATTTGAGGCATGCATTGTTGAATTTTGATGCTATCTGTGAATAGAGTCCAAGGGGATCCATGTAGAGGTTGAAGATTTCAATAGTCAACATGGAAGTGTGGGAGACTCCAGAGGCGAGAGGGATCTCTGGGACCAGTAGGTGCCTATGTTAACCAACTGGTGTTGGTTGGATAGGTAGGAGGAGAACCAGTAAATTACATTGCAGGTGCATCTCATTCATGTGTCATGGTGTAGATGAGGATGGGATGATTGATGGTGACGAAGGCGGCTGATAGGTCCAGTTCAAGAGGCAAAGGGGCACCTTCCTCTGTTCTCAGAGGGCATAATCTGATTCGTAATGTAGCTGTCTCCATGCTGCTGCATGATCGAAGCCTGATTGGTAGTCATGTAGAACATGGCTGGTGTTAATATGGTTTTAGAGTTGGTGTAGACTGATTTGTTTGCAGATGAATGGTAGATAGGTGATGGGCCAGTAGTTGACGAAGCCCTTAGTGTCTGTTGTTGGTTTAGTTAGTAAACAGTGGATCTGGGCTCTCTTGAAAGCTTCTGGGAAGATGCCTTGAATGACAGGCATTGATGATGGCAAGTAGGGTCAGAGAAAGCTTCCGTGGAGAGGTATTTGATGGTAGACGAGAGTAAATCAACTTCATAGTAGGTATCTTTGAGGGCGTTGAAGATATCAGTGAAGCCTGCAAGAGGCAGGGGTTTGAAAGAAGAATTTGCCATGTATCAAATTTTGATCCATCTAATCCTTCAGGTTGCTAATACTTAATGAATAATTCACAAGTGAAGATGTAGCAAAGTGATAGTACTTTATTTTTGCAACGTACAAATCTCTGACACTACTGCTCATGACATCCTTACAGCTGCATGTCAGCAAGGACATGATGCCCATATAACACTCGGGCATAGATTTACTAAACTGTCACGGAATACAACGCAGCACCCAAAGTTGCTGCACTGAGTTGCGTGACGGGTAGAGAGAAGGAAAGTGCTATATCTACAGAGATATGGCACTCTCCTCCTCTCTTCCTAGCACCGGCGCACAATCGGGCAGCTGAGCACCAAGCACATTCCTTTGCACTATGGTGCAAAATCGTCTGTGTAAGTCTAGCATAGGTTTTGTACTGTAAGGGTGACCTTCCAGTACAAAATCCTATGCTTAGACTGACTTTAAAACTTTTTTAGGTCGAGCAAGCGCAGCACTATACTAACATGTCGCAACTCAGGAATTAGGTCGCTACGTAAGTGGGCTTGAACTCGGAATGCCCAACAGATAGAGAGCTTGTGTCATACTCTTCTGAATAGGACATTTCACAGGACGCACACTACAGGGTAAGACACTGCATGCTTGCCATTGTTTTAGTTGCACTGTAAGAGGAGCCACATACAGCAGTCAAGGATAGATTGTACACTGTAATTCAGACGCAACATTCTGGATCTTTAAGCCGGTCAATAATTTCCTCATATCTTTCTCTGGAGTTTGCTTCTCAGAGATGATGGTACAGTGAGGACAGATAATGTACATTGGAGGTATGCAAGACATGTTTTAAATTGAAACCTATATAGACGATCATAAGAAAGAACAAGCATTGGCATAGCCAATAGGTCTCGCCTTTGGGACCTTATAAGTGTTTAGTTATCCAGCACAATAACCTTGGTGCAACAACATCAAGTGTTGCATGACTAAACACTTATAAGGTCCCAAAGGCGAGACCTATTGGCTATGCCAATGCTTGTTGTACTTGGTTTGGTGATAGGTAATTTTGTTTCTCAGATCTGAAAGGCTGTTATCTACCCTTTCTCCTCCCCTATCCAATTAGGGAAGAATTTCGTGCTAGGTTTTCTTCTTTTAAGGAAAGAAAAAGTCTGGGACTGCTTTTAATAAAGCAGTTTTTTTTTTTAATGCAGCCCGTTTTCCTTAAAGGAAAACGTGATGTATTTAAAAAACTAAAAAATGAAACGTTTTCGTTTCATTTTTTAAGGGCAGGCAGTGGTCCCTGGGACCACTGCCTGCCCTTAAAAAATATTTTCCTCTGCATTTGCAAAGGCTTCCCTTTTGCAAGTGCATTACCACCCTCTTGAAGAGGTTAGTAATTTGCGAGTATTTTGCAACCGCAATTGTGGTCGCAAAACATTCATACATGGGCTTGCGCTCGCTATTAGGAAGGGAATGCCCCTTCCTAATAGCGAGTCACAAAACCTATTTAGCGAGTCGCAAATACATTGCAACTCGCTAAATAGGCTTTGTACATGGCCCAAGCTGTTTTTGCATGCACAAACAGGTTTGCAAACCCGTTTGCGCATGCAAAAACGATCGTACATCTGGCCCCAGGTCTATTATTTTGTTCCTAATGTCTGCATGGGTTATTATTATTATTTTTTTTGTTTGTTTAAATTTCTTTCTTTTCTTTTTTTCTTTTATAATGAACAGGTACATATTACATATGGGTGAAATATAATATATACTTATAAATTAATGTTTGCTTGCAGTTTTGGACATATAGATTAACATTAAAGCAGGATAATGCTGTCTTATGCGACTAATTAAGAATATGTCAGAATGTACAAATATTACAAATAGTTAATCGCACATATGAAATGTCCGATAAATACAGTGGCATTTGTCTCATGCATCAGATGCTCACTTATCTCTTTTAAGACCATTACGTCAATTTACTTTATTTCGATTTCTATACAGTTCCACATCTTGTATTATATAAATTAGTATCAGGCTCACTTAACATAAATTCAATAGAACAATAACAACATTCCGTCATGACATGATCGTTTCTTACTTTCGTCTGTTACTCTGCCTGTAAAATAGTTGGACACCCCTCCGCTCCCCAGTCCTGCGAACTGTGCAGCGTGTGATATGATATCATGGAATCTTCTGTTTACTCTATCCCTGTCCTTGCATATGCTATGTATGTGATGGGTCTTTATGACCAGAGCTGTTTGTGACCTGCTTAGGTGCCTGTACTCAATCCTGCTCCGTCACCGTTTTGCAGGTTATAATCGTCAGGTTCTTGATCTCCCTGCTTCACTTCTACTAGCATCACGTCCCAGTATTGGGCAATGGGGTACTTACGCATGCCAGCTTTCTCTTCCCTGTGCAGGGCCGTGCTTTCTGCCTGTGCCCACACCAGTAATGAATTCTTCCAGTTTTCGAAGACGGGGGGATTACTACCTTTCCATCTTTTAGTGACTAGTCTTTTGGCGACTATTCGACCCAGATCCATGAACCTAGACGTGACCTTGTGTTTCTTGGACTTGGGAAAAAGGCCTAGACGACACTCCTCCCATGTATGTAATTGGGGCCTGCCAGTGTAAGTCGCTAATGCCGCCGTTATTTCCTGCCAGTATATTTGCAGGGAGGGGCAAGACCACATCATGTGTAAGAAGTTTGCGTCTATTTGTGAGCAGCGAGGGCATGCTGAATCCGGCAGTCGAAAGTACTTGTTCAACTTGTCCGGAGACCAATACGCCCTATGCGTAATATACGTTTGTATAAGCCTAAATTTGGCGTTTCTTGTTATTTGCGTGGAATTGGCCAGGATCATGTCCCATTCGCTATCTGTCCATGGATTTCCCCTGTCGCCTTCCCACCTTGTACGTACTGCTGTGATGGGCTGAGTAGTGTGGGTTAGTAGTGCCTCCATTAACCAATGTACTGAAAGTGACCCATTGCCCATTACATGCAAATACTGGATCAGGAGATGCATCTCTGGTTCAATGCTGATGTCTCCCCAGGCCGTTGCAAGTGAATGAATGATCGAGTTATACAGCAGGAACTGGCCTGTTGGGAGATCGTTTTCGTCTGACAGCCTATCAAAGGGAATTAGGTCACCGTCAGTGTAAAGATCACCTAGCATATGTATCCCGGCAGCATGCCATTGTGTGAGCGCGTTATTAGGAGTGCCCGTTTTATTTCTCAATGTCCCCAGGAGCGGTAGAACTGGGGCATATGGGATAGTGTTCCTGGTGAGATAGAGGCTGCATTGGTAGCAGCAGTAGGCTAAGGTCAGACAGGATGGTGATGGATTGGGGAGCGAGCTATTGGATGAAACAGATGATAAATCTGGGATTGGGACCATGGTGAGCGTGATGAGACTGTGTCAGCTAAGTTATGGCCGGCTAACCACTTCGTCACCCATTGCAGTCGAGCTGCTAAATAATATAATTCCATGTTAGGGACTGCTAGTCCTCCCCTGCGGGATGGCGCATATAATTTTCCTAATGCTATTCTGTGACGGCCTGTGTTCCAGATGGACTGCATGGGTTATTATTTTATCATTTCTTAATATTAAGCTCTGACTTAAGTTGATCTCATGTCAAACTTCCCAATACGTTTTGATTTCCTCATCCAACTTACTGTAAGACTCTGCCCAACCATGTAGCGTATATTTCTTAATGTCTTTTCTTTGGCAGAACACTCCTCCCACTCCTTGGAAGCTATGGCAGGGGAATTAATTTCAAGTATGGGATGCTCTAGAGTTTCATATTGTTCCACCTTATTTGAAGGGACCCTACACAGGAACTCAGCTGCAGTATTTTGATTGCCTGGTACATATTCCACTTTAAAACAAAAGCTCTCTAAGCCCAATAACCATCTAGCTATGTGGGGGACCCTGTTGGAGGATCCTATAGAGCTGAACATATATGTGAGTGGTTTTTGGTCTGTGTGAATACTAAATTTGAGGACCCACGAAAAGAACTCAAAATGCTTTACAGCCCAGAAGCATTGAAGGGCTTCTCTATCCACCACAGAAGTTATTTTCTGATTTTGTGAGGTGAGCGAGTCAAAAGCCACAATCCTCTCCTTGCCAGCATTTGTGATAACGTGGCACCTAGTCCTTTGTAGCTGGTCTTTCTACCAGGTTCGAAATTACACAAATACGAAGTAGAAAGTATGGCCTCTTTTAGTTTCTGGAAAGAGGATTGGTGTTCATCTAGCCACTTGTGGTATGTTTGATTCTTTATAAGTTTCCTGAGGTTGCTTGTCAATATGCCAAAACGTTTGACATATTTCACCATGTACGCTGCAAGACCCAATAATGCATTATGTTCTTCTTTTGGCTTCGGAGCTGAGACTTCCTTAATAGCTTCAAGTAGGCATATTTTATGTTTGAACCCATCTTTAGAAATGGTGTGCCCAATGTTCTACTGCACTAACCCCTATTTGACATTTGTCTTTCTTTAATGTAAGTCCTGCATCTTTGAGTTTGGTGAGTACCCTTCTTAGTAACATGTCATGCTCCTCAGCGGTGGCACCACAGACTAAGACATCATCCTGAAAACAAAGAGTTTTAGGTAACCCATCCAATATCTGTTGCATCCACTTTTAAAAGACTGCAGCTGTTGACGCAAGCCCAACCGGCATTCAACGGAACATGAACGTGCCCATAAGAGTAGTAGATGCCATTAACCATCTAGATTCAGAGTGGAATTCTACCTGGTGGTATGCCACAGAGAGGTCCAAGACAATAAAGCAGGTAACTTTTCCCATGAATGGGTGTCTCTCAATCCATATGTTCTTATTGAGGTCACATAAATCGGCACATACCCTGATGTCATCCACGTGGGCTTTTTTCCTATAACCACCGGGACTACCCAATCAGAGCACTCTACGGGTTGTATGATATCCAAATCTTTTAATTCTTTACATTTTCCTACATAAGATGTGGTATGAGTGTAGTTTTATGCACCATGGTGTGGCATTAGCTTTCAATTTAATCATATGATTACATTTCTTAGGACCACTAATTTTATGTGAAAATCTCTTGGAATTCGTTGCATATTTTCTCACTTGTGATAGATTGGCTTATGGTTAAGACTTGTTCAGGGTTATTGGAGGCTGGCCTAATCCCTAACACTTTTTGAGGTTGCCATCCAAGAAGGTTCGAACCTTCTTCCACTATGTACATCTTTGGAAGTGTAGAACGATCTTTGAATGTGATGTAACTTTTGACCATCCCTTTAGGAGGAATAGGATCCTTAGTGTACCCGCAAGGTGATATATCATATGTGAGCAAGTTTTCTCCGCTACTTTTTTATAGTTTCAAAATCAGAACAGTTGATTAATATAAATCGGGAGCATGAATCTGCAAACATTTTAAGGGGATTACCATCCAAGTGCACATCACATTCAGGATATTTGTCCTGATTAATGGAGTTATCTTCTTTTAATTGAAAGATTATCTTCCTAACTTCTTGGGGTTTTTCTTCTGACATACTATTTTCACTTTCCTTACTAGTTTTGGAAATGGTTCTGCATACTTGTTGCCGCAGTACTCTAGCTAAAAGGACTCTTCTATTGCATTTCCTGCATGTAGCAGACCTGGCCTGGCAATTAGGGTGATCAGCTAAATGGTTGCTACTACCACAACGATACCATTTGAGCTTGTTATTTTCTGAATCAAGACTTTGACAGAGACCTTTGAAGGTTTTAACCTTACACACAGTATTTTCAGAAACTTGGATTGTAATTTCCGAAATTTGTTCAGATACATTAAGGGGCCAATTAAGATGTCGGGCGGAAACTTTCTGCCCGACACAATCTCGGAATTGGCGCCGACCGACTCGTGGTCGGCAGTTTTGCTCAACCAATTACGATGCTACCAAACGCTCTTCAATCGGCTTCCCAATTACTCCTATGTGAGCCTGTGTTCCGCCCGACAACACGGGCTCCAATGGGGAAGTGGGGGGGGTGCAGAAAACTCTGCACCCTGTCGCAGGCACCCAGTGGTGCCTGCGACACAGTGCAGAGTTTTACAGGGGGATTCCTTAGGTACCCTCAACCAGAAGCCGCAGGATGATGGAGGCCCTGATAAAGGCCCCGAAGGTCACTTTCCGACAGCCTTTTCATGTTGGACAGTCCGACTCGGAAAGGCTGTTGAGAACTGACATCGTAATCGCTCGGTCGGGAATGCAGTCTGTAGAGCTATACGATGCGGGTCCGACCGACGCGAATTTCCTGAGAGCTGGTCAGAACCGATTCGGAAAGACCGTGCGGTTTACAATCCAACCGCGAACATCGTAATCGGTCAGTCAGATTGTAAACCAACTGAGTCGGTAGCAAGGGTTCCGACACGGTCTATGGGAATCCGACTGTCGGGAGGAGGCTTTCCGCCCGACATCGTAATCGGCCCCTAAGTGTATTTATTTCTTTTAAGAATATTGCTGAGTGTTCAATGGATTTAGCTATCTCTTGAACGTCGGGTTGTTTTTGTAATAACTTCTCTTGTATTTTTGTATTATTACTGCATCGCACTAGCTGGTCTCTTATAGGAGAGTCGTTCAATTTTGCAATGCTCAACCCCCTGAGTACAGCTTCATAGTTGGTCACACTTTCTTGGTTTCCTGGGGCACGTTTGTGATGGTCAAGCATTATATTGATCTTGTCTCCAAAATGAATTCTTTTCTAGTTTTAATAAAGTAATCTTGTACTTGTTATCTTCTTCTTCATCATCTTCATGTTCATCAGGTGGTAACTCTGGATCCGGTAATGTTTCAAAAACTCTTCTGCCATGTATGCCTAAGTTGTGTAGTAATATGTGTTGTTTTCTTATAGGGCTGAACTTTCCAACCCTGAGTGCTATTAGATAGGACTCAAAGATCTCCACCCCACTCCTTGCAAGCTACACAAGGTTCCCCTAATTCATTTAAAAATGGCACAGGCTGGAACATGCTTTCTGTTGCCGTTGTGGAGCAAAGATAAATGATAATAACAGAACAGGAAAAATGCTGGAATTGAGATGAAAACAACTAAGAGGAGATAGAAGATACCTGGTATATCCCCACCTACAGCAATGTGTATTCAAATAATGTTAAAAGTAATCATGAAAACATGATAAGCTTCGTAAAATGCAGTAGTAATGTAGTCATGTGAAATTATAGGTATAAACAATAGCAATAAGCATTAAATGTAGGTAATAACACTACAATGCCCAATGGAAAATGTATTTCACTGTAAATTCCTAAGGAATAGTACTGAGGTGCTCGAAAATACAGTGAAAACAGTGAATGTTACTGTTATGGAAATTCATGCAATATGGTTGTGACCCCTTCTGAGAAATGTGCCCTAGGAGCTAGACATTGTGTAGCTTGTGCCTGTAGGAATACGTAAGAAAGGAGGCCCTAGACGTTGAATGTAAAGAAAAGTTTGAGGAGAGCGTATTACCGCAAGTTGACACACCTTTCATCTGCGTGATTACTGAAAAGTGAGAGTTGTGGTGTGAGTATCACCGAAGAGCAATGCACACTTAAAAGAGATGATCCTCCAAAAGTGAGGACGGTACTAGAATGCTGAATTCAAGGAACTATGGAGGCTGTGGTGTGCTCATCATCGTAGGGCAAGGCGCACTTCTATGCCACAAGGGAAGAACCTCAGTGTGCCTATCACCATGACAGGACCATCATCATTTGATTGAAGCTGATAAGGTGTGTGAGTCACCGTCGAGGAAGTACTCTTAAAAATATGGAAGAGCGAGGTGTGCATGTCACCATAAGGTGACCCGCCTTCATACAGAAAACTCCCAAATGCTGGGTAATGTGCCTTCAAGAAAAGAAAAGCCAAGTCATGCGGCAAAGTGTAAAGCTAATATTTGGTGTGCACAACACCGTAGACGATGCGCCTACTCCGCGGAAATGCCAGTGTGGTATGCGTATCACTGAAGAGAAACGGGGTAGGCCTGCCTAAGACATGCCTCAAAGTATGAGTATCACTGCAGGAAGTTGGACGACACGCCTCCAAGGCACACCCAGGGGTGGACTCCAGGAGTGGGTTGTCCGGATGGAATAATGCAGCTGACAAAAGATGCCACCAGAGGGTTGTGGCAGGGGAACTGCACTGGTGCTAAGAACAGGCAAGGCATTGCACAAGTGAAGTGGTTTTCCAGAAGGTTTCCCAGAAAGATAAGGCTGTGATCAGAAGAACAGGACGCAGGCAGAGCGTACTTCAGGTCCCTACAACACAGGCAGGATGATATACCCAGGAGGAGGGCAGTGATTACAGGTGGTGCCAAGCCAGGGCGTTAACAGAACTTTCCTGAAAATATAAGGCTCTGACTTGGAGAAGAGGGCTCAGGCAGAGCACAATACAGGTCTGACAGGATCTAGAAAGATCCTTACAAGCCGTATGAAAACTGAAGTAGCCAAAGTATAGCTGAATCATGGCATTGCGCTGTACAGTACCTTACCCTTTGGGCCACAATGTTTAATGTACAGGAACCCAGAAGGGAATCAGTAGGACAGCGATTTTGACTTCGTAGGGTTCAGTGCAGGTGGAGGTCACACAGAAGCGGAGGAGACTGTAACTTCTGCCTCCTTATGCAGACCAATTGTCACCAGTGTTGAAAAGATGAATCTTAGAAGGTAAAGGTCTCAAGTATTTATTATGCGTCTCCTCTCTCCACAGTTTCATTGCTCTCTGTCGCTTGCATGATAGCGTGGTACCTCTATAACATCGACATTCTAAGGGAGGATGCGTGGCTTAACTGTAAGAATACACCAACTGGGAACGCAGAAAGGGGTTGCCAGAGGGGAATACCAACTTGGTATATTATTCATAAAATAGTAAGCAAGCTGAAATAACATGTACAATAATACACCAGTAAACATTATAACATTATAACAAATAGCTTGGAAACATCTTGTTTCATAGACGTCACATGTTGAGTCTATTTTTTAATTTTCACTCCTTAAGTTGTTCCTGTCCTTTTGGTATGAAGTGAATTCAACCTAACACTAGTGTTCAGATTGAGCGAGTTCATGTACATATACATTGCTGCATTCATACTAAAGCCTGTTGTCATTTAGGATTGTGAAAAACATGTTATTCTCTGGGCAGAACAGGGTGACATTCATGATTTCTGCAGTTTTATAAAACTGCAGAGTTTAGATTCTTTTTCCTCTTAAGCCTCTAAAACGTTGGCGATGCAGCGAGCCCAAGGTAGATAGTTTTATTTATTTATTTACTTACCTTACTCCTGCCGTTGTATGTCTGACTCCACTACCCCCCACCCAGCCCCGCCCCACTGCCCCGCAGCACTCCCTCTGCGAGCCGCCACTGGCAGGATCAGTGTGCTAATGTGATTCTGGGAAGAGCACCTGCTTTGTCAAAAAGACATGACTGCAAATTTGTTGTGTGTGGACTGTGAGACATGATGTCATGCTGCGCCCTCTGTCAAAGATTCTGGAACCGTATTCATGATTCCAAAGCCTACTGGGCCTTCTGTTCTCATTCTCAGTGGGGAAGTGACATTGAGTCATTCCATAGCTTACTATGTATCCAAATGGAGCCATTATGTAGAAGTCACAGTCCATACTGAAACCATAAGTATTGGGGAAGTATGGGGATGAGAAGGTGGCAGGGGAACTGATAAACGGGCCACCGAATTAGCCTCTGAAATAAATTGAAGCATCAGGTTAAAATACTCAGCAGCAGAGAGGACCAATAGGTACACATATACTCCATAAATAAAACACTGGCTCAGCTGCGGCATGTCACAGGCAATCGATTGCCAACACCATATTGTAGAATGCTTGTCCTCTCTAATGCCCCAATACTGCCTTTCTCTGTCACCCCATGTTCATTTGTAGATACACAGGAAAAAACACACAGATACAAACACACACACACACAGACGCACATCTTTGATTTTTATCAATAACCATTTTGTCACAATGCACTAGAATGTTTGCCCACAGTTTGATCTTGGCAGAGCACCTCAATTCACACAACTAATATTTTAGAGATACTTTTTAACTGCTGTGAAATCTGTATAAACACCACTAACCAATTACCCCCAAAGTCAAGAATATTATTTAGATGTGCTCATCCTGCTGCCCAGGAGGCATTGTGGGCATGATGCATATATTTCCAAATAATTAATCAAAGACACTGGTGGCCATCACAGTTCACAACATCCTTTTGTATACTGCAGTTAGATTTCCATGGTCTCTGAGAAATGAACACTTCCTGAAGTTACAGGAAGTGACCCTAATGTTGACAAGTGCACAGATATCCTGTGAAGCCTATGTTCTCAGGCTGTGACCAGAGTACTTTTCTTCCTCACTCCCCAGCAAAGAGCGGCTCAACACCAAGGGCCATGCCATTGCTGTAGAAGGTCTCAGAGTCCTCCCTCGCCTGTCTGAGAGCGGCCTGATACCAAGGACCGTACTATTGCTGTAGGAGGCCTCTAGTCCTCCCTCCCTTGTCTGAGAGTGGCCTGACACTAAGGATGGTACCATTGCTGGACGAGGCCTCTGTGTCCTCCTTCTGCTGTCTGAAAGCGGGCTGACACCAAGGACCTCCCCTGTCTGAGAGTGCCCTGACACCAAGTACAGTACCATTGATGAACGAGGCCTCTGCATTCCTCCTCCCTGGCTGAGAGTGGCCTGACATTAAGGACCTTATAATTGCTGTAGGAGGCCTTGAACACATTGGGGGGGGACAAAGCTGTCCATCAGAAACTCCAACAGCATCTTGTTTGCAGACTAAATGAAGGCCGGGAACTGTCCGGTCCCACACGCTTTGCTGAGTAAGCCCGGAGATGCCTTATCATCACCCTCGTAATTTGTGAGGTAGTCAGAGGTGCAGCTTGGTGAGGACTGAAGATCAAAGGTATCAACTGCAGAAGAATCTGAAAGTGAAGCACCAAAAATAAGAGGTACAACCTCCATTCTGTGCAGAGTATTCCTTCATCACAATCTACAATAGAGCATATTTTTATATTCAAAGCTCCACTTTTTGTAAAACTGATGCACAGAAAAACAGACACTGATGGACAATGACAATCAGGAGTTTCCGGACAGCCAGCACTCTAACTCTCTGGATTGCAAGGTATTTGTATGCTGTCTCTGATGATGTCTCTGAATCCCTGTCCTCTCACATAACTCATAAAGTCATACTTGCCTGTTGAAATGAATGTACCTCCTGTAGTGTACTGATGCACCGGAGTTATCGATTGCATTTTCCATGTCATGGCTCTCTATGGACACCATGAGCCAGATTTACTAACATGTTGCCTTCTGGTTGTGCCACTTTTGTGGCAGAACCACAAAGCAAAATGCTTGTAGATATTTACAAAGGCACATATATGCAGTTGTTATTTGCTCTTTCTATGTGAGCTGCATTCTGAAGCACTCATAGTAAGAGGAAAATGTCTTGAGGGATTGTTTTTGTACAGCAAGATATCCCTTTTTGCATAAAACAATGCTCCTTATACTGCTTGTATCACAGAGACATTTGCACTGTATTGCAAGGATGCCTGTGTTGTTGCTAGGCTGTCTGGAGTGCACCAGCACCACGAGAAAGCAAAAGTGCGCCATTTCTAAGCAGATATGGCGCATTTTGGATCTCTCCCTTTCAGGTAGCGCAGTGCACTAAGTTGCCTTAATGCACTGCGTTGCATGAAAAGTTGGTAAATCAGGCTCCACGTACCAATAAAAATCACTGTGAGGACATGGATGATTCCAACCAAAAAAAACACAGTAGAACTCGCTCTGTAATGGGTTTGTAATGAAGACCCCACAACATTGGGGCACTTCTGCAGAATAATAAACCTGTTTGGACATGAGTGTTGCTGAAGAGCAGGCCACTGAAATATAATCACTGAAAGGACTGGCGCAATAGGGGCACAAACCCAAGTCTTATCCTACTCCTTAAGCTCCTTTTGCACCGGTGCATTCCCCTGATGTTCTACACTATGGGGGTCTCTATTTCAAGTCCACTTTCTAGTTGAGGAAAATTAGAATTAGTTGCTACCTGCAGACCCTCTCTTCAGGTTGCCTGGAATCTCGCCTGCATTGCCGATTCTCTTTGGCAGGAGTGAATAGCATCCTCTTGGCTTTGCACTTCTTTCTCTTTAGAACTGCTCTTGTATTTAGCCGTTTCTAGGCTGAGATTTCCTGCCCTGTGCCTGTATGCTGAATGAAGCTCCATGTCTTTCTATAACTTTTGGAACCCTTGGGTCTTTTCAGTGAGCTATTGAAGCACCATCCAATTTGGACTCATTACAGAAGTTCTGAAGAGATGGCAACGAGATGCTTGAAGAGATCATTAACAGGGCAGATCCTTGCTACATGTCCTCTTCCCACTCTACCCCATTCGGCAGCTGTCTGTACCGCTGGTCACTCAGGCAGCTCCTAACCAAGTGCGCTACTCTGAGTCACAGCCCAGGCGGCTCAGCTCTCTGGCAGTGTGAAAGGTTGACTGGCTTCATCTGCTTCCCTTCGAGGAATATACCTTATCTGAATGCACTTGTATCATGTAGAAGCAGTTGGCATTGTTTGGGTACCAGGAGGGGTTATTGGAAGACCTCAGAGTGTTGGCTGGGTTGGAGCGGAGATTGCTGCACACATCTGGAACCAACAAATGAAGAAGAAGAATCATGACAAATGTATGAAGGATGCCATCTGTACTGATTGGCCACTCCTATTATGTAAGCTCTGGACCACCTCATCCACCCCTTTATAGGCAGAATTTTTCAGTTCCATTTAGCAGTATCACTGACAATCCTAAACCTCCCACAAGAAATAGCAAAGTGGTATTTCAGTGGCTAGTTCTGTGAAAGCATTGGACACACCCTGAAATGTACATGAATATGTGAAGGTATCCCGACAATTTACTGAGCACATCTAACTTCAAAGAGAGCTGCCCTGGGGCAGAGAAGAGAACACCAGAAGAGGCAGGAGGATAGACATACAACCTCTAGAGATGAATGTGGAGACAGTCACTTTCTGTTTGCAAGGTACAGAATGTTACAGAACGCAGGTTCACAAAATACTCTGAGACCCTCTATGTAGACTCTGGTTGAGCTTTGGGTCTCAGAAGCCTCTTCAGATTATGAGTGGGCTGCAGTCTGCAGAAACTTCTCCATGAAAAAACATAATGCTCTAAATATCCTGTAAACTGGATGGAATGTTTCAGTTGCTCTACTTCTTTTTACCGTCAGCTCTGCATGGCTTTAAAGCACTTAACTGACTTAATCAATTAGTAAGGTGCACTAATAATTTGAGAATACAAGAAAGTTTACTAGCACATATTCCAAGTTTATGTGAAGCTCTTGAAATAGTAAAAAGTATTGAGCATACTGCAGAATGCATGAAAGTTATGAAACAATCCAATCCTACTGAGGAAGTGGAAGAGTTCCTCATAAGTGATGAAACAGATAACAGGATTTTAGAAGTGGATGGAAAAAAACTGACTAGTAGAAACAAACTGAAAGTGAAAAAAATGGTCGAACAACCAGGTGTTATAGGTGTGGCAATTCTAATCATTTAGCTAAAAGTCCCAATTGTCCAGACATTGTATTTGTATAAAGTGCAATAAAATAGGACACTATGCAAAATGTGTAACAATACAGATGTCAAACATGTACATATGGTAAATGAGGATGTGGAACCCAGAAGAAAGTTTGTTTTCCAGGTGGAAACTGGTGATCAGTGTTCAAAAGACTCATACCCCACTTGTTGCATAGCATTTGACAGCGAAGAAGTTACAGTATACGCTGACTCCTGTGCCTCATACACGTTTATTGAAAAACATGTGTTTGACGAGAATTTTGGGAATAATGGGTATACAATGAAAAAAGCTGATATCAATACTAGTGGATAGAACAAATACCCTATTCCTTTTGTAGGGTGGTTTGTAATGAGAAATCAGTTTAAGGGCCGGTCCACAGTAGGAAATGTTTATATCACTACACAAGGATCTAACCTGTTAGGATGGAACCATCAGAGGGAATTAGGCATTAAACTCGACCCAAAATCCAGTGCAAGTCTTGTTGTGTGAAAGATCTAACACAGGAGTTGATGCGGTATGGGGGTTTCCAGAGTTATTCCAAGATATGTAGGGCTGTTTAAAAGACTTCCAACACAATATACAATTAAAACATAGGGCACACCATGTAGTACACAAACCAAGATAGGTTCCTCATCTAATGCTAGAACCCTTAAAGAAAGAACTTTACAAGTTGGAAAGTCAATAAATAATTGAAAAAATAGAATGCACTGAATGGCTTGCACCATTTGTTGTCACTAAAAACCTGGTAACAAAGGGATTAGATTATGTGTGGACTTTAGGAAACTTAATGCCAACATATGGATAGATCGTTTTCCCCTACCTAGAATAAATTAAATGTTAACTACTATAGGGAAGGACAGTTGTTTCAGTGTGATCGACCTCTCTCAAGCTTACCATCAGGTCGAACTACACCCTGATTCGAAGTCTTATACCTCATTTATCACCCCATTTGGTGCTTAAAGATACTTCAGAATGCCATTCGGTCTTGCCTCTGCCGCTGCTGTTTTTTTAGCGTATTACGAAGCAAATTGTGGAAGGTATCAAAAATGTCTTAGTGTTCTCAGATGATGTCTTAATTTATGCAAACACTAAAGAAGAATATGATAACATTTTAAGATGTATCTTTGAGAAGCTTAAGGAAGCTGGACTCACTGTGAGTTTGGACAAGCGTTGCATTGGAGTGAGTTCAGTAGATTATTTGGGACAAACCATTTCCAAGGAAGGGATTAGGCCTAAAATCGATTTAATAGAAGCAGTGAAAAAGCACCTTCACCATCCAATAAAGATGAACTAAGATCCTTTTTAGGACTAGCTGAATACATGTCTAAATACACTAAAATGTTTGTGGACAGACTAGCTCCTTTACGTGAACAATTAAAAAAGGTACTTATTACTCATGGAATGATGAACTACAAAAAACCTTTGAGGAAATAAAAAATGCCATAAGTGCTGCCCCTACCTTAGGGAATTTTATAGTTCATCGGAAAACCATCATCACCACTGATGCTAGCACCAAAGGAATGGGAGCTATACTAACTTAGGTAGTGGTTGCCCAAAACAAATTGTGGCTTTTGCGTCCAGTTCTCTCAGAGGAGCAGAACTAAACTACTCTACCATAGCGAGGGAAGTTCTTGCTTGCTACTGGGCCATCTTACACTTTAAATATTATGTTGGGGACTACCTTTCACAATACGTGCTGATCATAAACCCCTGAGACACATATTTTTACTACCAAGGGCATGGAAAATTCAACACCTAGAATAGCAAGATGTGTATTAGGTTTGGAAGGTTACAATTTTCGTATGGAATACATTTCAGGAGAAAGGAATATTGCTGCTGACGGCCTTTCTAGAATGCCATTAAAAAATACTAATTTCTGGAAGACAATAGTACAAATTCTGTTTGGAAAGTGTGTTTGGAGAGTATAAGCAAAGAAGAATGGGAAAGGGAGACTCTAGAAGATATAGTCCTAAATAAAGTCATGGCCAAAACAATTCAGGGATGGCCTGTCAGGAAAAATGATGTGGATGAAGAATTACAATCTTAATGGACAGTCAAGGATGAGTTGAATATTGATGGAAATTTAATAAGAAGCGCTAACCGAATTGTCCCTCTGAGGAAATTGTGGGAGAGAATAGCTGACTTAGCTCATGAGGGACATCCAGGCAGGAGTTTAACTAAGAACAAAGCTAGACTACATTATTGGTTCCCGGGAATGGACACTATTCTAGAAAACAAAGTAAAAAACTGCATGTCTTGCGCTCGAAGTGATAAGTCCAAGGTAACCAGGAACTCCCCAATGACCCCAGTTGAAGTTCCTAACAAACCCTGGGACAAACTAGTCGTAGATATAATTGGTCCTTTAAAGTTCTTCAACTTGCATGGTAGGTATATGATAGAATTGATCGACTATCACACACATTGGATAGTCACACATGTTGTACCCACAATCACCACCAAAGTTATGAAAGATTTCTTAACAGACACGTTTTGCGTGGAAGGTATTCCAAGCCTTATAATAATGGATAATGATGTACAATTCACCTCACAAGTGATGGAAGACTTCCTAAAACATCTGTCCATCATCCATCTCAGCACTGCATTGAATTGTCCAAGGGCTAATGGGTTGGTAGAAAGAGTAAACAGGATGATCAAAGAAAACTTGCAACTTGCGGTCAGTTCAGGGATGCCTCTGGAAGACTCTTGAAGAGATTTTTGTTGTCCTATCACACTATAACCCAAACAGTGTTACGGAAATTTCACCTTTTGTATTACTTAAAGGGAGAATACCTGGCACTAAATTGAAACCCAATTTGCTTGCTGGTGGACAACCGGTTTGGGTACAAAAAAAGAAGATTGAGTTGAAAGTACAACAACACCAGAGAGCATACACAAAACAAATAACACCTATCATCACTCAGTAGAAAAAATAAGGAGTGTAGGGGATAGGGTCATGGTACATCTTCCATTAGCACGTAGGGGGGCTCACTGCAAATTTTCTGTATCAAAGTTTATAAGAGAAGTGCGGAAAAATGTTGTTGTTTCAAATGACGGCAAGGTGTGGGGCATGGATAGAATTGTGAATTGTCCTGAATCTGAACATCACAATGATTTCAATGAGGAAGCTGTGGATGGTAATGAAGAGAGGACCTCCACAAGCCGTTCTATTAGGAAGAGATGGAAACTCAAATATTTGAAAGACTTTATCACAACTTGAACTTGAACTCTTTGTAATCCAGTATTTGCACCTAGTATTTCTATGCTAAATTTTGTGGTGTGAATTCTTGTACATTATATCTACCGTATTTTTATACTATCATTTGTTAGAAGGAACATGTGTAATAATATCTTATGCATTGGCATTTCCCCTTTCACCCCTCTGTAACCAATTCCAGTACCCATTCCTCACCTCTATTTCACCCCTTCCATTTATTCATCCTTGGTACATTCGGGAGTGCAGCTTAGAATGTTCAGGTGACATACCATGGTTTTCTGTTGAAGTAGCTTGGAGGTGACAGAAGATTAAATGCAGTTCTCCTTCATGCTTCACAATGGTCTTCATTTTAACAAACCCGTTCACTAACACAGCTATGATTCAACTGCCCTCTATCACCTATGGACATTTCACTCTATTGTAAACTGTTCACCATCACAGCCATGATTCAACTGCCCTTTGTCACCTCTGTATTTAAACAACAATGGGGTTTGCCCTAATCCTCCTGCCACATCTGGGCCATAAACATCTGACTAAGGAAGAGGGGGATGATGTGGAGGAATAGATACCACACAACATTCAGTAGGTAGAACTTGAATTAGTTCCTACTTGCAGTTACATAGTCCCTTAGTATTTATTTGTGTTAATTTCTCTAGTCACGTACCACCTCCAAATCCAGTTGGAGCAACTTTTGAACTCTTTAATTATTACCCTTTTTAAAAACATATAAAACACATCAATCACAAACAGGGGATTGAGACCATTCACACAAACATCAAGAGACAGACAAATCTATACAATTCACTTCAATTCCTTCCTATCCACTCTTTAAACCGAATGGTTGCTATGTATTTATAAGAATCCAACCATGAGGTAGTCCAATACACACAAGAGGGGATAGGTCAACCCTCTTAATTAGTCCAAAATGTGTGTATCCAATTTATTTACTGGTGCTATTATCCCATTGGACTCCTCTGTTCTGTGAGGTCGACGCGTTTCGGCCCAGTCATTCAGGCCTCGTCAGGACATGGGTACAAGGAAAAGAAAGGCAGGGCTATTGCTGTACACTAGTTTCCAATCGGGCACCTCTGAAAGGGTTTCAGAATTGTCACCAGGGGAGGTCTGTAACGGAAGCCACCTCGGGTTGACACCCCCTTGCTCTGTGGCTCTCCACGAGGAAAGGACTTGCTCTACTACACTCCCCGGGCTCGGACAGCAATGTCCGTATGGCTTGCTTGGCACTTCGGTTGTCTAGCTCGTCTCCAAAAGGCAACGCAGGCAGGCAGCTATGCGGGGTGAAAGACGCTGGGATGGCAGAACAGTGAGGCGCTGCTTATTCCACAGTGTGGGTCAGCTTGCGGCCCACCTCTGGTCATTCCACTCTATGGGAAACTGTTCACCAACACCGCCATGCTTCAACTGCCCTTTCTCATCTGTGGACATTCCAGTCTATGGGTAACTGTTCATGAGCACAGCCATGATTCAACTGTCCTTTATCACCTTTGGACATTTCACTCTATGGGAAACTGTTCACCATCACAGCCATGATACAACTGCCCTATATCACCTATAGATATTTCACTCTATGGCAAACTGTTCATTGTCACAGCCATGATTCAACTGTCCTTTATCACCTTCATCATCTGTGGTTCGTCCACAGTACTGCACCCGTCAACACAATCCCAGACATTCTTCCATTGCTCCTGTTCCATCCTAATCGACCATGCTCACCAACACTATCACTGTTCTAGTGCACTTAACCATACATGGAGCTTTCACAATATGCCATGCTCTGCCCTATTGTCAGTCTACCACACTACTACTAAAGGTGGGCGAATAATTACGCTCCGCTGGCAGAGCTCACAGAGTTTTGCCCGTTCCAGCAAATTTCCACCAGCGGCCGCATGATGGAGTTTTTTCTTGTGCACTTCTCGCCAACATTAATCTGGCAAGTGCAACCGAGAATGTGCGTCCCTTAGCACAATTTCTGTGCTAGAAAGCCTCCCGGTGAGATTTCTCAATATGGGCAGTCACGGCAGGTTGCCACCGTTTGCATTAAGAAAGCTGCCGCCTGAGTAGAAAATCTACTCGAGCGGCAGAAAGTAGCATCACACTCTGGCACGTCACGTGGTGCCGTTCCCACTGATTTTACAGTGTGGAACAACCTCCGGGTGCTAAAAATTAGTGCAAGCAGCGCAACATGCTCAATTACCCCAGCGTGCAGAACTCCGTAAAGTCTCGCAGAGTTTTTATGTAACTCCACCGAATTCCATGGAGAAAAACTCTGAGAGTTCCGCCCACCCCTACCTGATACCCATCCCACTGTTAATGATGAACTAGATACTAAACAATACTTACCCTCCCAACCAACTTGAGGGCCCGTTAAAACAATCACATCAGAATTATTCATAATATGTATTTATGGAGTCCTTCAGGATAGCTTTAAACAGTGCAATTCTTCTTATGAGCATCTCAGACTTACTTTCCATAATGCATCAGAGAGGAGAAGTCGTACTCCAGGCCCAGGTTGTCCATGTGCTGTTTGTTAAAGTTGCCCATGTTTTCTGCATAGGTCAGCAGGTGTTAAAGATGAACTAGAAAGGAGTGTGAGCTAGAAGGCACATTTTCAAACTGAGAACACCACAGTTCACTGTGGGTTGGGGCTGCTTTGTGTTTTTTGTTCTTTCAGTTTTATATAGTGCAAACTCAATCTGAAAGTATTGGAGCACCTTACATGAGCACCAGTTATATTATACAAGGTCAAATTATTTTTTCTTTTTAGGCACTTAGAAATGAAGGCTCAGACTTATCAAAATTTGACAAAGAGCAAAGAAGCAAGACAACTTGGAGCTCTGCTTCAAATGGAGAGGGCAGAAATGCACCAAATCTCTAAAGACATGGCGCATTCCCGCTTTCTCCCTGTGCTGGTAGAGTTGTGGCTGCCTAGCACCAATACAGGCACCCTTGCGCCATGGTGCAAGGGTGCCTTCATTGCAGGCAGGATTGTTTTTGTGCAGGAAGGGACACCTCCCTGCACAAAAACAATCCTTAGAGACGTTTTCCTCTTTCTATATGTGCTCCCGAAAGCAGCACATGTAGAAAGAGGAAACAATAAGGAAGAATGAAGATATTTTTCCTTGTTGAGCCTCTTTCAGGAAAGCATACAATTTTGTTGCATTTCCAGGTTTACCAGACTTGGTAAATCTGTGAATGTGCAAAAATACATGGGTGGATGCGTAGGAACCAATATAATGCCTTCCAGGCGCAGAGCAACGCAAGGCAGTGACTTGCTCTACCTTGTATTACTCCAGATTTACCAAGTAATGCAGGGCCAAGCAAGGTGGGCGTGCGTTGCTTGTTAAATCTTACATAAGGATTGGGTTGTCCTTGTATCACCTTGCGTGACACAAGGACAATGCAATCCTATGATAAATTTGTCCCTTAGTGATTTGCCCGGAATCACAGAATGTTGTCACCTGCAAGACTCAAACCTGGTTTCCCAGTTCCAAAGTTTTTCACGCAAAATAGAGAGGCAATAGAACTTTTATGGATGACCACACTCAATATTAGACAAGCGCTTGTGGGTCTTGGGTGTTGGTGTAGTACTTTTCTTTATTATATGTTTCAAAACAGCGCCGCCAACACGTTTTACATTACAAAGGCTTCATTAGGGTTTCATTAAGTTAAAAGCCCTCTGCTATATCCACAAAATAAATGAAAGCTTAGCCCCCCACTATTTAAATGCCCTAGTGCAACACTACCGCCCCTCACGTCTACTTCGCTCTTCGACTCAATTAAAATGTCAAGTACCCAGGATCAAACGAGCCAGAATGGGAGGACGATCCTTTGCCTATCTGGCTCCCTCCCTTTGGAACTCCCTTCCAATGCACCTCCGCGTGGAAAAATATCATCTTAAATTTCGCAAACAACTGAAAACCTGGCTCTTTAATCAATAGATTCTGTCTCGCGTGCTCCTCTCTTGTTACGTCGTGTCCATAGGCGCAGGGAAACCTCCGGGTAGCTTTGCGCCATATATAAATTTAAATAAATAAATTAGGGCTTTAATCAAGAAAACCATATGTTTATGACAAATCATCAAACACATGCACAGACCTGTGGACAAGAAACAAACCATGATACCATAAAACGATATTTTATTAACATGTACATTTACTTTACATTTGTTTTCTAGTAGAGCATTTAATCATTGAAAAGATATATAGTGTTTATTTAAATAAATGTATGATACAATATATATTTATTTTTAATAAGAATTGTTTTTCAAAACCAAATGTTTTATTACAATTGAAAAAATTTATTTTACTATTATGCAGAACTAATTTACTTTAGTTCTAGCACTAAAGGATTTAAACATTGTATACAAATTATATTGTATTAAAGTATAATGTTTATTAAAATTAATTTGTACAGTACGATAATTAATATAATTTTTTTAAGAAACATTTTTTATACAAGCATAATTTTGTATTAAAATGTAAAAACTGTATTTTACTAACAAGCATAGCAAATGTACTTTTTCTTCCAGTTTGGCATTTAAACACTAAAAAGAAATGATATATTCAGTTAAAGATTTATTTATAGGTTAATAAATGGTAAAAAGGGAAGTAAGTAGGTTAGTTTGTATTATTGTAATGTTTTAATAGTTTCTTTAAAATATTTAGCCATTAAAATATAAAACATTGCTATGATTTGTAAAACTGTAAACAATGTAGTTGTTTTTCTTTTTGTTGATGCATTTGTTATCTCTCATAAAATTTGTTTAATACATTCATTACTGTAGATAACTTCACAGGTTACTGCCATTTGTTCCATTAATTCATCTACTAAGTCTTCTGCTAATGGGCTAAGAATAAACCAAACCCTTAACATTTTCGTTACTGATGTCCATTGATTAGAAAAGTTCTGTATCTTGCACTTGTGCTGTAACTGTTGTAGTATCTTGTGTTGTTTTTTCTATTCCATATATTTTTATAGTTATCATCCCTGGAGACTGTGAATAAAACATTTGAAAACATCAGTATCATTGTGTTTTAGTACGTACATTTTATATTAATTATAGTGGTGCAAAATGTATAGTCACATTGGAGCATAAAGTTTAGAAATATTTGTAAACACGAAATATTGTAACATTTTATTATGAATTAGGCAGTTACAAGTGAAGTGATTTTGTAGGCAATAGGCTCATGATTTTAATGGTATATACAGTAGGTGCTGTGGCATTTAAGGCTAAAGTTTTGCTAACATTTTTATACTGTAAATATTGCTATATTTAATTATTAATTACGCAGTAACAAATACAGTTATGCTTTAGGCACTATGGGGCTCATTAGGATGGTGGGTGGATCAGCACCGCCGGGCTGGCGGTGCAGATCCGCCCGCCATCAAACAGGGAGTTACCCACCGCCAAATTAGGATGTTGTGGGTACCGCGGTGGATGCAAAGTCCGTCCGCCACTTCACCGCCACAGGCAATCGTCACGATTGCCTGGCAGAGCGGACAGCATGGGAAAAATGGTGGCGGTGCCTAGCAGGCACTGCCCGCCATATTACAATGCTGGCGACAGCCAGCCTTTCCATGGCGGTCGAACCGCCATGGAAAGGCTGGTGGAGGCTGGTGTCGGGGGCCCGTTGTGGGCCCCCTCTGTTTGGGGGGAGGGTGGTTGTGCACTGGGGGGTACCCATGGTACCCCCCTACATTTTCATGCACAAGGTGGCAGGCACTGATTGGTGCCTGCCACGTTGTGCATGGAAATGCACAACATGCGTTTTTCTACTCCGCGGCGGTGCTGCAGCCAGCAGCACCGCATGCAATGTAAACTGCCCTGGATACACCCACCACTATGGCGGGCGCATCCTATTTGCAGTGGTGGGACCTCTGCACGTCTGGTGGGCAGTCCCAGCACCGCTATGATGGCAGGCGGACTGATGTCCGCCCTCCATCGTAATGACCCCCTATGTGTCTGGTTTTAATTTTTTGATTTTTTTTACTTACTTGTAGTATGCTTTGTCTTGTGGTATTTAGAATCTTTTCATTATTAAATTCATGTACAGTTAAATGTGTGATTTTGATACATTGTCCAATTTTTATTGGACAATACGTCGCTTCTCTCCATAAACGTAATTTTATAATATAGGTAGTGTTCTTTATAGTAATTGATTTAAGTTTTGTTTCTTGTCCTCCTATAAAAATATTTTTGACGTCTTCTTCCTGTAAAATATGAAATTGTAAAAATTGTTGTGCCTGTTTTGTTTAATTATATAAAGGTGTTAGTGTTTTTTTTTAGTTTGGAATTAATAATAGTTTGGAAAATGTATACATTTATAAAGGTTTTTGTAAATATTGTTGTTAATCAATAAAATTGATTTTATTAGTTTAGACTAGAGTTATCTTGGTTAGATTAAGATAATTAGTAGTAAAAGATATTAGAGTAGTTTTTGGGTGATTTATAAAATATAGTGCAGTAAAGTGGTATATAAAGAATTGTATAGAGGGTTTTAGAGTATAGTATTGTTGTGGCATGGTTGAGAGTGAAGTATAATGTTATAGAATGAAATGGCATTTAGTGTAATATAGTATTAACCCCTTGGTGCGGGGGTGGGGTGGGGGGTGAGCGCGGCGCTGCCATGCTCGTGATGGAACCACGCCGTCATGAGTCACGGGCGGCGTGTGCTCATGACGGCGTGGTTCCGTCATGAGCAGGCAAGGGGTTAATGTAATAGTGGTTAATTTAGTATAGTATTATAAAGTGAAATATTGTGGAATAGAGTGTTGTAGAGTGTAGTGAACTAGAGTGGAGTAGAAATATATTTGGTGAAATGGTTAAAAGAATATTTCCTAATAGTATATTGGTATATATTGTAGTTTTGTAGAGTGTATTGGTTTAATTCTAGTGATGTTTAGAGTATTGGAGTAGAGTGTAGTATGAATTGATTCTGGTGATAGAATAATGGTGTATAGTATATCGTTGTGGGTAACAAAGTTTTGTTTTTTGAATGTATGTTTTAAATATAGTATGTCATTTAAAGGAAGATATTAGCGATAGATTAATAGTAAAGTATGGATTTTAATAAAGGTAATGGAAAGTGTTGTATAAGGTTGATGAAAGGTAATATATACAAATAGTAAGGTATGGTGTAGTAGTATAGTGTTTGGGTAGGAAATAAGGTAACAAGATAGCAGTGAGATATAGTAGATTGAGAAAGTAGAAATATAACTTTTTGGAACACTAGTAGCATTTTGATAATGACACGTGAAGAATAATGAAAAGGCACTGTTATTTTACATACCTTTATGATTGTTCCAAAGACCATTGGTGATGATGGTGGAGCTGGTGGCTGTAAAATACATTTGGCTTGTTGTTGAATTGTCTCTGGTATTGTAATTGCTGGTATTCTTGTTATTTTTGTTTGTTTTCTTATTAGGATAGAATTATTTTTCACTAAATATTTCTGTATTAAAATTCCACTTTTTCTTTTGTTAATTAAAAGTAATTTGCATTGTAGCAAGTAGCTTTGTTGCTGCCAATTGTGTTTGCCCATGTCAGGTGATAAAGTGCTTTGTTTTCTTGATTTGCTGTTTTGCAGTAAGTCTTGCTTGTTCAAGTGATTAGAATTGATTTAATGAATTTTGGGTATAGTTTATTATCCTCTATTGTTTTGCCTTTGATTTCTTGAATTGAAAGCATCTGAAATGATAAAAAAGACATTGTTAAAAACAAAATGTTTTAATTGCTATCCATAATGCTTTGTGCTCAGTGTAATAGGATTCTATAGTTGCATAATATATTCCATGTTCATTAGTGTATATATGATCTAATATTGTTTGGTAGTTTGTAGTAATATTTTGGATTATTTGGTTGCATTAAAAGTGTGTGAGCATAAATTGTTGTAGTAAGGTAGGTTGTTGGTGTTGGCTGTTTAAATCTATGCTAAATAAAATCTCCCATAATGATATATGTATGATTGGTGTAGAATTTAAGAATGTTTGTTAGTGATTGTAATAGTGTTTGAATTGATACATGTAGTGGTTTGTATAATGTAACAATTAAATAATTATTTTATGTATATGTAGTGTGAAATATAGTATGTCAATTTCAGTTTGCGATTCAGGTATTTTAAATGTGTTATTTAGTGTTCTTCCATTAATATTATGTGCTTCTTTTCCTGTTTGAACTGTAAGCAATACATAAATATTGTCTGGATTTTCACCGGCTTTAGTATTATAATAATGTAATAATGTTTGATAAAGAGCAGTAATCAGAAAGCTTTTTCCAACTCCTGCACCCCCAGTGCAAAATGTATAGCATGGTTTTCCTTTAGTGTTTATCCAATTGAAATGATGGTAAACAAAGTTTAGTTGTTCATCTGTTAATTTATGCATATTATAGTAATTTTCATCTGTTAACATAGAAGTAGTTAGGCTTTCTTCTTTATTATTGCTTCTAATGACAAGTCATATATAATTTGCTGTTCATTATTATATTGTGCCTCACTGTATGTTGTATTAGAGGGTATTGTGTTTTGTGGAGATAGTGGAGCTGTTGTTATATTTTCATTATTGTTGCTAATAAGGTCTGTTATTATTTCATTATTTTTATTATATTTGTTGTGATGTTCATCTACAGTTCCCGTGACTTGGATATGTTTTTCATAGTATGTGTTGTTATTTAAAATTATTTTGTTTTCTTCCCTCCATGGATAGTATAGCATTTACAATTCTCTATAATAATTTTCAGAGTCATTGTTTTTGTTAAATCTGCAGTAACGTATAATTTTTTTACTTTTGCGTACAATTAAGGTATAGTCAGCGGCTATGTGCATATTGTTTTCTTTTTCATTTAAGTTGTTTATCTCAA
Organism: Calotriton arnoldi; assembly: GCA_963921515.1. NCBI lineage: Eukaryota > Metazoa > Chordata > Amphibia > Caudata > Salamandridae > Calotriton > Calotriton arnoldi. Next base: position 885,726 of record CAWUFW010008001.1, on the reverse strand, counting down.
GTTCTTCATCTGATCAATAAAAATTAGTTTCAGAAAGCACATTTTCATTATCATTTTGAGTTGTTTTTTGCTTACTTTTGGGATTATGATTATATATAGATGCATAATCAGCTAATGTAATTTTTTTTAATGCCTTTGGCCATTTGCTCTATTTCAATATGATATTGTGAAATTGTATATTAGTTGATGTTTCTGGTAAGGTATTTATATTATCCATGTTTTTTATTAAATAAGTTACGTAAGGGAATTTGAAGAATTAGGTAAGCAGCTTCGTGTGCAATAATTTTGCTCATTCCTCTTTGTGATTTACTTATATATGAAATTATGTACACAGCACAAGCGTAAGCTATGTTTGCTTTCCAAGATTGCAAAAGTATAGAATGACAGTTATTAATAAAGAATTCTTCTGGTGTTGTTTTTAAAAATATAGTTGTTTTTCAATCATTGCTCTAATATATGTAATATATTGTTCTTTATTTAAATGGCACATTTTTAAACATATTGTGAAATCTAATGTATGAAAATTTGGTGTACTTAGAGTTGCATGAATTTTTGAATATGTTCTTGTAACTGTTTATCTGTTTTGTCAATTGTTAAAGGTTAAAAAATTACAGTTTGTGGCATTGGATATTTAGGAAAGTGATATTTGCATGTCCTTTTGTTTTTGTCGTCAGCATTTTATAGTGTGTGCATGCCTTTGTAGTGGTAATAAAGGTTGCAATTATAGTTTTTGCGATTTATTACATGTGATGTATTTGTCAATAAATTCAGTTACTTCTTCTATGTTTGTTATTCCATACTGTGGAACATTTTCAATCCATAATAAAGCATGTATATGTGGAGAGCCTCTTTGTTGAAATTGTGCTCTATACAAATAGTCAATTAAATTGCCGATGGGGTTACTATCATGCATTATAATACTATTAAATAATTTTCTAACTTGAATTTCAAAATGTCTTGCACATGTAATTGGGTCTTGTTCTTTTAATTTACATTTTGTTTCTCAAGGCAGACTTTCAAACTCTTCTTTTGTGTATTCATTTTATTTTTGGATTCTTGATAATGTATTTATTAAATGGTGCCATTTTGAGTCTGCTGCAGATAAATTTAGAAAAAATGTTGATATTCTAAGTTATCTTATCACAGCAAAAATACCTATTTTTCAACGTTCTTAATATGGTGGGGAACTGTGAATAGTTTTAAGTATTTTGTATCCTTCGTTGTACTGTAACATGGTTTTTAAATTACATTTTATGTCTTTATCAGTAATACATTTAGCATTCGTAAAATATTTTCTAAGTGATATGTTAATTTTACCTTGAATTTGTTTTATATGTATTTTTCTTAGCTTAAAAAAAACTAGTGATTGATTCTGCTACTCTTCTTTCGCAACTCCTTAATTCCCATTGACATTTTGTACTGTATGTACAGGTAAGCATCTATCCTTATTATTAGACCTTCGTTATCTCCCAAAAATAGTTGGAAAAGCTACCAATTAAGAATCTTTGTCTTTATATAAACCTCTGGGTGTGTTATATTCAGCAGGTGCTAAAGTTAAGATATTAAGAGTATCAGTAGTAATAGTTTCATTAGTTAACATGGTATCTGAATTTCCTGCTTCTATGTTATCTGTAGTATCTGATGAATTATTTGTTTCTGATGTTTCACTCAAATAGTTTATTTCTTGTGGTATATATACTTCCAATCTGGATTAACAGTTATTCCATAGTCTTTGAACATGATACTATTTATTGCAAACCATAATGCTGCTCCTTTGACTGTATTTGGTCTAACATTTTCAAAATGAGTATATGATTTATGTGCTAATTTTCATTTTAATTTAATAGGAATTGTGATATCACCAGTAATTTGTCTTGGCATTATTGTAACTGTTGTCATAACATCTGCAGGCACATTAACAGCACCTGATAATGACTTCTGAGAGCCATGTGGTAAGGTTCTAATTTGAAGGAAGGGAATTCTTGGTGAAACTAATCTTTCATCCAAATTATGCAAATGTAATTCAGATGGGATATTTGGAAACTCAATTCCATGAATACATGAACATGTTGGTACTTTATTGTTGCTAATATGTGGGTAACAAATGTTGCATGTATAGTTTGTTATATTTTGGCTTATTTTACTTTGAATAAATCTTGGATGTGTGCTAATGGTGTGGGTGTTTCATAGTGATTGATTATGCCATAATTGATTGCAAATAGTACAAATATACTCTGGCCCATATAATATTTCTTTATGGAAGTTGTTATTATAGCATTAGTTGTTTGTGTGTTTGTTTGTATGTTTGCATTATGAGTGCGTATATTGTGTGTGTTATGTTATACACATACTTTTTTGGTGGTAATTTGTGGTTCTGACAGTGAAATGTTGCATTTACTTTTTTGTTGCGTATTTGATAATGTGTTTGTTTGTAAACTACTAATTTGGGTGGCATATTCATTTGTTTCTGATGTACATATTGGTGTTAATGGTAAAGTTACACTTTCAATGATAGTTTCACTAATATGTTCATTTATTGTTTTTTTTTGTTTCTTCGTAAGGTATAGCTGTATAATTAACTGTATTTATGCATGTTTGTGTTTTATGTATATATAAGCTTCTATTTAATTGGACTTCTGATTTAGTTTTGTGTTTTTAGGCATGCAGCGTTTATGAATTTTTTTGTATTGTTTTTATATCTATAGGAGTTAATTCAAATGCTACATGATTTTCATTTAGTAGTTTTATACTGTTTGCAAGTTCTAAAATATATTGCATTAGTCCTTCAAATATTATAGTTTGAATAGTAATTCATTCACCATTAGGGTGAGGCATTCCTTTATTATCCCGGCTATGAGAATCAAATATAAAGTATGTGAATGAATGAATGAATGAAATTAAATTTCTATAGCGTGTTACTACCCTGAGGCCTCGTAGCGCTTAGGACAGGACAGGCAAAATCACGGCAAGTTAGTGTGTAGTACTAAAAAGATAAGTTTTAAGGAGTTTACGGAAGGTCTGAAAGTTAGGCTCCATGCGAAGTGTAGAGGGAAGAGAATTCCAGAGATTAGTAGCATTCAGGGAAAAGGAACGTCCGCCCCATCTGGATCTGCGTACTTTCCTTGTGGTAGCAAGGAAAGCGGAGCTGGAACGAAGACTCCTTGAAGGTTGATAAGGAGTGACCAGGGGATGGATAATGGCAGGGCCAGTTTTCCAGATGGCTCTGTGGGCCAGGCACATGGCCTTAAATCGTATTCGGGACTTGATTGGGAGCCAGTGAAGTTTTCTCATTGCGGGTTTTGCTGATTGTCTCCGAGGAATCTGGAGGAGTAGGCTGTATCTGTATTTATGAAAATTGAAATTACATATGTATTCATACAAAGTACCAGAATGCAAATTTCTTGTATAATTTAATGCAGTTTTAATATATGGATATAAAGGATCAAAACTATTTAGAAGATTTCCAAAATATGGATTTATTAGCTTAATTGAATATATGTTGTTATTGTATTGTATATAATTAATCTGGATGCATACGTATTTGCTTATTTATTGAATTTGTTTCTGTATATAAAGCACCTCCTAGTTCCGTAATATAATTGTAAATCATTTAAATTCCATGTACTAGCAGATTTATATTAATTATGTAAAATTGCAAAAGTACTATTTGGTAGGCATTATTTGCCTTTCGAATTGCTATTAAATTTATCATGGCCTTGATGATAATTAGCTTGTAGAATTTTATTTATAGTATAATTATATGTATGTATTGATAAAGTGGTATAAATTGTTTTTGTTTGTAGTTTAGGTGAGTTGAATGTAATGTTGCTGATTAAACTTTAAGTAGAAATTATATTGATTTTATATTTTACCTTTTTAAAGATGGTAGCTGTTTGGAACAAGGTGACCTGTATGGAAATAAAAGTAAAAGGTATTAATAAGGTATTTATTATAGTTATGTTTATAAATGATTATCTGAAAATAATATTACATATTTAAGACTGATTTTAATTTTTAATATAGCTTTTAATTTAATTTTTTGTTATGTATATATTTTTTAGTTATATATTATTTATTAGTATGGCTGTATAGCTATAAATGTATGTTAATGTATATTGCTCTAAAGTTGAGATAAGATTATACTACAGAAGCAGCTAGCAGCTAGTAGAATGTTTAAGAAGATTTAAAATGATCAATTATTGATGGAAGCAGAGAAGTAGTTAGCAATACTGTTCACAGCCTGGTTTTTGAAACTGGGGGGTAGGCCTTTTCAGGGGGGCTTGAAGTGAAATGAGGGAGTGCAGCAGCCTATAGTTAAAGGTAGTATTATGTTAATAATAGCGCTTTGTAAAAGGCTATAACTAATACATTTAGTAATTTATATTTTCGTGTGTGTGAAAAAGGAATGAAAAGGAAATGTACTGAAAATATTGTTTAAAATCCTCAATTCAATTATGTATCATTTTATATGTTAGTAAGACCTGTTTAACCATAATAGTATTTTTGGCAATTATGTATTTGGTTTTATTTTTAAAACAATGCAGAATCTAACTGCAATTTTTAAATTAGTTTAGAAATATTTTAATACTGCTAATGTATTATTTACATTTAAAAAAAGTTTGAGGTGGGGGCTGTAATGATGGCTTTTTCTATGGGCGGGGCAGGATATTAAAAGTTTTGGAAGCCATTAACTTAAAGGATTAAGAATAAGGAATTATTACTGTGAACAGAGATATAGTTGCAGCACTGTGTAGAGCCTTTAGTATGGTGTCATTAGTGATAGGACCAGAGTAGCAGGTAGCAGCATTGTATAAAGGATTAAAAATGTTGAATCTCTAATGGGAGTAGAGAAGCCTCTAGTAGCAGTACCTAGAGGAGTAAAAATGAGGAATTAGAACTGGGAATAGCGAGATAGCTGTAGTATTGGTTAGAGTTGTTTAAATGTGAGAAATTCCACCAATACCAGCAAAGTGGCTAGCAGTAGTGTGCGTAAGTTTTAGAATGAGGAATTATTGATAGGTTCATAGTAGCAGCTAGTTGTAGTATGCAGAGGTTGTAGCATGAGGAATTAATATTGGGACCAGAGAAGCAACTAGTAGCATTGTTTAGAGGAGTTAGAATGAGGAGTTAATGACAATTCAAGAGAAATAGGTAACAGTGCCGCCAACAGGATTAAGAATGATATATTATTACTGTGAACAGAGATATAGCTGCACTAGATCTCAGAGGATTTAAAATGGGGGAGTTACTGATGATAGCAAAGAAGCAAATATTAGCATTTTGTGGTTGACTAAAAATGAATAATTTTTAATAAGATATATGAAGTAGTTAGCAGCATTCCCTAAAGAAGTGAAACTGAAGAATTACTACTAGGGAAAGGGGGCAGTTGCAATACTACTTAGAGTGCTTAAAATGTAGGCATTTTTACTGGAATAAGAGAAGTAGCTAATAGTACTGTTTGTAAGATTTGGAATGAGTAATAACTGATAGGTGAACAGTAGCAGCTGCTTGCAATATTTAGAGGACTTAGAATAAGGAATACGATTGGGATTGAGGAGTAGTTAGTAGCATTGTGTAGAGGAGTTTAAATGAGGAATTAACAATTGTACCAATGAAACAGCTAGTATTAGTGCCTAGAGGAGTAGGAATGAGATATTAATATTTGTAACAGAGATATAGCTGCAGCACTGTTTAGAGGACTTTAATATGGAATTAGTGATGGGTACACTGTATTAGCTAATAGCACTGCTTAGAGGACTTAGAATGATTAATTACTATCGGGAGTAGTAAAGCAGTTAGCAGTAGTGTTTATAGGAGTTAGATTAAGTAATGACTACTGGGATTAGAGAAGAATCTAGCAGTACTGTTTTGAGGACTTAAAATGTAGAATTAACACTGTGAGTAGAGAAGCAGCAAGCAGCTGTGCCTTGAGGACTAATAATGAGGAATTAATCATTTGAAAACATATAGCTATTACAATTTGTTTGTAATTTGCAGCACTAATTATCATTATTAATTGAAAATTATATTTAAGGGCAATTGAAAGAAAATGTATTAATTCTTATAGAATATGGAATGCACTGTGAATGTTGTAGATTTACATGGTATAATACCAGTAGCTTTATTTGTAATTAAGAATAGTGTATTCTAAGGCAATGCGTTTTGTTTACTTTAAGTTATATATATAGTGAATACAAGTAGTCCATAAGGTTAAGACTATGGACTTGTATAGTTAAAGAACAAAATAATCATTAGAATAAATCATTTTATTTTGTGAAAGACTTTATGTTATGTATTATTGAGCACTGGCAGTAACACAACTATTTTTTTTTTTTAGCAGAACAGCTATGGTTGTGTTCATATTGCAGTTTGGCAATTTATAAGTTTGGAAGTATTTGTTTGTATCAGTATGGTAAACATTGGGAGAGTTAATTACTAAAGGGAATGTTTTAGGAGTTATCAGCAGGTGTGTAACTTAAGTGCTGTTTAGTTTTGCTATTTTGTTTGAAAACATTATGTGACTGCAGCGTAATTTACTAGCAGGTTAAGTAATGTGGTTTATGACTTTACATATTGTGGGGTGCTTATATGTTAGTTTTTACAAATGATTGTTCAAGTAACTAAAGTGTTTGAAATCAATAAACATATACCAATGCACACTAAGTAAGATTTAATATGTTGTTGTACTCTTAATTAAGCAGTGTAAGTAAAAATAAAAAAGTACAGCTTGTGAATTGATGATTTTTGATATACTATATAAATAATCTTAATTTGTTTTTGTAATCTGTTTAAGGTAGTTGCTTGTTAAACTGTATATGGAGCAGGAGCAGTCTTATGATGCTTTCCAGATATAACTTTGGAGGATTGTTTATTGCTAGAGCCAAATACTTTAATTCTTCTAATTTACAGATTTTTGTGGAGTTATTTGTGAGGGATGGAGATGTGGATGTTGGCATTATTTCATATAATATGATTTGTGTGCTGTGTTGGCACAGTCCTTATATAAAGGTAAAGTAGAAAATGCATAATATTTGATATGAAACCAAAGGTGTCTTTCGCATACAGCAAGTCTGTAGCCTTGTTAATTACTCTACAATGGATTATAACTGCAAACCAGAACCCCTTAGCTGCTATAATGTGAAAACAAAGCATAATATGTAATACATTTGAAGCCCTCTCCAACATATTATTTGTTTGCTTTTTTGGCACATTCCTTCTATAAAGGGTAACATGGAAAAAGCATATTATTTGATATGAAACCAAAAGGTGTCTTTCTCATACAGCAAGTGTGTAGACTCGTTTTATGATAAACTAACAAAGTATTTAGCAATTGTTTAAGTTAATTACTCTGGAATGTATTATAAGTAAACCAGGACGCCTTAGCTGTTATAATGTGTAAACAAAGCATAATATGTAATAAATATGAAGCCCTTTCCAACATATTTGCTTTTGGTCCTTTATTTGGATTAGGAGTACATTTAGGCAGGTTTACATGGAAGAAAGAATAGATAAGATCGAAATGAAAATTGCGACCAAATGTGTCTATAATTTAGATGGAGACTTATTTAATTCGCTATAAAACATAGTATAGAAAGTTTTGAAGCAAGGCTACAGATTATTTCTAAAGCAAGACGTTTATTGCAAGTGCAAAGCAACACCTGTTGTTGTTTTGTTTTTATTACTCTACATGAAAAAAAATAATGGCTGCTTTTGCAACATGTGGTACATTTTGTAAAACGCTTTCAATTGATTTTACTAGAAGGGTTGATGGTTTTAAAAACAACATAATTGTAACAAAAGTGCATAGGCAATGTAGCAGCATGAAATAATTGCAAATAATCTGAAGTTAAACATATTCTACTAGTTTTATGGGGTGCCATTTTTATACAATTTTTTTAATAAATATTAGTTATATGTTTTATGTTAATAAAGCGTATTATTTAAAATAAAAGTATAGTTGTATAAAATTATGCACATTGGATTTTATTGTTGGATTGGGAAAGGTTACTATTCTGATAGGTGACAGATTTTGTAAAAGGCTGATAATTGTTTTTACTGGGGAGGGTTGATGGTTTTAAAAACAGCATAATTTTAGGAAAAGCATAGAGTCAATATAGCAGCATGAAATAAGTGCAAATACTTTGAAGGTAAGTATATTGTGTGTTTTTCACAGGGTGCCACTTTTATAAAAGTTTTTGTTTTTATAAATATTAGCAATATGTTTTATGTTTTAAATAATTTGCAGGCTAATATTAAATAGGTAAAATGCTTTTATTAAATAATGTTATTTTAAAAACAAAGAAAGATCATTATATTTGCTGTATTAAAGAATGTAGGCTAACTTAAGAAACTGGGCTTGATAAAGGCCGCTTTTATAGTATGTGGTTTAATTTATAAAAGTATATAATTTGTAAAAGGAAGGTATAATCTTTTGTATCTCTTACATTTTTGTGCCAATTACCCTATGCTTTTTAACAAGCCTGAATTGTTGGTCTGTTTATTTTTAGAGTGTTAATTTAGAAACAAATAGAAATATAATTATTAACCAATTATTTTTGCAGTACAATTATAAGATGGTTGTAAGGCTGCATTTCCATAAGCAACATGAGAGATGTAGGATTTTAATGCCTTAAAGCAAAAAAACATATTATTTGAACTACAAAAGGGTACGTTTAGCAGAAAAGTGATTCAATAGGGCGCTCAATTTTTACGTAATGAAACGGAGATGGCAACAAATAAAAAAATGTAAAGTGAGACAGAAGACGGGAAAAAAACAAACAAGAATGCTACTAAGATTGTAGCCACATGTGTATATAATATACATGTAAACTGTAACTAATAAAATACACCAGAGAAAGCTTTGAAGCAAGACTGCATACCATTTCTAAAGTAAGCTAAATGTTTATCATAAGTGCAAAGCAACATCTGTTATTGTTTTAGATTTTTTACTTTAGTGAAAGAAATATTGGTTAGTTTTGCAACATTTGATATTTTGTGTGAAAGGCTGGGAATCGGTTATACTGGTTGGAGGTGGGGTGGTAGATGCTTTTAAATACAGCATAATTTTAACAAAAGCATACAGACAGCATAGGAAATGAAATAAGTGTGAATACCTTAAAGTTAAGCAGATTTAGTTTTTTTGCATGGGATGTTTGTTTCATAAAAATGTCATAGTTTTCTAGATATTAGCAATGTGTTTTATCTCAATAAAGCACATTTATTATAATAAAAGTTCATGTTCCATAAAATTAAGCATATTGAATTTTGCGCGTGAATTAGTTGAGTTTACTTTTGCAACATATGGCAAATTTTGTTAAAGTCTAATAATAGCTTTTTTATTGGGAGGGATAGTTAAAGCGGATTTGTTATTACAAAAGTACACGTTCCATAATATTAATTAAAGTGCATTTGTTGAAGTGTATTTGTTATAATAATTGTAAGTGTTCCATAACTTTAATAAAAGCGTATTTCTTGAAGTTCATTTTCCATAATAAATGTATAATATTAATAAAAGAGCGTTTATGAAAGCGCATTTATTATAATTGAAGTACGCATTCCATAAAATGTAAACATATTTGTTATTTAAAGTACATATTGTATAATATTACGCACATTGGATGTAGCACATGGATCGGTAAAGTCCGCTTTGCAACAGAAGAGGGATTCTCTTAAAGGCAAAAAATCGTTAATATTGGGAGGGGTGCAATAAGTAAATGTAAAACTAATATATGTAGAGCTTAAGTTGAGACAATGTATATTAGCAAAGTTCCTTATTTTTATAACTATTTAAACACTGCATTACTAGTTGTACTGGAGAACATGGGTTAAGTTGTAAAATTGGATTGGTAGAGGGCGCTTTTGCAGCAGGTGTCGGATTTTATTAAAGATTGAGACTTGTTTTTATTACTGGTTAAATTGACGCTGAGATTTCACCCTGTTTTCTAAGGCTTAAAAGTTAGAAACTTGGTTTAGATTATTAAGCCATATTCTATACCGTATCTAATGAAAAGGAGATGGTTGCTGAAGAAATAGAGTGAAGGCAGATAGAAGACGAAAAGAACAGACCAGATCACTATCAAAGATTGCAACTATGAGGTCGATTCCGATTCGGGCCGGAAAAAGCACCGACCGACTCGGAGCCGGAAAAATTACCGACCGACACGTACCAGTGGCGCCCGACACGCCAAGTACGATGCAAGCCGCGATAAATCCGACCGACACGTCAGGAAACCAAGCCGACCGACCGAGCCGCTCGGAAAATAGCAATCCGGCCGGAAAAACCACGCGAATCCAACCGACCAACACGCACCCGGAACAAATCCGACCGAATCGTACCCGCCAACTCCAACCCGCAAAGTACGATGCAAGGCGCGAAAAACACGACCGAGTCGGACGGAGGACAAGCCGTACGACCGACACGAATACAAAACCGAGCCGAAGCAACACAATACACCGCGACCGACGCGTACGCAGCATACAAAACTGCACAAACACAGCGTGAACGAAACGGAAAACACCGTACGAGACCAATGCAGGGTCCGACTCGGTCACAAGAACGTTTCCAACATACACAAACAGCACAAAGGAAAAATCAACCAAAAAAGGCCAAACAAGCAATTACCAAGCCAATAAATACTGGGGGTTGGGGACAGAGAACAAAGACACACCCACAACTCCACCTATATAAAGGACACAAATCACTACCATGAGCCTTTGCAAATGCCATTCCACTGCCAGCACCCAAGAGAAAGCAACCACACACCCACAGCTCATCCCTCACACAAGCCACACACCAGCAGCACACCAACAAATACCTACCTCACATACACCCAGCACAACACACACCCACACACCCTCACCTGCACACCAACACACACATCACCCACCATCACCACCCATCACCATGCCCCCCAAGAAGAATCACAAGTTCCTAGATTGTGAATTGGAAGTCCTGGTAGACGAGATCCTCAGGGTAGAGCCACAGCTGTTTGGCACATTGGTCCAACAGACCCCCATGTCGCAGAAAACCAAGATGTGGGAGAGGATCATCAACAGGGTGAACGCCCAATCACCATGTCGGCGCACAAAGACCGACATCCAGAACAGGTGGTATGACGTGCGCAGGAGGGTACGGAAACTGCTGAAGCAAGACTACATCAACAGCCAACACACCGGCAGTGGCCCTCCTGCCAAGCCAATATACCTCAGGCCCTGGGAGGAGAAGGTGCGGGCCATCCTACCGCCAGTGAGCATATATGGACTAGAGGACATCCCAGAGCCTGGTGAGTACACAACAAATGTACACAATATACTGCCACAAAACACACACATCACTGTCAAGGGGAGAGTCAAACCATGCACTCATAGCAATTACACAGCAACTAGAACAGAATCATCCCAAAATGTGTATGTCAGTCAGATAAACACAACACATGCCATCCAAAAAGTCACATCCAACTGTGCCAACACATGTACAAACACAACCACAACTACAGCTAGGCAGTGGCACAAATAGAACTAACACACACATCCACACATGTAGCCACCACAACAACACCAACACACAGTGAAGACCACTCAAAGGAAGGAATTCTGTGTATGCTGGCCAAGTCAGTGTAGCCAATAGCATCATGGGAGTCGCAGTCACACATATTGCCCCCCACAACTGTCCCATCAACACCACCATGAACCATGCGCACATCACAGGGAGTGGAGAAGGACGCACAAGATGGCTGACACTGGCTACTGCTGTGAGGAGCACAAGGCCCTGCTGGCAACTGTGCACCAACAAACAGCAGGACACCACTGATTGACATCCTGAGAGACAACTTACACTCCCTGCAATGCAAGCACAGTCCATGGTGGGATATCTGGCTGGCTGGGTGGGAAGGGGGACTTGCAGCACTGACCATAGTCACCAGCACCTCCCCTCACACCCCCCCAACACAAACTCCACAGTACCCACCTGGTAGAATGCAATGCCCTCCATCCTAACACAAGATCCCACAAAGCACCACCACCCTGGGTTATGTTGTGTGAAGCACAGGGACACTCTTGGGACTCTTAGCCAAACAACTGCCAGGACAACACTCCCAGCCATCCTGTCAGCACAGCCAGCCCACCCCACAGGGAAGCAGAGTCAAAAGGAAGGAAGCATGGGCATGCTGGGAAGGGGGTGGAGGCAATAGCATGATGGGAGTCGTAGTCACAGACATTGCTCAGCCTCACAACTGGCCCATCAACACCACTCCTGAACCATGCTCACATCACAGGGAGTGGAGAAGGACTCACAAGATGGCTGACACTGGCTACTGCTGTGGGGAGCACAAGGCCCTGCTGCCAACTGTGCACCAACAAACAGCAGGACACCACTGACTGACATCCTGAGAGACAACTTACACTCCCTGCAATGCAAGCACGTTCCATGGTGGGATATCTGGCTGGCTGGGTGGGAAGGGGGACTTGCAGCACTGACCATAGTCACCAGCACCTCCCCTCACCCCCCCCAACACAAACTCCACAGTACCCACCTGGTAGAATGCAATGCCCTCCATCCTAACACAAGATCCCACAAAGCACCACCACCCTGGGTTATGTTGTGTGAAGCACAGGGACACTCTTGGGACTCTTAGCCAAACAACTGCCAGGACAACACTCCCAGCCATCCTGTCAGCACAGCCAGCCCACCCCACAGGGAAGCAGAGTCAAAAGGAAGGAAGCATGGGCATGCTGGGAAGGGGGTGGAGGCAATAGCATGATGGGAGTCGTAGTCACAGACATTGCTCAGCCTCACAACTGGCCCATCAACACCACCCTGAACCATGCTCACATCACAGGGAGTGGAGAAGGACTCACAAGATGGCTGACACTGGCTACTGCTGTGGGGAGCACAAGGCCCTGCTGGCAACTGTGCACCAACAAACAGCAGGACACCACTGACTGACATCCTGAGAGACAACTTACACTCCCTGCAATGCAAGCACGTTCCATGGTGGGATAACTGACTGGGTGGGTGGGTGGGTGGGAAGGAGGTCTGGCTGTCAACCAAACACAATCAATGCAGACCATGTTCACACCCCAGAGAATACATAGAAATGCCCAAATAATGCAGGACAATGTGCCACACCAATATCAACCCCTGACTGTGACGACTTAGGACAATACAATGTACAGGCCCGCACCCCGAGGCACAGTCACAACTGTCAGGTGTGTCAACCACTGATGCCTGCAGAAACATGACATACATTGTTTGTGTCTCCCAAAAACAGGTGATGATAGGGACACAGCAGCAGACGCTGAGGAGTCCCAGTCCCAGGCTCAAGAGGATGCCGAGCTCACTGGCGTCAGTACAGCCTCTGTCCTCCTCGGACGATGAAGAACAACCTGGCACATCCGGTGCAAGTCAACATGCTGCACCAGCAGGACCACCAGCTGCAGCACCAGCAGGTCCACCAGCTGCACCCCCTGCACCCACCCCTCCAACGACTGTCACCACGAATACCATCCCTGCCGACATGGACAGAATAAGGAACAACACCAGCGCAGTGACCCTGGACCAACCTGGGGCCATGGACACCACCACCACCACCAACCCCCAAGGTGGACCAGGGTTATCTGTGCGTGCAACTGCACACACTGCACATGTCAGCAGGGGTGGTGGGAGGGGTGGGAGACAGAGGTCGCTGCTTGCAGACGTTGCTGGTGTGCATGAAGACCCACAACTGGTACGCATAGCTGATGCGTACCAGTCCAGCACCGGAGAGCTCAGCCAGGTAGTGGGGCTCCTCAGAGACATCAAACAGCAGCAGGCTGCCCATCATGCCCGCTTGGACTCCCACATGTCCCACGTGGAGTCACACATGTCACGTGTGGACTCCCACATGACCCGCGTGGAGTCCAAGTGGGATGTACTACATGAGATGACGGCGGTGCACAGGGACATTTTACAATGCCTCCGCCAGATGAACAGCAACCAGTCCACACCTCCCTGTGTGCCAACAACATCTGGTACCGAACAAACTGCAACTGCCACAGGGAGGGAGGAGGACTCTGGCGGAGAGTCCCCTGCACCGCAGCAGCCTGCACTTGAGGGCCCCCCCCAAGAAGAGGGGTCGTCCGAGGAGGGGAAAGTGAGAGGCTGATGGCCAAGCGCAACTCCCAGGAAGCCTGAACCTGTTCTGGATTTTCGCCTTTGTGCACAGACTGTTCACCCTGTTGATGGCAACACTACTCCCACACATTGCATGGGGAGTACAAGTTGGAACAATGTGTCAGACAACTGTGGCCCCGATACTGGGGATCCTGTCTACCTGGACTTTCTATTCATCTAGGAACTTGGGATTGCAAGATTCATGTACAGCACAATCCATCCTATGCACTATTATCACAGATGTATCACAATAAACACAATAATACACCATACTTGCCTCTGTCGTGATTCCAACGTGGGTGCTGTTATGGGGATGATGAACAGAAAAATTACACTGTGTATGCGAACTGCAACAGCAAGGACAACACAGGCATGTGAGTACAGGCAACGTGACACATATGAGGGAGACACACCACCAGGGCTACACAACACATACACACCTAGGCCATCTGACTCATTGCCTACACTGATGTTGCCAGGGAAGACGGTGCAATGCACAGACACCACACCCATTCCCAGTTGTAGTCAAGTAGCCCACAGGTGCAGTAAGCAAATGGCAGTCAAATGTGTGACCACAGACAACGCACATCACTAAGTGAAGCACAGGTTTATTACACAGTAGCAACATGCCGTAACCACTACAGATGCAAGGTAACCCCACCTGGTAGCGGGCACACAGTCAACAACTGTAGACAGAAGGAAGTCCATGGGTGTGGCGCACATCACCTGTAGGGACACAACAGCTACCAGCCTGGATGTGCAATCACGTCGTCGGTGGACACAGTTGACCAAACGAATCTGAAAGTACCCTGTGAAGGACAGAAATGACACACAGTCAAAAGCAATGGAGTACAGGACAGAACAGCAAAACTCATGCACAATACATGTTACAAGATACCCACCCAGAACCAAGTTAGCATGTGAACACTGTTGGGGAGTACAGCCCACCTGTAAGCACACATCGCAACACACATCCAGTCAAGTAGCCCATGGACACACTCCAACAGCACCAGAGCACCACCCACACATCATGCCAACTCACATCATTGACATGACACCTCAGGATACTCACATTCAGCTAAAGAAGTTGGTGATGAGCTGTGTGCGGACATCACCATCACCATCATCATCATCATCGTCACTGGCATCGTGGTCCAGGCCAGGATCCTCCACAGGTGGCGGATGTTGGTCATCGTCATCCTGGATGAGAGGCAACTCCTTCCGCACTGCCAGGTTGTGGAGCATGCAGCAGACGATGATAATCTTGCACACTTTCGCAGGGGCATATGGGAGGGACCCTCCGGTCTTGTCCAGGCAGCGGAAGCGGCTCTTCAGGAGACCAAAGGTCCGCTCAATCACTCTCCTGGTCCGACCATGTGCCTCATTGTAGCGCATCTGGGCAGGTGTCACAGGGTTCCTGAGGGGTGTCAGCAACCACGGCATGTTGGGGTATCCCGAGTCACCTACGGACAGACAAGTGCACATCAGCTGACTTGGAAAAGTGGGCGGAATACTACAGATCAGATCACACACAATGGCACAAAGTCAGTACACACCGACAAGCCAGGCACGCTGGTTCTGCATCTGTGCCATCAACCTGGGGATGCGACTACTCCTCATCACAAAGGCATCGTGTGCTGAACCAGGGAAACGGGCACACACGTGTGTGATGGTCATGTCTGCAAGACACACCACCAGTGCATTGACCGAGTGGTAGTGCTTGCGGTTCCTGTAGGCCTGCTCCTGGGCCTGTGGTGGTACCAAAGCCACATGTGTCCCATCAATGGAGCCAATGACATGCGGCATCCTCCCCAGGGCATAAAAGTCACTCTTCACGTCAGTGAGTCGTCGCAGTCTAGGGAAATAGATGTACCGGTTCAGGAAGAGCAACATTGCCGCCAAGAAATCGCGGAGCACACGGCTGAACATGGTCTGTGACATCCCACCAGCAGACGCCACAGTATGTTGGAAGGTACCGGTGGCAAAGAAGTGTAGGGCTGCCATCACCTTCACCTTGGGGGTCAGCGCTGTAGGATACGGCCGGCCAGGCTGCAAATGTGGGGACAACTGCACTGCCAAATCCTCAATCAGCTGCCTGGTGAAGCGGTACCGTCGGATGCTGTCCCGTTCCACCATCGTTGCCAGGTCTGGGAATGGCCGATGGACAGCAGGAGCCCTGCAGTGCAGAGGAGAAGTAAGCAAGATCGTCAGTCACCCCACATATGCGGCATTGAACACACTGAAGATCCCAACATACATCATCATGAGGCACAACTACATGAAGTGTGCAGTACCGGAACGACATGTATGGTACATACATGGCCAACATCTGTCAACACGGTCCTACAGGTGGCATCAATTTGTCCCAGGTTGGCCCATTGGATATCATGATGCTGTGTCACAGTCACCCCCAGTGACATGTGAGGACAGATGTGCCCCAGGCACCACAGCTCAACGACAGGCACATTCCCAGGGACCCTGTAATGCCACATGGACACTGGCATCACCTGGAGTATCATGTGTACACCACAACAAAACAAACATGACCCCCACAGGTAGTGGCCACACTTGCCATGGCAGGAGAGCCATGGACGTCTGTGACACACACGCACAACATCAGAGTCCATGCACACACAACGTGGATGTGGAGACTGTCTCCCATTGTGCACATGAAATCAGAGACATTGTAAACACTACATGCACAAAGACTGTGGAGGGCCATCACTATTGTGCCACTGGGACACCCTGGCTCAAACATACCGTCCCACATGGGACTCACGGGGTATGTGACATGACATACACAAACACCACTGTGAAATGTGACCATGGCACATGCACAGATATGAACAGTTGCACATCACAGTGGTCACGTACACGTAACACCCAGGATCCTGTCCCCATTAACACGTGCACAGCCTGGGGGTGGCTGCCCACAGGTGACACCCACAGGACAACATGTACACCAACATACACACAATAGGAAATGCAGCCTTACATGCCTTATGATAAGGTTTGGACAGGCTGTCGTGATGTAGGTGTGCCCCTCACTCTCTGGGAGCTATCTGTGGCTGGCATATGTCCATCTGAGATAGGCATGCTGACATATGCCAGTCACATGTACAGTGATGCGTTGAACAGCAATGGACCGATCGGTGTCTCCGGCCGGCCCATTGCTTTCAATGTGTGCGGGTACGCGTTGTACCCCTGTGCGCGTTGTACTGCAATGGACCGATCGGTGCCTCCGGCCGGCCCATTGCATTCAATGTGTCGGGTATGCGTTGTACCCCTGTGCGCGTTGTACTGCAATGGACCGATCGGTGCCTCCGGCCGGCCCATTGCTTTCAATGTGTGCGGGTACGCGTTGTACCCCTGTGCGCGTTGTACTGCAATGGACCGATCGGTGCCTCCGGCCGGCCCATTGCATTCAATGTGTGCGGGTACGCGTTGTACCCCTGTGCGCGTTGAACAGCAATGGACCGATCGGTGCCTCCGGCCGGCCCATTGCTTTCAATGTGTGCGGGTACGCGTTGTACCCCTGTGCGCGTTGTACTGCAATGGACCGATCGGTGCCTCCGGCCGGCCCATTGCATTCAATGTGTCGGGTACGCGTTGTACCCCTGTGCGCGTTGTACTGCAATGGACCGATCGGTGCCTCCGGCCGGCCCATTGCATTCAATGTGTGCGGTGCACGCGTTGTACCCCTGTGCGCGTTGAACAGCAATGGACCGATCGGTGCCTCCGGCCGGCCCATTGCTTTCAATGTGTGCGGGTACGCGTTGTACCCCTGTGCGCGTTGAACAGCAATGGACCGATCGGTGCCTCCGGCCGGCCCATTGCTTTCAATGTGCGGGTACGCGTTGTACCCCTGTGCGCGTTGTACTGCAATGGACCGATCGGTGCCTCCGGCCGGCCCATTGCTTTCAATGTGTGCGGTGCACGCGTTGTACCCCTGTGCGCGTTGAACAGCAATGGACCGATCGGTGCCTCCGGCCGGCCCATTGCATTCAATGTGTGCGGGTACGCGTTGTACCCCTGTGCGCGTTGAACAGCAATGGACCGATCGGTGCCTCCGGCCGGCCCATTGCTTTCAATGTGTGTGGGTACGCGTTGTACCCCTGTGCGCGTTGTACTGCAATGGACCGATCGGTGCCTCCGGCCGGCCCATTGCTTTCAATGTGTGCGGGTACGCGTTGTACCCCTGTGCGCGTTGAACAGCAATGGACCGATCGGTGCCTCCGGCCGGCCCATTGCTTTCAATGTGTCGGGTACGCGTTGTACCCCTGTGCGCGTTGAACAGCAATGGACCGATCGGTGCCTCCGGCCGGCCCATTGCTTTCAATGTGTGCGGGTACGCGTTGTACCCCTGTGCGCGTTGTACTGCAATGGACCGATCGGTGCCTCCGGCTGGCCCATTGCTTTCAATGTGTGCGGGTACGCGTTGTACCCCTGTGCGCGTTGTACTGCAATGGACCGATCGGTGCGCACCCATTGACAATGGGCTTGCCTGGCAACGGACGCGTTTTCGAATATTTGAACGAGTCGGTTGCTGGAAAATCAGTTCGTCACCCACAACAATGTTGCAAAATCATGTATGTCATGAAGTTGAAATTTTGAAGGATGCTGTGGGCGTGTTTTGGTGCTGCTATTCCATGGATTGGCCAGATTCAGAAGATGCAAACGACTTGGACCTATCACTTTGGACACAAGGGACAGTATCTGCCTCTCCAGCACATATATATTGCTGCATGTTCCCCTGAGAGCCCACTTGCCTGCACTACATGCTCCAGGACGACATCTGCCACTGCACTGCTGCTGTCTCTGCCCCTCTGGACCCTGCAATGGCACGTACTGTGGAGAGAGCCCCAGCCTTCAGCCTTGAAGAGAACCAGGCCCTGCTGGACAGCCTACTTCCACAGTACAGCAAGCTGTATGGGACACCAGGGGAGCAGGTGAGTGTTCTGTGCACTGCCTTTCTGAATGTGCATTTTGTCTGACTAGCAAGGCTGAGAGTCAGCACACCACTGGCTAGCAGGCTCACTGAGTAGTTGTCACCCCCCATAGTGTGTAGTGACTTGCACTGGACAGGTATGGTGCAGTGACAGTGCTTCTGAACAGGGTTTTACTCCCCATGCAATGATACCATGTAGTGACTTCTGGAAAACTGTCCATGGGCAGCCGTGCACTGCCTGGGTACACCATGTGCCCCTGTGATTGCGACATGTATATGCAACTGTGTCATGCACGGATATGTTGCATGTGTAGTAATGGCCTTATCACTTTGTCATCCTGACAGGCTTCTGCCCATCGGAAGCATGAGATCTGGAAGGACATCGTCCGGGCTGTCCGGTCCGTGGGGGTCTACAAGCGCCGGATCCGCAACTGCCAAAAGAGGTGGCAGGACCTTCGGGGCTGGACCCGGAGGATTGCACGGGTCCAGCTGAAGCTGTCGCCTCCTCGCAGGAGGGGCGGAACACGGACCCTGACCCCCACATGCTCAGGATCCTGGCGGTGGTCTTTCCAGACCTGGATGGGCAGCTGAAGGCCAGAGAGCAGCAAGGAGGGGGTGAGTCAAAGACTGCACTGTGTACTCTGTCTAACATGCTATGTGCCCTCCTCGGGCCAGGTTGAACTGCCACAGTACAGCAGTCATGTTGTCCAGGAGCCATGTCCCTCTATTGTGCACTGCCCACTCCTCATCTGATACCCAGGTGTGGCCCTTACATGCAGGGAATTCTGTCACTTAGGACTGTGTCCTTGCAGTTTGCTTGACTCAAGGTGGGAGACAGCATCTGTTTCCCTGACTCTGTGGTGGGCATCATGGGTGGGTCCATTGCTTACACAATGCCTGTATTCTGACATGTATTCAGCGTGTTACTTTGATCTGTGGTCCAATTGCTGAGCTGATCCACCACATGTGGCTGGGGTACCTGGCACACACCCATGCTGCGGGTGGGAACAATGTTTGGGCCCCAGGAGTATGTATATGACGTGTGTCACACATACTTAGCCAGCTGCCTACAGTCCAGGGCTCATCCCTCATTCATGTGGGGCTGGACAGTCATGCCTACTCCAGGCCATACAATACACTCTGTACTCCCACTCCCGTGTATCAGAGGACACATTGTGCACAGTGATTTGACCCCTCAGGTGTCTGCCTCTGTGTCAGTGTGCTGTGGATTAGTCGCCAGGACTGCTGTGGAGTTTCTTGGTAGGGGCTCAGCATGCCACTGGAGATGTGACCATAGGAGACGATACTTGTGTGACACATAGGTGTCTGATCAGCTGCCCATGCAGACTGGGGCATGTAAATGTGAAGTTCAGGCAGCTGTTCCCCATGCACAGCAGAGTGTGAGGGGCTCAGGTTCAGAGGGTAGTGTCACAGGTCTCCCATATGTCCAATAGGTATGACCTGGACAGATGAGGGTTAAGAGGATGTGTTGTGGGGGGATGTACATGTGCACTTGTGCAGCTCCAGGACTTGCATTCCCCATGACCTACTATTGTGACACAGTGCAGAGTGTTGTTGTCTGGCTGCAAAGTCATACATCACTGAGACAGTGATGTATGACTTTGCAGTCATGCCTCCGCCATGGCATGTGTCTACTGATTGGTGATCCTGCAGGGGAGTGACATGTGCTACATGCACACCATAGTGGCGCTGGCTATCAGGAATGGGTGCATCATGGTGTCTGTCGCTGGTATGCATCACATGCATTTCCTATTTGACTCTGGGCATCCCTTACATCCGTAAACCTGTACTGACTCAGTGGCAAGAGCTGTGATGTGTCCACACCGTGTCCTCTGCACTGTCCAACTACTGTGTACTTGGTGCATGTGTCAACACTGGGGTGTTGCAATCCAACAGACACCAGACAGATGGGTGCAAGGCCATGTGGGATGTGAGTGCCATGCTTGGCATCAGACTGACAATTGACTTCTCCTGTTCAATTAGGGCACTTTTAGCAATGTACAACTAATGATGCCAGGGCTTGCTCTGTAATGTGCTGTGCTCACAGTGGTGTGTGCGTTTGGTGCAGGTGACTGATGTCTGTCTGTTTCCCCATTGTTTGCAGATACATCCACGGCCACGGAAGGGGACAGCTCCACGGACCAGGAGGAGCCGGAGAGCCAGACTGGGTCAGCAGCCGAGGAGTGGTCGGAGGGACCCAGTGGCACGGAGGGCGAGGGGAGCCACACCGAGGAGTCCTCAGCAGCATCCACCTCAGCTGAGGACCAGAGCAACTCGGAGGATGACTCCCTTGTGGAGGCGGGTGTCAGCAGCCACCACACTCCAGCTAGTGTTGCTGTCCCCGCCACCACCAGCACCACCACCGCCCTCCCATCGGCTCCCATTCCCCAGGTCCGTGGAGGCTCCCATGTCCGGGAGCGTGTCTCCTTTGGGCCAGGCACCGCACCCCCTGCCCCTGTGTCCCCTGCTGCCCTGAGTGAGGAGTCTGTGTACCTCCTTCGCCAGCTCCATGTAGGGCAGACAGCCATGCTGAGTGTCCTCCATGCGCACACCGCGCTGTTGACTCAGCTGGTGTCGTTCATGGAGGGCATCTCATCGGGCATGTCTGACCTACAGAGGGGCAATAGGTCCATGGACTCCTCCCTGACGGCAGCAGTGTCCCTCCTCAAACGGTCCCTCACCCCTCCTGCCTCTGCTCCATCCACACTCCCCAGCACCTTACCCATCCCAGGCACACACACACCGGCACAGGCACACACCAGCACACACACATCCAGCACACTGACACACACGCCAATGACAAAACGCACACGCACGCACATTCAGGGGACTGAAGCCAGACTCACAGGGGATGGGGCCCTGGAACACACACACGCATCCACATGCACTGCGCAGTCCTCAGTTCCCTCTCCCTCCAAAGCACCCTCCCTTGCCTCACCTGCAACCCCAAAGTCACAGCAGCTCTTCCTCTGTGACCTCGGCCTCTTCCCCACCGATGAAGCTGCTCCAGCATCCCGGGGGAAGAGGAAGCCCACCCACACGGAGCAGAGTGCCCTCGCCCCCGGACACCCTCCCCCAGGCGCAGACGGACTGAGGCCCCCACCCGCAAGTCCCCCGGAGTGCTAAGAGCAAGACCCCGCCACCGCCCTGCAGCTCAGGCACAAGGTCTCCGTCCTCCATCCCTCAGGCCCCCACTGCACAGGTGCCCCCACCACACCCTGCCCCAGGTTCCCCCACCCACAGATATACCATATCCAAGATGCTCCGGCCTTCTCCCCTGCCACTTGCTCTCCCAGCACCACACCCCCGCTGCGCTTGTCTGTGCCACTGATGTGGTGAGGGTGTCCTCCCCCTCTGTCCAACCCACCTTGCCTGTTCCCCATTCTCCTCCCCTGGAGGTAGGCACTGCAGTGGAGTCCACTACCGCCCTGTCTGACTTGGGCACTGCAGTGGCGGACCTGTCCACCCCATCTGCAGGGTCCACTGCAGTTGTGCTGGCACCCACGACATCTGTGTCATGCCCCCCAGTTGTGCCGGCACACACCATGTCAGACACCTCCACTGCAGTTGTCAGTGGCTCTCCAGCACCCACCACCCCTTCCCTGACTCCCCCTGGTGAGGCCTGATCCTGTCCCTGCGGTGCCTGGCCTGCCCCCCCGGTTGCCCCTCCTAGTGGATTGTCCCTGGTATTGTGCAGGCATGCGTAGGGTGACATCTGCCAGTGTCACCCTGTTTGAACTTTGACAATGGACTGGCCATTGGCCTTTGCTCTAATTTCTTCTGGACGTCGTTATCAAACAACACATATGCTGAATAAAGCAACTTTCTTTTCTCTAGTGCTCATGCTTCAGATGTACATGTTGTTGGTGCAGCTAACCATGCCCTTGCTGCAGTGATGGTGATATCTGGTCTCATGATTATGAAGTGTTACTGTGCAGGAACCCATGTGGTCCAGGGGAATGTGTCCTATCATGTGGTGTATCCATGTCATCAATAGCAGCATCTGAGGGTGTCATGTGTTCAGTATTTGGCAATGGGTTTCCTACTTACATTGGCAATTTCATATCTGTGGCTTCCACCCCTGCACATCTGTTGTGCCTGCCATCGTTGCATTTGTCTACTTCCCTGACCGTGTTGCCATCTCCAGTGGACATGCAGGTTTGGGCATCAATGGGGAGGGACTCATCCGTGTAGTCAGTGCAACATTGCTATACAAGTGTGTTGGATCTGTGCTGATGATTCCGTTGGCACATCCATGACCAGGCTGATGTGATGGGAGCCCTCATTTGGTGCTAATTGTTGATTGTGTGACCAAGTGCTCAGCTGACATGATGGGGCCCTACTGAGGCAACATATGGCACAGCTTTCCTCACACAGGAGTGGAGTCCCCTCATGGCAGTGTGTACACGTGTGACATTGCCTGCGCCCAAGGAGTGTGTTGTATGTGCATGTCTGTGTGTTCACTTCCATTCATCTGCGCATGCTGTGATCCCTAGTGTTGTACCTGTTTGTGATGCTTGCTGACTTGAGCTATGTTCCCCAAAGTCTTCTCCCTGTGTTCTCTGTGATGTGGGTGCATGGCACATTACTGGTCATCAGGGTGTCACCCATAGGTGTGTTTGCTGTCAGGGCAGAGTTTGTGTGCAGACGCAGATGGGTCACAGTCAGGTTTCCCTTTGGCACTTGTTGTTTGCCCCTGTCATGTGATTTCCAGTTTGTGTTATCTTTCAGTGATTGTGACACGTTGTGTGTGTGACTGCTGGCACTCCTTAGGGTCCGGGCTGCAATGTTGGTTGTTGTCTATGTGTGTTCTTTGTGGGTGACCTTGGCTTCTTCATTGGTGTGTGACTGTGGCTGGGATCCCATTGGTCGGTGTGGTATTGCCGTCATGTCCATGTACAGCGTAGTGTGCAGTGTGTCAGACATTCAGGAGTCTTGTTGAGTGTCCATGTGTGATGTGTTTCTACACCTTGGTTCCCACCCACCACCCTGGAATAGTCATGGGTGCATGTGCAATGTCACCAGTGCATGTGTACTTCACTGCTGCACATTGTTGGAGGTCGAGGGGTGTGGTCTTGAGTGTGTGCAGATGAGAGTTGTTGCCCGGCTAGTCCCCTGCCTCCATGTTGGCCTTGGCTTACTGGCCATGCTGATTGATTTGTGCTTGTGTAGGTGTGATGGTAGTTAGTTGCTCAGGACACCTGACTGTGGTTCACAGTGTGATCGACATTTAGCTTTGTCATCACAGTGGTATTTTTATTCAGCCCAGGGTCACCACATTGTGGGGGCCCTGGGGGTGGTGCTGTGGTGTGTCTGTGACTTGCTGTGTCAGTTGTTGTTCCTACGTGCCTGTGTGACATGTGTGTTTTGTGCTCCCTCTCACCTGTCAATGCCTGCTTGCCTACATAGGGGATTTGGATCCATGAGTTACCTTAGTGTGGCAGTGTATGCACATCTGTATGATTGGTATTCAGCTCTCCTCATGTGTTGTGTTGTTGCCTGGGGACACTGGCACCCCCACCCTCACCTGCTGTGTATGATGACAGTGTTGGTCTGCCTGTTTGTGTTTGTGCATCTGCACCACTGCATTGGCATATCTTGGGTGTGCCATTGGCTGTATGTTGTTTGGTGTGTTTCCCCTGCTGTCCCTGGGACTCCTAGGTCATCGGTCAGCACAGTGATCATGGTTTGTGTGTCCCATTGCTGCCATGGTATGGTATCTGTTCACCTCACATCTGCTGTCTCCACAGGGTATCTGCATTTGTGTGCCCATTGGTGCAAATATGTGGTTCTGCATTCTGATGGTCACTTCTGTCATTGTGTCATTGATGACTGTTGACGGTCTCAGCCCCCATGGGTGTTGTTTGTCTGCACATGGCCAAAGGAATGTTTCATTTGCACTGCAGTATTTGGCTCCCCCAATTTATGTTGCAATGGGACACATACACTACTTTGCCACAGATGAGTTTTTGGTTCTGTGACCAGGAATGATCCATGCAGTTTGGCAGTTGCAGCTCTTTCTTTGTCAACAATTACCTTTTGGTCACTGTGATGATGAGGGTGTAGACCCCATTGCCACAATGGTCAAAATGTGCTTCAGCTATGGACCCCACACTTGCCTTTTGGTCACTGTGATGATGGGGGTTTAGACCCCATTGCCACAATAGTCAAAATGTGCTTCAGCTATGGACCCCACACTTGCCTTTTGATCACTGTGATGATGGGGGTTTAGACCCCATTGCCACAATGGTCAAAATGTGCTTCAGCTATGGACCCCACACTTGCCTTTTGGTCACTGTGATGATGGGGGTTTAGGCCCCATTGCCACAATGGTCATGGGCTGCTTGCATTGTGGGTGCCACACACATATATGTGTGGCACATGTGCTAGGGGGTCACATTGTATGTTCAAAGTCATGTTCGGTGTTGTAGGCATTTGACACAGCCTGCTCACACGCTTGTCATGGTGGTGGGGGGATGTCTTAATCTTGCATTCCCTAGGTTGTGGTGTGCTTGTTGTGTCATGCATTGTCCATCCTATGAGTGGGGGTGGTAGTAGTGGTAGGCATCCAGCCCCCTGGCTAAGGGTGGTAGTAGTGGTAGGCTTCCTGCCCCCTGGCTAAGGGTGGTAGTAGTGGTAGGCATCCTGCCCCCTGGCTAAGGGTGGTAGTAGTGGTAGGCATCCTGCCACCCTGGCTAAGGGTGGTAGTAGTGGTAGGCATCCTGCCCCCTGGCTAAGGGTGGTAGTAGTGGTAGGCTTCCTGCCCCCTGGCTAAGGGTGGTAGTAGTGGTGGGCATCCTGCCCCCTGGGTGAGGGTGGTAGTAGTGGTGGGCATCCTGCCCCCCTGGCTAAGGGTGGTAGTAGTGGTGGGCATCCTGCCCCCCTGGGTGAGGGTGGTAGTAGTGGTAGACATCCTGCCCCCCGTGGGTGAGGGTGGTAGTAGTGGTAGGCATCCTGCCCCCTGGCTAAGGGTGGTAGTAGTTGTGGGCATCCTGCCCCCCTGGGTGAGGGTGGTAGTAGTGGTAGGCATCCTGCCCCCCGTGGGTGAGGGTGGTAGTAGTGGTAGGCATCCTGCCCCCTGGCTAAGGGTGGTAGTAGTGGTGGGCATCCTGCCCCCCTGGGTGAGGGTGGTAGTAGTGGTAGGCATCCTGCCCCCTGGCTAAGGGTGGTAGTAGTGGTGGGCATCCTGCCCCCTGGCTAAGGGTGGTAGTAGTGGTAGGCATCCTGCCCCCTGGCTAAGGGTGGTAGTAGTGGTAGGCATCCTGCCCCCCGTGGGTGAGGGTGGTAGTAGTGGTAGGCATCCTGCCCCCTGGCTAAGGGTGGTAGTAGTGGTAGGCATCCAGCCCCCTGGCTAAGGGTGGTAGTAGTAGTGGGCATCCTGCCCCCTGGGTGAGGGTGGTAGTAGTGGTGGGCATCCTGCCCCCTGGCTAAGGGTGGTAGTAGTGGTAGGCATCCAGCCCCCTGGCTAAGGGTGGTAGTAGTGGTGGGCATCCTGCCCCCTGGGTGAGGGTGGTAGTAGTGGTGGGCATCCTGCCCCCTGGCTAAGGGTGGTAGTAGTGGTAGGCATCCAGCCCCCTGGCTAAGGGTGGTAGTAGTGGTGGGCATCCTGCCCCCTGGCTAAGGGTGGTAGTAGTGGTAGGCATCCTGCCCCCTGGCTAAGGGTGGTAGTAGTGGTAGGCATCCTGCCACCCTGGCTAAGGGTGGTAGTAGTGGTAGGCATCCTGCCCCCTGGCTAAGGGTGGTAGTAGTGGTAGGCTTCCTGCCCCCTGGCTAAGGGTGGTAGTAGTGGTGGGCATCCTGCCCCCCTGGGTGAGGGTGGTAGTAGTGGTGGGCATCCTGCCCCCTGGCTAAGGGTGGTAGTAGTGGTGGGCATCCTGCCCCCCTGGGTGAGGGTGGTAGTAGTGGTAGACATCCTGCCCCCCGTGGGTGAGGGTGGTAGTAGTGGTAGGCATCCTGCCCCCTGGCTAAGGGTGGTAGTAGTTGTGGGCATCCTGCCCCCTGGGTGAGGGTGGTAGTAGTGGTAGGCATCCTGCCCCCCGTGGGTGAGGGTGGTAGTAGTGGTAGGCATCCTGCCCCCTGGCTAAGGGTGGTAGTAGTGGTGGGCATCCTGCCCCCCTGGGTGAGGGTGGTAGTAGTGGTAGGCATCCTGCCCCCTGGCTAAGGGTGGTAGTAGTGGTGGGCATCCTGCCCCCTGGCTAAGGGTGGTAGTAGTGGTAGGCATCCTGCCCCCTGGCTAAGGGTGGTAGTAGTGGTAGGCATCCTGCCCCCGTGGGTGAGGGTGGTAGTAGTGGTAGGCATCCTGCCCCCTGGCTAAGGGTGGTAGTAGTGGTAGGCATCCAGCCCCCTGGCTAAGGGTGGTAGTAGTGGTGGGCATCCTGCCCCCTGGGTGAGGGTGGTAGTAGTGGTGGGCATCCTGCCCCCTGGCTAAGGGTGGTAGTAGTGGTAGGCATCCAGCCCCCTGGCTAAGGGTGGTAGTAGTGGTGGGCATCCTGCCCCCCTGGGTGAGGGTGGTAGTAGTGGTGGGCATCCTGCCCCCTGGCTAAGGGTGGTAGTAGTGGTAGGCATCCAGCCCCCTGGCTAAGGGTGGTAGTAGTGGTGGGCATCCTGCCCCCTGGCTAAGGGTGGTAGTAGTGGTAGGCATCCTGCCCCCTGGCTAAGGGTGGTAGTAGTGGTAGGCATCCTGCCACCCTGGCTAAGGGTGGTAGTAGTGGTAGGCATCCTGCCCCCTGGCTAAGGGTGGTAGTAGTGGTAGGCTTCCTGCCCCCTGGCTAAGGGTGGTAGTAGTGGTGGGCATCCTGCCCCCCTGGGTGAGGGTGGTAGTAGTGGTGGGCATCCTGCCCCCTGGCTAAGGGTGGTAGTAGTGGTGGGCATCCTGCCCCCCTGGGTGAGGGTGGTAGTAGTGGTAGACATCCTGCCCCCCGTGGGTGAGGGTGGTAGTAGTGGTAGGCATCCTGCCCCCTGGCTAAGGGTGGTAGTAGTTGTGGGCATCCTGCCCCCCTGGGTGAGGGTGGTAGTAGTGGTAGGCATCCTGCCCCCCGTGGGTGAGGGTGGTAGTAGTGGTAGGCATCCTGCCCCCTGGCTAAGGGTGGTAGTAGGGGTGGGCATCCTGCCCCCCTGGGTGAGGGTGGTAGTAGTGGTAGGGCATCCTGCCCCCTGGCTAAGGGTGGTAGTAGTGGTGGGCATCCTGCCCCCTGGCTAAGGGTGGTAGTAGTGGTAGGCATCCTGCCCCCTGGCTAAGGGTGGTAGTAGTGGTAGGCATCCTGCCCCCGTGGGTGAGGGTGGTAGTAGTGGTAGGCATCCTGCCCCCTGGCTAAGGGTGGTAGTAGTGGTAGGCATCCAGCCCCCTGGCTAAGGGTGGTAGTAGTGGTGGGCATCCTGCCCCCCTGGGTGAGGGTGGTAGTAGTGGTGGGCATCCTGCCCCCTGGCTAAGGGTGGTAGTAGTGGTAGGCATCCAGCCCCTGGCTAAGGGTGGTAGTAGTGGTGGGCATCCTGCCCCCCTGGGTGAGGGTGGTAGTAGTGGTGGGCATCCTGCCCCCTGGCTAAGGGTGGTAGTAGTGGTAGGCATCCAGCCCCCTGGCTAAGGGTGGTAGTAGTGGTGGGCATCCTGCCCCCTGGCTAAGGGTGGTAGTAGTGGTAGGCATCCTGCCCCCCTGGCTAAGGGTGGTAGTAGTGGTAGGCATCCTGCCACCCTGGCTAAGGGTGGTAGTAGTGGTAGGCATCCTGCCCCCTGGCTAAGGGTGGTAGTAGTGGTAGGCTTCCTGCCCCCTGGCTAAGGGTGGTAGTAGTGGTGGGCATCCTGCCCCCCTGGGTGAGGGTGGTAGTAGTGGTGGGCATCCTGCCCCCTGGCTAAGGGTGGTAGTAGTGGTGGGCATCCTGCCCCCCTGGGTGAGGGTGGTAGTAGTGGTAGGCATCCAGCCCCCTGGCTAAGGGTGGTAGTAGTGGTAGGCATCCAGCCCCCCTGGGTTGGGGTGGTGGCGCGCATTCAGGCCCCTGTGTGCATATGTGGCATTGGTGATGGGCATCCCGCCCCTATGGTGCTGCTGTTGCTGGTGTAAGTATATTCAGATTCCCAGTGTATGTGTGTGATGTGTCGTGTACGTGTTGTATGTGTTTTGTGGTTGGTGTCTGACTTACCTTCTGCGCCGTACGCGTCCGTGCCTGTTCCGGTAGTAGATGTAGAATATTGGTATGATCGGGACGAAGGGATTCATGGTTGGTTCGTGTCGTTCGTCCTTCTCGTTGCTTCGCGTCGTCCTCGTCGCTTGGCTTCGTCCTCGTCGCTTGGCTTCGTCCTCGTCGCTTCGCGTCGTCCTCGTCGGTGCTGTGTTCGTCTCGTAGCCGTGGATCGTGTTGTGGCGCGATTCGGAGCTTATGTGCGCCTCTCCCGGATGCTTTGACGTGCCGTGCGTAGCGACGGGTTCGGCGCGTACGGAAAGCGCATCGTACTTGTCCGGCCGGACGGGGCTGCATTTTCCCTTCCGTGCGACTCGATTCGGCGTTTCCGGATTCGCCTCGGTCGGAGAACAGGACCTGGTTTGGGTGAGTACGGCTCGGCCGGAATTTTTGCTGTTGTGCGCATCGTACTTGCTCGTTCGGTGTGCTGTATGGATCGGTCGGGAAACTGGCTTTCGCATGGCTTTTTTCCCGACCGAATAGTATTGGGTGCGCCTCCGACCGAGATCGGAATCGGCCCCTATGTGTGTATATAACTGATATGGAGACTGTAAGTAAGTAGCTATAAAACACACCACAGAAAGCTTTGAAGTGAGGCTGCAGACTATTCACAATGATGCAAGATGTTTATTGTAAGTGCAAAGCAACATCTGTTGTTTTGTTTTTGTACTTTAATGAAAAAATACAATCTCCTTTTGCAACATGTGACAGATTTTGTATAAGGTTGCGAATCTGTTTTGTTGGAGGAGATAGTTGATAGTTTTGAAAACAGCATAATTTTAACAATTGCGCATAGGCAACATAGTAATATAGAATAAGTGCGAATACCCAAAGGTTAAACTGACTGCTTTGTTTTACAGAGTATCACTTTTATAAAAGTTTATGGTTTGATAAATATTAGCAATTTGTTTTATGTTTATAACTATTTAAACACTGCCTCACAAGCTGTACCAGACAATACGGATTCATTTGGGAAGTTGCTTTATTAGAAGTCACTTTTGCAGCAGGTGTTAGATTTTGTTAAAGGCTAGGAAACGCATTTACTGATTAAATTAACTCTGAGATTTGAACCTGTTTTTACGCTTAAATGTTAGCAGCTTGGTTCGAACCATTACACTATTTTATAGCTTATAGTAGTGGTGCAGTTTTGGAAATATATCATTTTAATATACTTATTGCCAGTAGCAACATGAACATATATTTATGTTACAATAATATTTTAATCCTATAACAGTTTTTATATAGCTACTGCCGGTATCAAGATACTAAAACACCCCTATAGTAGCTATGACAGAGAACGGTAATTTACTTGAAAAGCTGAGTTGGTGAAAGCTGCTAAAAGCAGGTGGCATATTTTGTAAAACGTGGAGATCGTTTTAGCAGTAGAAGGAACAGAATTGTTCATTTTGAAAGGTGGAACCTTATAGGGTGCCTTTAGTTTATAGGGTTTGATGTTTGAATATATTTAATATGGATCGGAGAGCATTTCCATATTTTGCATATATACAATATGTATGATGTAAAATTACTGTATCTAGTGCTTATTTTGAGATGATGTTGCCGATACAGTGCAGCAGTCTCTATTTTTTCATTTGCAATATATTTTGAGTGCAAGAGATTACAACATAATTAGCCTCTAAAATTGGTTCTTACTATGTGGTTTACATTAGTTTGCTTTTTACATATTTAAACTTATGTTCGTTGGACTTGCCTTTCATTGTGCTGACGATTAGGTTATTACTCAGTAAACTCTTTGTTTCTTTTGTAGTGGTGCTTTATTATGTGAGTCCAACAATTAGTTTAAAGTCCTATTGGAATAAAAAGAAAATATATGAATTTCTGAAAACATAACATAAAACCAGCCTTATTGCTTTTTGAAGTAATATTTTATAGAGCACTGCTAGTACAAATATAATGTAAATGTATTTCTACTTTGTGGTAGTACAAAAAGTTTACTTTTACTATTTTAATATACCTACTGCTGTTGATAATATAAATATATGTTTTGCCAGTAGCAAGTTAAATAATAAAAATAACAAACACTGCCATAGTAGCTGTAACAGAGAATGCCGGTTGACTTAAGAAGCTGGATTGATGAGACCCGTGTTAGCAGTAGGTGGCCTATTTTGTACAAGGTGGGTATATGTTTTTCTTTATTTAAGTTTTGCACTATAATATATTGCAAACTGGACAATAAGGTATTGATGTGCTGTACATGAGGATTTGTAATATTACATATAGATTTATATTTGTTAGGCAGAGGAAAATAAAGTAAATTGCCTAAAATTACTGGATGTTAAATCGATGCTCAGAATTCAACCTGTTTACCAAAGCTTAAAAGTGAGCAGCTTAGTTTGGCGTATTACACCATATTTTATACCTTAGGGTAGTGGTGCAGTTTTAAAACACTGCCTCACTAGCTGTACCGGATAACGCGGGTTAAGTTGTGAAGTTGGTTTGGTAGAGGCAGCTTTAGCAGTAGCTTTTAGATTCTACTAAAGGCTGGGAATCACTTTTACAGATTAAACTAATGCTGACATTTGAACCTGTAATCAGAAAGCAGCTTGGTTCAGGCCATTACGCCATATTCTATACCTTATGGTAACGGTGCAGTTTTGAAAATATATTATCTTATTATACTTGTTGCCGGTAGCAACATAAACATATATTAACATTATTATAACATTTGAATCTTATAACACTTTTTATATAGCTACTGCCGTAGCAAAATAAATAATTAAAAACTAATGAACATTGCCATAGTGCTTTACATGGGCATTAGTTATATTACATAAAGATTTATATTTGGTAGGCAGAGGGAGATAAAGTAATTTGCCTAAAATCACTAGAAGTTAAAAGGAGGCTAAGAATTGAATCTGCTTTCCAAGATTAGAAGTGAGCAACTTACTTTAAACTATTGCGCCATATTTAATACCTTAGGGTAGCAGTTTTTAAAATATAACATTTCATTATATTTATTACCAGCAGCAACATAAACATATATTTGTGTTATAATAATATTTTAATTCTAGAATACTTTTATATAGCTATTGCCGGTAAAAAGATAAATAATAAAAAATAACAAACACAGGTATAGTAGTTGGAACTAAATATGCTGGTTGACTTGGTCGCATTAGCAGCAGGTGGCGTATTTTGTAAAGGTAGGGACCCTTTTAGCAGTAAAAGGAGTAGAATTGTTGATTTGAAAAGGTGCCTCAAACCACAGAACATATTATTTGTATTACAAAAGGCTACATTTAGCAGAAAAGGCAATTAAATTCGACTCGGTTTTCACCTAATTAAACGGAGATGGCTGCAGAACAAATAAAGTGAAGGGAAACAAAGACGAATGAAAGAACAGACAAGATCACTATAAGCATTGTAACCACAGACAAGATCACTATAAGCATTGTAACCACGTATGTATATACAATTCACAAGGAGACAGTAACTAAGTAGCCATAAAACACACCTGAGAAATATTCAAAGTAAGATAGCAGCCTGTTTCCAAAGCAAGCAAGATGTTTATCACTAGTGCAAAGCAACATCTGCTGTTATTGTGTTACTTTTTAGAAAAAAACAGGTCACTTTTTCAACATGTGACAGATTTTGTTTAAGGTTGAGAACTTATTTTACTGGAGAGGGAGGTTGAATGTTATAAAAAAAGCATCTTTAAAAAAAAGTGCACAGGCAACATAGTAATATAGAATAAGTGTGAATATCCTAAGGTTAAGCTTATCTCATTTTTTTTAAAGGATACCACTTTTATAAAAGGCTATGTGTTTATAAATATTAGCAATGTGTCTTCTGTTTATAACTATTTAAACACTGCCTCTCTAGCTGTACTGGATAATGTGGATTAAGTTAGGAAGTTGGTTTGGTAGAGGTCACTTTTACAGCAGATGGTAGATTTTACTAAAGGCTGAGAATTGCTTTTACTGATTAAACTAACGCTGACATTTGAACCTGGTTTTTGAGCTTTAAAGTTAGCAGCTTGGTTCGGCCCATAACACCAGATTCTATACCTTATGGTAACGGTGCAGTTTCGAAAATATATTATCTTATTATACTTATTGCCAGTATCAACATAAGCTTATATTTATGTTATAATAACAAGTGAGAAGCTTAGTTTGGAGTATTACGCCATATTTTATACCTTAGGGTGGTAGTGCAGTTTTCTTATATTTTTTACCAGCAGCAACATAAACTTATATTTATGTTATAATAATATTTTAATTTTATTATACTTTTATATAGCTATTGCCGGTAACAAGACAAACAATAAAACATGACAAACACCGATATGGTAGTTGGAACGGGAAATGCTGGTTGACTTAGGAAGCTGAATTGGTGATGGCCGCTTTAGCAGCAGGTGGCATATTTTGTAAAGGTGGGTACCCTTTTAGCAGTAGATGGAGCACAATTGTTGATTTGAAATGGTGCCTCAAACCACAGAACATATTATTTGTATTACAAAAGACTATATTTAGGAGAAAGGTGATTGAAATGCGTGTTCGTAATTTCTTAAAACATAACATAAAACCAGCCTTATTGCTTTTTGAAGTAACACTATGCAGAAAACAGCTACGACAAATATAATATAAACGTATGTTTACCATGTGGTTTCACAAACAATTGACTTTTACTATTGTAATATACCTACTACTGTTGACA
Source organism: Calotriton arnoldi (assembly GCA_963921515.1). Lineage (NCBI taxonomy): Eukaryota > Metazoa > Chordata > Amphibia > Caudata > Salamandridae > Calotriton > Calotriton arnoldi. The sequence continues at coordinate 851,761 of CAWUFW010008001.1, read as the reverse complement.
ATATAAATATATGTTTTGCCGGTAGCAAGGTAAATAATAAAAAATAATAAACACTGCAATAGTAGCTGTAACAGAGAATGCCGGTTAACTTGGAAAGCTGGTAGATGAAAGCCGCTGGAAAGGTAAAGGTGGGGATCCTTTTAGCAGTAGAAGGAGCAGAATTGTTCATTTGTAAATCTGGAACGGTGTAGGGCGCTTCTTATTCATAGAGTGCAGATTTTGCATTTATTCAATTTGGAAATGGAGAGTACTTTCACATTTAGCATGGATACAATATGTATAATGGAAAACTACTGTACCCAGTACCTAATTGGAGATGGTGTTGCTGGTAGAGTGCTGCAGCACTTATTTTTTCTGTATGCAATATATGTTGAGTGCAAGAGAGTCCAACACAATTACCCATTAAAATTGGTTATTACTATGCAAGCTTGCTTGTAGGAAGATACATATTATAAGAATAACAAACATCACTTTAGTAGCTGTAATAGAGAATGCAGGGTGATTTGGAAAGCTGAATTTGTGAAAACCGCTTTAGCAGTAGGTGGCATATTGTGTAAAAAGTGGGGCCCCTTTTAATAGTAAAAGAAGAAAAATTGTTTATTTTAAAAAGTGGAACACGGTAAGGCGCTTTTTATTTATAGGGTGTGAATTTAGATATATTAACAAAGTTACTTATGTTTATAACTATTTAAACAGTGCCACACTAGCTGTACCGGATAATGCAGATTAACTTGGGAAGATTAATTGGTGAAATTTGCTTTTAACTTGTAAATTTCTTTTAGTTACATTCCAAATGTAAGGAGTTAAGATACATTGTAAAATGTATATTTCCCTAAAAGTTAAAAGCTACTAAATAGTGAAATACAACCATGTAAAAACATTTTAAATAAAGCATACAAACTTTCTTAAACAATTTTTGTGTAAATAAATAATAGAATTTAATTGTAATTTATGAAAATAAAAGATATAGAAATAAAGATTTTTTTGTTTTAAATATTTTTAAATAAACCTATCCAACTTGCCTCGTTATTTATTCAGCAAGCAAAAGTGTATTCCAAAGATCTCAAATATTTCAAAAAGGATTTGTTTTGGCTTAGCATTTTGTAGGGTTTAAATAACAACTATGGTAATAAAAAGCAACAATGGTAAACACAAGACAGCAAATAAAAAAGAAGGCATTTTTAACATTATGTTCTTATTGGCTACATCTTTACCATACAGAAACAGTCTCACTGCTATTGGTTACGTAAGCAGGTTTAGGTGTTAATGCAAGTGTTTTCTTTTTTTTTTTAAACAAGTATGTAAATTCCTTAGCTTTTGTTGCATTTTACTGGGAGTTACACCTACTGGCAGTGGCAAAAAACACATGTTATAATTATATGTACTGTTAGGGCAAAATAAATATATGTTTACTTTATAATAGCAGAGCAATCTAAAACAGGTTTATAAAATTTTTATATAGTTACGGCCGGCAGATACACAAATAATAAAAAATAAACAGCACTTGGATTGTAGAGGCTGTTTTTGCAACATGTGAGCAATTGTATCAAAGGCTGAAAATATATTTTTAACAAAAGATGGCTACATAATAAAATAATGTAAGGTGAAGAAAAACAGAAAACAGAAAAAGAACAGACAAGATTGCTATGAAAATTGTAACGAAATGTGTATATAATTTATACAGAGATTATAACTAATACAACCCACCAGAGAAAGCTTTGAAGTGAGACTGCAGATTATTCCGATATCAAGCAAAATGTTTATTACAAAAGCAAGCAACATTTGTTAATTTTTAGTTTTTTTACTTTAGCGAAAATAATACAAGCTGCTTTTGCAGCATTTGATACTTTGGGGCTGATTACGATCTCGGTCGGAAAGTCTCCGACCTTAGGTTGGAGGCTTTCTGACTGAGATCATCGGTTTCACTTCCATCCGTCTAATTACAATTTAGGCAATTGGAAGTGAAACCTTCCAGTTATTCTGGCTGGATTCTGACGGGCTGAAGCAGCCCATCAGCCAGTTAGAGACCGGCCCGTAATCCATACGGAAGGCGTTTTACGCCGTCCGGGTTGAGATGCTCAGTTTTCGACAGGCTTTCCATGCGTGGCTTTCAAACATGTAAAGCCTGTTGGAGAGTGAGTTGGGGGTCCCCTAGCAGGCCCCCCTTCTGTTTGCAGCCTCTGGTTTGGGGCAGTGGGGTTGATCCCTGCACCGGGACACTGTGCAGGGATGAACACAACCTCCCATTTCCCTATGGGAACTTCTGCTACGGCCGGTTTACGCCGTAGCACATGCTCCCTTAAGGAAATGTGAGTATGCAACTGCACCGTTCGCATCGTAATTAGGCGGTTGGGACCGCCAACTAAAGGTAGGTTGGTCGGACCCGACATCGTAATAAGCTTCTTTGTGTACAAGGCAACATAAAATGAGTGCAAATAAAATTAAATTAAGCATATATATTGTTTTTGTGCATAGGATGCCAGTTTTATAAAATTTCAGTTTTTTAAAGTATTGAATGTGTCTTACTTTAATAAAATGCATTTATTATACTACAAGTACACGTCCTATAAAATAATGCACATTAGATATAGTGCTCAGATCGCTAAAGTCCGTTATTGCAATATAGGACAGATTCTTTTAAAGGCTAAAAATTGTTTTTACTAGGAGAGATTCTTAAAAGCCCATTAGTGATTATAAATTTACACGTTCAATAATAATATTTAAAGCGCATTTTTTAAAGTGCATTTGTTAAAATACATGTACACATTTTATTATATTAATTAAAGCACATTTGTTAAAGCACATTTGTTGTTATAAAAGTACATGTTCCCTAATATTGATTAAAGTGCATTTTGTTGGAATGCATTTTTAATATAAAATGTACATGTTCTATAAAAATAATTAAAGTACATTTATGGTCTTTTTTTCAACAAGGTGCGATAAAAAACAATGCATACAGTTTCTCTACTGGCTGCTAGTAAGAAGTACTATGCAAATAATAAACTATCCCCAAACGTAAAACATTTCATAAAATATTCATTTTTGAAACATATGGAAATAAAATTATTAACTAACTATTTCAGCAGCACAATTATAACACAATTGTAAAGCGGCATTACTGTTAGCAACATAAGAGATATAGAATGTTAATGCCTCAAACCAAAGAACATATTATTTATATCACAAAAGGCTACTTGTAGCAGAAAAGTACTTGAAATGCCCCCTCAGTTTTCACTTAATTAAAAGAAGATGGCTGCAGAATAAATAAAGTGAAGGGGAACAGAACATGAATGAAAGAACAGACAAGATCGCTATAAAGGTTCTAACCAAAAGTGTATATAATTCACACAGAGACTGAAACTAAGTTGCCATAAAACACACCAGAGAAAGCTTTGTAGTGAGACTGCAGCCTGTTCCCAAAGCAAGTTGTTTTTATTTTTTTAAATTATAGAAAAAATACAGTCCGCTTTTGCAACATGTGACAGATTTTGTATAAAACTAAGAACTAGTTTTACTAAGGGGAGCTTGATGGTTTTAAAACCAGCATATTTCTGACAAAAGCAGACAGCAACATAGTAACATAGAGTAAGTGGGAATACCCTAAGGTTGCGTTTTTAAACGGAGTGCCACTTTTATAAAAGTTCTTCTTTTTATGAATATTAGCAATATGTGTTAATTTAATGCAGGGTATTTCTTATAATAAAACTACACATTCCCTAAAATTAAGCATATTGGTTTTATCCTACTTATTAACATACATACTGCGAGCATCAATATAAACATATATTTATGTTTTGGTAGCCCTATAGTTCTAAAATAACCTTTTAACATTGGTATAAAGCTACTGCTGGTACCAACATATATAATAATATAAATTTTTTAAAAACTTCGTCACACTAAGGGCCTCATTACGATGTCGGTCGTAAAAACTCCGAACGGCATTCGGTTTGTCCGGACTGACTCGGAAACATTTTCGACCACCCGATTATGATAAAAGGTAACAGTTTGGTCATTCCGACTCGGTTCCGAGAGGCATTCAAAGAAACCGAGTCAGTCGGAGCCGACTCGTACAGGTCGACAGACCACGTTTCCGACCGTGCGATTACGACATCGAATTTGGACAGCCTTTCCGACTCAGTTCGTCCCACACGGAACAGCTGTCGGAAGCTGACTTTGGGGAGCCGTAGCAGGCTCCCCTTCACCCTGGGGTTTCCGGTTGGAGCCCGTGGGGGTACCCAAGGGACCCACCTTTGAAACCATGCACAGTGTGTCAGGCACCATGGGGTGCCCACCCCAGGGTGCGCGGTTTTCTGCAACCACCCCTTTTTTCAATGGGAGTCAGTGTTGTCAGTCGAAACACAGGCTCCCATTAATGTCAATGGGAGTCCAACCGAACGGTGTCGGAAACATCGTAATCAGTCATTCAGACTCTCCAAATCCGAGTCAGTCGAAAATGCTTTCCGACCAACATCGTAATGAGGTCCCAGGTGTACTAAAGAAGGCAGATTAAGTTGAGAAACTAGGATAGGTAAAGGGCGCTTTGCAGCAGGTGGCTATATTTATAAAAATGCTGATTTGTAAAAGAAAGGCATATTCCTTTGTATTTACTACATTATTTAGACGATTACCTTGTGTTTTTCTAATAAGTTTAAACTATTGCTTTTTTTACATAATGCCATATAAAGCAGTGCATAGAGTTTATAAACTAGCTGCAAGTATTTTATACTATACAAATTATTAACTATGCCCAAACATAATTTTTTTTGTAAAATAGTAACTATTGAAATAAATGAAAAATATAATTATTAACTAACTATTTCAGCAGCACAATTTCAACATGGTTGTAAGGTTGTTTGCCTGTTGGCAACATGAGTGATGTAGGATGTTAATGCCTCAAACCAGAGAACATCTTATTTGTATTAAAAAAGGTTACATTTAGCAGAAAAGTGATTAAAATGGACTCTTGATTTTCATCTAATCAGAGATAACTGCGGAACAAAAATAAAATGTAAAGTGAAAAAAAACAAAATGAAAGAAAAAACACTATCAAGATTGTAACCATGTGTGTGTTACAATACATGTACATATTTTATAAGACTTATTCAAGCGCATTTGTTAGAATACATGTACACATTTTATAAAAAGCACATTTGTTAAACCACATTTGTTCTTATTAAAGTATATGTTCCCTAATGTTAATTAAAGCACATTTGTTGGAACGCATGTTTTATGATAAATGTACATGTTCAATAAAAATAATTAAAGCGCATTTATGGTCTGTTTTTTTTTTAAACATAGTGCAATATAACACAATGCATACAGTTTATTCACTGGCTGCTAGTAATTTGTACTATATAAATAATAACCAATCCCCAAACTTAAAACATTTAATACAATAGTAACTTTTGAAACAAATAGAAATATAATGATAAACTAACTATTTCAGCAGCGTAATTATAATACAATAGTAAAGCTGCATGACTGTTAGCAACATAAGAGATATAGAATTTTAATGCCTCAAGTCAAGGAACATATTATTTGTATCACAAAAAGCAAGATCGCAATAAAGATTGTATCCATATGTGTATTTAATTCACACAGAGACTGAAACTAAGTAGCCATAAATCATACCAGAGAGAGCTTTGAAGAGTGGAGCCTGTTCTGAAAGCAAGTAAGATGTTCATCGCAAGTGAAAAGCAACGTCTGTTGTTTTCGTTTTTTACTTTCAAGAAAAATACAGCCCACTTTTGTGACAGATTTTGCATAAGACTAAGATTTAGTTTTACTAAAGGGGGCGTTGATGGTTTTAAAAACTGCATATCATTTACACAGAGACTATAACTAATACAATCCACCAGAGAAAGCTTTAAAGCGAAACTGCAGACTATTCCTAAAACAAGAAAAATGTTTATCACATAATCAAACCAACAACTGTTAATGTGCAATAATACAACCCATTTTTGCAAAATGTAATACTTTGTATAAAAGGAAACATAGCAACATACAATAAGTGTGAATAAACTGACATTAAGCACATTGAGTTTTTGTGCATGGAATGGCAGTTTTATTAAAACATTTTTTTTTTTAAATATTAACAATGTGTCCTATTTTAATAAAATATTTATTATAATACAATTGCACGTTCTATACAATTGCGCACTTTAAATTTAGCACTTAGATCAGTAAAGTCCGTTATTGCAATATATGCCAGATTCTGTTAAAGGCTAAAAATGTATTTACCGAGTGGTTTTGCAAAAACGTATTTGTTATTATAAAAGTACACATTACATAATAGTAATTAAAGCAGTTTTGTTGAAGCACATTTGTTATTTAAAATCTACATGTTCCATAACACTAATTAAAGTGCATCAATTGAAGCGCATTTGTTATAATATATGTACACTTTCCATATTATTATTTAAAGCTCATTTGTTAATGCACATTTCTTAATATAAAAGTGCACACTCCATAATATTAATTAAAGCGCATTTGTTGAAGAACACTTTTTATAACAAAGTTACAAGTTCCATAATATTATGTGAGACTAGGCCTGGGCGGAAAACTACGCTACGCTCGCGTAGTTTGCGAAGTTTGCGCTACTTCGCACTACGCGAATTGCACGTAGCACAGTGCAAACACGCGTAGCGTAGTGCAGCGGTCATTTTTGCTTGCTCGCGGTCCTCAACGTCAAGTTGGCGACCGCGAGCAAGCAAAATGACATCCCGGCGAGACTTTTTCTCGTTCGCGATCAGCAACATCAAGTTGCCGATCGCGAGCGTGGAAAATAAACCTCCCGGCGAGATTCTCAACGCGGGGAGGTCAGGTTTCTCATTGCGAGTGGTCGCGTATGCTCGCGACCGCTCGCGATGAGAAACTACCAGTCCGCGTTGAGAAAGCTGCCGCTCGAGTAAAAATCTACTCGAGCGGCAGTAAAAGACAGCTCGCACTGTGAAAGATGCCGTTTTCAATGATTGCACAGTGCGGACAAGCATCCGCCACTGTGCAATCATTGCGAACACGCACTACGCAGTTCGCGTAGTGCTACGCGTAGCTCGCGTAGTGCGAACTGCACTTTGCGTAGCTTCGCGAAGCGTTACTTCGCGAACTACGCCCAGGGTTATGTGAGACACATTTCTTAAAGCGCATTTGTTATAATAAAAGAACATGTTCCATAAAATTGATCCATTTTTTATTAAAAATACACATTTAATAACATTGCACAGATTACATTTAAAAGTACACTTTCCATAACATTACCCACATTGGGTTTCATGGTTATATTACTTCCAAAACATCACACACAGAAAAGTAGGCAAAGCAAATTAAATATAAAAAAGTCAGAGGAAACAGCGTACATTAACAACACTGAAGGAATACAAGCAAATTGGATTTCACACTCGCACCGAATGAATACAAGCGCATTGGATTTCGGGCAAGCATTACTTCCAAAACACCACACAAAGAAAAGAAGGCAAAGCAAATAAAATAAAAAAGTCTGAGGAAATAATCACACATTAACAACATCTAAGGAATACAAGTAAAGGGGCCAGTAGCTATAGGCGTGACCAGCACTCTAAAAGAAGGGACTGCAGTTGACAAATAACTAGTCACAATGAAAAGATTTAAAAAAGCACACTAAATAACAAATAGAAAGAACTCAAAAGAAAGAGGTGTTCCGAATGCCCCTCAAGCAAATACTGCATCTCTAGAATGAGACAGTGCATGCGCTGCCTAGGAGAGACCTAAAAAGCATGAAAAATAGCCCAAAAACATATCAGTTGTGCAAACCCAGTTCCGTCTTAATTATTTGTGCATGTTATTTTCACATAAATTGAGAGAAAAAAGGGAGGAGTGTGATGCTGTGCAGTGATCCAAAACAAGATCCGAAACCTTAGCCCATCAAATCAAGAGTGAGAAAAACCACACATGTTATAAAAAACTCTTACCAAGAGATCTGATCCACTGGGAATCCCAGTGATCTTCTGAATGTAAAACAAATAGTACCAACATCTAGTAACACCTATAATAAATATAAAGTGATATTTCAATTGTTATTTCAAATTTTTGGGCCAGCGGGTTACTAGCCTCCACAATAAATGAAATACCACCATTTGGAAAGCGCACATCTACCTCCTGAGAGGTGTCCCGGCAATGGGGGTTGTTGGGAAGATTAAGCAAGCTATTGCCCAGAGTCACAAGCTGCTGGTCTAACCTGCTGCCAGCGATCAAACCGTGAGCCCCCGTGTTCCGGAGTCAGCCACCCTGGCCGCTGCACCACACCTCTTCCCATAGACTACCATAGTGCCCCAACTTACCATAGATTCAACTTTAAATCCTGATGACAAATCTGACCATTCAGGGGCCAATATCTAAGCCTTCTTGTTAGAGCATACTCACGTGATTTCAAGTGGATGTAACACTCCATGATCCCATGGTCCACACAAAAGTCACTTCTAAGTGGAAAAAAATGGCAGCAATCAACCAGTGTTCATTAGTTAGTTGTATAAAAAAGAGGAGGTTACTCAGTATGTAGATATATATACCCCAGCATGTAGAGCCAAGCAGGAATGATTCTTCTTAACTATCATTCAAAAGAGTTTCTTAAAGTAGATAGACCCAAGTAAGAATGATTGTTCATAGTTATCATCCACAAATTAGATCCTTAAAGTACTTGAACTCATGAATAATGCATAGAAGGCATGTTAGTCCAGTGTATTCTCAAAATAACTTCTGCACACAAATTGACCAGAAATTCGATTTCATAACAGTAAAAAGAAGAGAGAACAGAGCTAAGAACTAGGTGCAGGCCCACAGGTCACATATTAAAATCGGTCCACATTGCTAACATGTAGTAAAAAGTCATATTTATCACTGGGTTCCCGAGAGCAATTGTGAAACAATTACTTCAATGGTTTATTCCAGTGCACGTTCCTCAATAAGCGTAACCCATGAGAAAGCAGCTACCAGCACCTCACTTCAAGGGTCGTCATCGTCCAGTTTTAGCTGCACCCATACAAGCAAAAGATAAGTACATTAGACACATCACTCCATGAAGGAAATGTATATGCCAGGCACTTCAAGACAGTAAGCGCCAGTCTCCCACTAATAATGGACAAACACACTCACAATAGAAAACGCAGTAAAAAATGCAGAAAACACTAGATATACCTAGTGGTCTCTGTCATCATTACACACTCACAAAGATGGGCAGGACACACCCCCTGCAGCAAACGAAAACAGACTTCCTGCAATGCTAGTACTCAAATCATGTTTAAAACGGGGAAGCGCACTAGTGCCAAACACTTGAGCATGCATCCTACATTCGAAGAATTTGTTTGTGGCGAACAGACCACTGAATTAAAAAAATCCCAAATTCAAAAATATTGTATTTGTAGCGGACCAACCAATGTATTCATAAACTCCCCGGTAGAAGTTTACAATTCCCCCTGGATACTATCCAGCCGAGGCGAGTGACTCCACAAAAACCAGGTCTCGACTGGTAAAGGTAAACAATGTAGAATTTGAGCAATACGAAAGTGTGCCTATATGTTACATTCGCACTCTACCCGCACTACCACAAGCAGAGTTACATCCTGTCGTCCTGCGGTATTGTTGGTCAAAATGACGCACCCAGTTCTGCTTCTTAAGTATACCAAGCCCCGCCTAGTTCAACTACTAGACCATCACTATCCAGCAGTGGTGTCCAGATTCTTTGTGTTTTACGTGTGCCTTACTCAGACGCAGAGCGAGTTTCTCAATATGACTAACATATAAGCCCTGCCTATCTTAAATACTAGACCTTGATGTACTGGAAGTGAGGTCTATGTTTTTTTGTTCTCCTATGCGTTTGCTTCAGATGCAAAACGTGCTTCTCAAAACATCTGACATGCACGCAGGATATGCCCCAAGCAGGTTCCAGCCTAAGTCGTAATCACGTCCATTTAAACCACTAGACCATTACATACCATAAGCAATAACCAAATATACCTCTTTACAGAGTTTGCAAGAATAACACACGCCCCCAACGGTGATACTTGACACACTGAAAAGTGGAGCTGAGGTGTCCCCACCACCAGACATATGTAGTGTCTCGCACGTATGCGCGGTATCCCGAGTCCAGTCTTGCATACCAAACCCACAAGAGGTGGAGCAAAAGGTGAGCATCGGACGAGTGTTTCTAAATTATCCAGGTTCTCCGATACAGAACACATCATTCACTACCTTAGGTGATGTGACAGAGTACTGTCATAGGAAAAGAGGTAACACAAAAAGTATTAGGCAAGTTGATTGCACATATTCAAGCCATCCGTAGCAATCACTACTTAGCCATCTATGGTGATGCAACAGAATGCCATTTCTGTAGAACAGACCCAAAAGAATGTATGGAGTAACCAAACCCCCAATGGGCAATGCCCAAATAGGTGTCCATTGCAATGCAATGGAAAGATGTCTAAGACTAACAAGACAAATGTCAGCCTAGGGAAACAGATCTGACAGAATGTGCAAAAAATCCAAGTTCCTAGCATGGTGTTGGTCCATTAATAAATTTGATACCAGTACGCTGTTGATGGTCAATAACCAAACTGGGGAGCCAAGTTGTAAGAGGCAGTAAAGGGGCAGGTTATGTAAACCCCAAGTGGGTAGTGAGAAACAAGTGATACAAGTAGAAAAGAAGGACAAATGCAGTAGGGTGCATGCATGATAAGAAAGCATTCCCGCATATTTTTGAGGCAGTTAATATCCTTGTTTTAAATCAAAGTGACAAATAACTGGCCTGGTTGGTGTGCTCTTTAAAACCAATCCAGTAGATACCATACCAATTATCAAAAGATGATCTTACAGAAAACAATGTAATTCATTATATAAATTAAGTCCTCTTTGTACTACTATAAGTTTTCAAATCCATTTTCAACTTCAGAATTATTGCAGACACAATTCCCTATTGCCCCCTCTTGGGTCTGGACAAACCAATTCAATACCATGAAAGCGGAAGTTAGCTCAATGTGCCCCCTTTCCTCAATCATGTGATACCAATGAGTAATAGGCGTCTTGTGTAATGCGCACTCTACAATGTTCCCGGATACCTGATCTCAATTGATGTGTCGTGCTCCCTTCATAAATCTTCGAACAGGCACAGATGATAACATATATCACAGAAGTTGACTGGTAATTTATAAATTCGGGAATGTCATAACTGTGGCAGGTATTATATGTAAAGTTCTTCATCTTGTTCATACCTAGATGACAGATATTATATTCCCCACATGTGTGGAAACTTGTCAGACGTCTAAACCAGGTGCCCAAATCTTGTGTCTCAGGCAACGTGTAACTTGGACAGAGTAGTTCGCTAATGATCTTGCTCCTTTTGTATGCTATATAGGGTTTAGTGTGAATCAGTGTCCCTGTTCCTGGGACTCCATTCAAAAGTGGAAAATGTTTGTGTAAAATCTTAAATACCTCTTGGTTCATTTTGGAGTGAGTGGTGATAAAAGATAAACGGTCCCTGGCTTCTGATTTAGGTTTTACCCTCAATGTATTGGCTCTTTCTGTATGTTTCGCCCTTATAGCTGCCTTCTCCAGATCTAACCTCCTGTAGCCCCTTGTCTTTAGTCTGTTTATTGTCTGACTCACATATTGTTGAAACCGATAGTCCTCACTGCAGTTTCTACGCATTCTCATCATTTCCCCAAAGCGGATTGCACATTTCGTGCAAAGGGGATGTGCACTGTCATGATGTAAAATATGCTTTACAGCCATATCTTTCCTGAAAACCGTGCTGTGTAACTTTCCTACGCCTTTATAAAATTCCACATCAAGAAACTGAATTCGAGACTTACATATTGAGGGTAAATCTGACATTGAATTGGTTATTGTTCAAATAGTCAAAGTAAACTCTCATTTGGCCCTCCGTGCCTGTCCATATCACAATCACTTCATCAATGTATCGGCCACAATAATGATATCCTTAGTCCATTCAGCTGCTTTCTGTGCCCAGGCATACGTTTGTTCTACCTAGCCCATGAAAAGGTTTTCATATGAAAGTGCAAAGTTGGAACCCATGGAAACAGTCTTTGTTGTACAGAAAAAAATTAGATCAATCATTTCCAATAGCATGTTATTGTGCTCCAAATATTTGGCTCTCAGTGTGGACAAAAATGATCTATAGCTTTGTATCCATAGTCTTTTTTATGCATGTATACAAAGACTCGAAATTCAGGGTTACCAAGCACATGGAGTCTTCCCATTCAAGATCTTCAAATTTATTGAGTATATCCGTTGTGTCTCAGATAAAAGATGATAGATTCACAACTAGGTGCTTGAGGAAAGAGTCTCCAAATTGAGAAAGATGCTCCGTTAAGGAGTCATTTCCTGAGACTATAGGACGCCCAGGCGAAACTGATCTTTTTGTGAACATTTGGTAGTAGGTACAGGCAGGGCAAACTTGGATAGTTCATTTAAAAAAAAAAAAAAAAAAATCAGAATCAGACAATAACCCCATTTCCCATCAATGTGTTAACTTCTTATTGATTCTAGGCTTGGCAGCTGTGTATGGGTTCTCAAGTAGCCTCTTGTAACATGTGGAGTTGTCCAGCTGCCTATAGGCCTCCCTCTCATAGTCCAATCTATTCATCAGGACAACGTTCCCTCCCTTGTCTGCTTCACGTATAATCACAGAGGCATCTTCCCTCAGAATAGTCAAGGCAACTCTTTCTGCTTTTGAGGTAGTGGTATTTGTTAGCACCCTTTTTTATCTTGTCCTCTAAACAGAAAAGATCATCTGTGACCTGTTTCCAAAATACGTCAATGCTATTCAAATACAGACCCTGTGGTGTAATTTTGCTGCCTCCTCGAAGTCCACTTTCAGATGTGTAATCCAAATTAATTGGATCATGTGTATTAACACAACTGAAGGATTGTGATCAATGTCTTTTGTTGAATGTTTAAATTCTAAGAACAAACATTGTATTGTTAAAAACCTATGCATTTTACCAATATTGAGAACAAATGTTTTTTTTCTTTCCTTAAAATCGCAAACAACTGCATTTTATTCTTGGGTGCTCTAGGCTTCAATAATATGTTGCATTTATCAGTGGCTTGTTATCATAACCAATTCCGGTTACTGTATCGAGAAGATTTATTCCCAGATGAAAATTGTTAGACTTGGCATCCTTGGTATGGAATCCCCCCTACCATTTTGCTTTCACCCCTCCTGTTTTGCTGGATATCTTTTTGTTGGCATTAATACTCTGTGCATGAATTGTAATTTAGAATCTTCTTTAAGGGTAAAGTCGGATTTTAAGTCACAATTCTGAAAATGCCATTTTCTTGTCCTATTTGTACCTTCTGCCAGTGTTCTGAGTCACATGACTGTATTGTTCTGCTGTTGAGCATTGTGTATTCCTCCCAGACTGTGACACAAATGGGATTAAGTGTGGCAAAACTGGGCCATCCCGCTCTGATGGCTGGGGCAGAGCTGTTCCCTGCCCACTTGCACTTTAAGCAGGCTTTTCTCCAACACACACAAAGGAACCTGCACTATCTTTTGTCACCCCGAACTTCTTGGAGTCTGGACAGCGAAAGGGAAAATTGTTCCAGAACCAGATGTGGGGGAATCCCTGACTTCAAAGGTTGGCACCAGATATAAATATTGGCCCATATAAATACCTCTTCAGTACCCTCCTGGGCCTGCAAAGACTTCAGGACTTCCCTGCCATTAGAGGACTGCCCTGCTGCTACCAGAAGATTGCCCTGCAGCTTGAAGGACTGCCTTGCAGTTTAGAGAACAGGACTATAGCCTTGAACCCAGAACAACCAGAAGTAACTACAATGGCTAGTTGGCTGGTCTCACATGTGAGCTACTGGGACTTAAAAACTCCTAAGGCCTTGAACCCTGTTGTAGTGAACCCTAACCAGGAAATCATGAGAGAGATTAAGGCTTAGGCTTTTGAATCTTTAAAAAGCATACTTGAGTGGAGGCTGACAGCCAGGTGTGATCCCCAGTTACTCCCTTGGCCTGTGTTGTGGGTCAGTCAGATTTGGAGCCACTCCTGCTGTAGCAGAATGTCTCTTTGACAAAGGATAGTGCACAGAGAGAACTTCAAAGTAGCTGACTCCCACAACACAAATTTCAAAGGCTCAGACACTAAGGGCCTGATTTAGATCTTGGCAGACAGGTTACTCCATCAAAACGGTGATGGATATCCGGTCTGCTGAAATATAAATCCCATAGCATATATTGGGACCTATATTTCGGCGGAAAGGTTATCTGCCAACGTTGTGACTCAGTAACCCGTCCCCCGAGATTTAATCAGGCCATGAATCACAGCTGTGTCTGGATTGTAATATAATGGTGGGGATCTGAGGCCCACAGCACTGTTCAACATGAGAGAAGATCCCCAAGACTTCTAGCTGCTGGAACCAGGACTAGGTACTGGGGTCCGCTAGTCTCCTTCTGGGTGAGTGGCGTTCAGCCAGGGAGTCAAGACCACTTGTACTGAGCCTAGATTACCAGCATTCTGCCTGCCTGCCCAATCCAAGGGGGTCTTGTGAGGAGGAGGAGCACACCGGGGGATGTAACGAGAAAGAAAAATAGTTCTCCTCGTTACGGCTGCGTCGTTGAGGTGGCTAGGTTTACAGGTCTTTGTAAATCTTGGATTGTGTCAAAAACCATGGGTGGATGTGTGCGAATTCCGATACTCCACCCATTGAATGCCTCACTGCTGTAAGCTAATGCAAGGCAGCGATATTCATGTCATGCAAGGGCTACATGACCCCCGTGTGCCAGGTGGGGGTCACCCTGAAGTAAGAGCTGTCACCATTGTGAAGTGACAGTCTGCAAACCTCGGTTGGGAGGTGGGGGACACCATGAAGTAAGTGCAGTCACCTTTGTGCAACACGATTCAAGGACCCCTGCATGGCAGGCGGGGCCACTACCGTGAAGTAAGGGCCATCGCACTTGGACGGAGAAAATCAACCACCCGTCTATGCCATAGTGGTAGGGAAATTGCCTTGGATAATGTTGCCCGGCCGATGTGAGCACTTACTGATTGCGAGGAGCCACAAAGGAGGACTTCTGACACCGATGCAGACTGACCGGAGGCTAAGGAGGCCCGAAGTGTCTTTGGGGATTGATCATCTGAGCTCACACTCAGGATCAAGAAACTAGAGCCCACAGAGACGCGCCACTTTCCTCCCATACTATTCGTATGCCAATAAGTTGAGTAAGATTGAATAAGTCTAGGAGGTCTGTTGTGGTCTTGCATGAACTTAGTGCCTAGCATTGCTGAAGTTAACTCTTAAGGACAAAGTTATATGTTGTTGCATGGGGACTAGTGTGGGCAGCATCTAACATCACCTTCAGTTTAAAATATGGAGTATTAAAATGTGACGAAGGGACTCAGTGTGCTAGTGTGCCTACCTTAAGAGACTGTGGGGAATATTTAGTGTATTGATTTTATGCTTTGTGTGATCACGTTAAAATGCTCCTTTTTTTAACATCAGCAAGTATTTAGCTGGACAATCATTTTACTGCCGCTAATGAGGGTATGTTGAATCTTGAGACTGTTTATGCCTCACACCTACCATTTGTAGAGACTTGGACTGCTCTACTACTGAGAGTCAAGTGCTGAAAGGAGTAGTACTTCGGGCAGTTACTAAGGACCCATAGTAGGTCGGGCCTCGGGAAATAAGGAGTAAAAGGCCTTAGCCCCCACTGTTGGGCCCAGTAACTCCTGCTTGCCCCATGGCCCTCGTAAAAGGGTTCTGACACATGAGTCTGAGTTGTAACAAGTTTTCCTGCTCAGTAGTAAGTGGAGCCCAAGGGGTGTCACTGACCAGGCCAGCTGTTCTCCATCATGATAGTCATATGTTGTCATGGTGGCTATGGCTCTGCTCGTGGAAGAAGCCGAGGGTGTGGTTCAGCTCCCTCTGGATGGTTTCTTTCACATACATCCCCTGAAGAGAGATACCTGCTGACCTCCCTCAGTCTTTTGCTGTTCGACCAGAACCTAGGGGGGAATATGGGCAAGAGATATCCATAAATCACTGAAATTGCACCTTTGGAGTAAGCATATTACAATACTGCCCCATGCAGGACATAGCCCCTATAAACTGAACCTTAGCCACAGGATGTACTCTTCGACTCTGGCTCTGTGCACATACTAAAGGATTCTCTAACAGTGACAATGTGTAGTCTATGTTGTGATTAAAGTCCTTGCTAGTAAAGGAAAGCTGTACCATTCTGTCTGAGATCTCAGCTCACAGAACCCAATGGTTCTAAAGGGGACTTGAAAATGCACATCCCTTTCCTGCCAGGCCTGGAACATCAGCACATCAATAGCACCTGAGTTCCCATTGTTGTATTGGACATCACCTGGTAACAGAAAGGTCTGAATGAAGTGCATGGCCCACACATCCTGTTTGCTTGGTGCCTGCCCACTTACCTTCCACGCAAAAGGCTGCGTCATATAAAAAAAATGATGCGCCTTATTTAGAAAAAATACGGCGCACCCCTGTGTTTTCCCTTGCGCCGGTGCTGAGAACGCTGCCTAACTCCAGTGCAGGCACCCTTGCACCTTTGCACCATGGTGCAAGGGTGCCTGCGTCACAGGGATGATTGTCATTAATGGTAATTTGCTCCTTCTATGTGTGCTGCAGAATGCAGCATGCATTTAAAGAGCAAAAAACAAGGAGAAAAAAAGTATTTCTCCTTGTGCTATTCTAACGCCACTCTTTCAATAGCGTTAGTTTTTGTCGCTGCCTCAGATTTACCATACTTGTAAATCTGGGACAGTGTAAAAAATGGGTGTTGTGTGGGAATGGCCACAGCAACACCGAGTGCACGCCCCTTTGACACAGAAATCTGCATCAAAGGGTACGATATTTACAAGGCAGTGTTAAGCCATGCAAAGTGGCTTAGTGCTGCCTTGAAAATATGGAGAAGGGCGATGTGCCACCACCGGAGAATTGTAAAAAGTGGCGCTCGTGTGGCACAATGCCCTTGTAAATATTCCCCAATTTCTTTTAAGTAGAAACTGATTTGATATCAATTGTTAATAGTCTGTGAGGGAGGCGCATCTTCAACTATGAGACTGCGCTGATGAACTGATTCCTTATGGGCCACCTCAGGAGTTGGGGGTGCAGTTCTGGAAAATACTTGCATCCAGCTGGCTCAGCGGGTGCTTTAGTATTCATGACCTGGCAGGTGAAGTGTATCCATGGTTACGTTTTGGAGTCTCCCAAGTACGTTTATTCACATCACTACACTTTATTCTTCACTAATGGTTAATATTGATTTTTATGATGGACTATTAAATGCAGACAAATTTCACTTACATTATAACTGAACTAATTCAGTGATGGTAACGTAACCTTGTCTTATTCAAGTAGAGACGTGTTCAGCACTAACTCATTGAGTGGAACACAACGTCTTCTTATTGGAGGAGGGACAGGCTCAGCCGCGGCCCGTGCAGGTAAGAGCGGTGGGGTTGGGGGGAGATTCGACAGATGACTACGAGGGAAAATTAAATAAATAATGAATTTTTCCTTGTCTGTCGAAATCCCCCCTCACCCGGCCCCATCCCCCCTCACCCGGCCCCATCCCCCCACTGCTCTTACCTGCACGGGCCGCGGCTGGACACGCTTACTGCACTAGATCAGTGAGAAGAACACAACTTCTTATTCAAGTACAGACACAAGTTGATACTACTTCAGTGAGAGGACCACAGCCTTATATTATTCAAGGAGAGAAAAGCTTTCTCCCAAAATTCACTAAAAGGAAATCTCTTCTTATTGTTGTAGACAAATGTGTTATTGTTAGAAATGGGGTTACTGATGGGAAGAGTATGGACCCTGTCCAAGCAGGAGACACAATTCTAGTAAGGGTAAGTCACTATACAACCTTAATTATCCTGAGCTCAACCACAAGTGGCTTGGCAGAGACCAGCCAAGCTTAATTTAAGAGGCAATGTGTAAAATATTTGTGCAACACTTAAACAATAAAACAGTGAAAACACCACAAAAAGACTTCACAACAGTTTAGAAAAATAAAGTATGACTTTTTGAAATAAAACAAGATCAAATCGATAAGAATCTTTTCACTAGGAATTGAAATATGAAATTGTATGGGATCAGAAGAGCACATAGAGGCAATGAGCACTTTAGTGAGTTATCGGGTCGCAGTAGGCCAGGACAAAGTCAAGAGTTCCGGCAGACCATGAGGGAGCATGAGCCGACCGCAGGGACCTACTTGGGTTTGCCAAACAAAAGAACCTTTGTTCCGGACAATGTCGTCGCATCGAGTCTGCGTAGCTCACGCTGTGGATGAGATATGTAGAGGCCTCCACGTAACTGCGGTGATGCGTTGAGTCCACTACACGTAACAGCAAGAGTGCGCTGGTTCTGACCCACACTGCAACAGAGAGGTACAGAATCCGATGCAGACATGTCAGTGTGGGTTGTCGAGCACCTTAGGGCCTTACTTCCAAGGGTCCAGGGCTGGAATGGCACCATTTGCAGGGCAGACTCATGGCTTGTAGAGTTCAGGCGCAGATGCAGGTAGTTAGTCTTTTTTGGAAACAGAAGGCAAGCCAGCAATCCCTTGGAGTCACTCTGGTTTCAAATGATGCGGGTCCAATCCTTCTCCCCCAGCTGTCGACCAGCAGGCAGCAGGGCGGCTCAGCACGGCAAGAGCCCAGCAAGGCAGAGTTCAGCAAAGCAGCATTCCGGCAGCATAGCCGTCCTTATAGCAGCACCACAGCTCTTCTTCCTGGTAGAGTGGTCACAGGCCCAGAAGTATATTGTCTTGGTAGGGTCAGAGACCCAGTACCTATACCCAAATGTGCCTTTGAAGTGAGGGAGACTTCAAAGAGAAGTCTTTGAAGTGCACATAGGTCCTTTCTTCCTAGCACTGGCTCCAGACTATCAGTAGGGGGTAATCAGCCCTTTGTGTGAGGTCAGACCACTACCTATTGTAGTGTAAGTATCTGATCTTCCCTCCCTTCCTTCCCAGAAAGAACCATCAGAATGCAAATGTATGTAGATGGGTACTCAGACACACCTAGTATTCTTGTGTTTGTGGCTGCCTAGAGGGAATGTAATAAGTATAGCTGTCACTGACCCCATACGTATATTGGAGGCATACTAAAAGGCACACAGAGGTAAGAGCAGAGAAATGCCCACTTTCTAAAAGTGGCATTTCGAAAATAGTAATGTTAAATCCAATTTTAACAGCAAAAAAGATTTATCATTACCATTCCAAAGATATAAAACAAGATGCAGCTACTCATACATATTGAAAAACAAATTTTGCTGTTTGCCACAATCAGGTCTTGCAAAACATAAAAGTGCATGTCCTACCTTTTGCTTACACAGCACCCTGCCCTTAGGTATACCAAGGGCCTATCTTAGGGTGAGTTATGTGTAATAAAAGGGGAGTTTTCAGGCTTGGCCAGTTATTTTAAATGCCAAGTCGAAGTGGCAGTAAACTGCACACACTGGCCCTACAATGGCAGGCTTGAGACATGGTTAAGGGGCTACTGATGTGGGTAGAACAATCAGTGTTGTAGGCCCACATTTAGCATTTAATTTATAAGCCCAGGGCACATTTAGTGCACATTATTAGGGACTTATAAGTTAATTAAATATGCC
The DNA here is from genome assembly GCA_963921515.1 of Calotriton arnoldi. Classification (NCBI taxonomy): domain Eukaryota; kingdom Metazoa; phylum Chordata; class Amphibia; order Caudata; family Salamandridae; genus Calotriton; species Calotriton arnoldi. Next base: position 832,114 of record CAWUFW010008001.1, on the reverse strand, counting down.
AATTGGGGATGAACCCATTTTATTATGTTTGAGCTCGAGTGAAACAGTAGACATTTCCTTTAGAAAGGCCCCATCCCTTAAAGACAAACTCATCAGAAGCCATTTTGTGAGATCCAAAAGTGAAACATGGATGACAAACTATCAAATATGTTTCACAAAATGTGAGAAATGTAAAGCATGCAAGATTGGAAAGAACACTAAATATGTTACAGACTTTAACACTCAATACTCCTATAAATTAGATGCGCAAAACACATCATATGCTCAAATTCCAGGAGTGGGGGATAGAGTTATACCAACATACATCGCAGATTAGGTTTAGGTCTAGCTGCACACGAGGGTCACTGCTACAATTTCATTACTGAAGCAGCAGTTCTGGTGGCCAGGTTTGTCTAAACAAACCAAGGCTTATGTCTTAAAGTGCGGCATCTGCCAACAGATGAAAGGTTCCACCATAGCACGGCCACCACAAACATTTCATTTCATCTCATTTCAGACAGACCTCTCGCATGTGTCTATTTGGATCACTGCGGCCCCTTAAATTCAGACGGGGCTTACAAATACATCTTCGTGGCAGTGGATTCATGCTCTAGATTGCTATGGGTTTGGCCTCAGCGCTCGGCTGACGCCTGAACTGTTATAAAGGATTTGCAAGTCTTCATCAGGGCATACGCAATTAGCACGTTACATTCAGACCGTGGCCCTGCGTTTAGCTCTCGGGCTCACAAGGAAACCATAGTTAGTATGGGTGTGGCCTTGCGATACTCCTACCCCTACCATCCCAAGGGAAATTCGGAGGTGGAGAGGAAAAACCGGGACCTAACAGCAAGGGTATTAGGTGCGGGCGGTAGTTGGGTCAAAAACCTAAATGGTGTCCAGAGGGCACTAAACAATATGCCAAGAAAATCCTTGGGATGACGTGTAACCCCTATGAGATCCTGTTTGGGACAAGAATGTGGGTACCTGACCTCGATTGTGCCAGCACAGTGGCGGGGGTAAAACCATTTGAATTGAATAATCGTTTGTCTGTTTTACAGGAACTCAATGCATTCCGGGCATTACAAAGCAATATCCAAGTAAAACGCACCGCCACTGGGGAAGTGAAACCGGTACCGGCAAGACCAGTTTGGGTCCCGAGGATTGGGGACCTGGTCAGAGAAAACATCGTGGACAAGAAGAAATTTGGGCCATCCTACAGAACACCTATACCTGTCCTGGAGGTTCAAGGAACAAGAACAGTAGTTCTTCCGCCTCTTGCCGGCAAAAAAGAAGTAAGATTTGTCTCCATTGATCGGATCAAACCACACTATGTGGATATTTCTCAACAGTAGGCCGCGTGGAATACTGGGTAGCCGCAGATCTCCTCTCGCTACTATACAGGAAGTTTAGATGGAAAGACTAATAACGTTTTAAGACTCCTCTGTGCATGATGCCGGAGTAGCCAATAACGGAGTACGAATTACACCTGTTGAAACAGAACAACATCCAAATGAAACTGAAAAGCAAATTGCCAGTCGGCCCAATAATTAAATTTACATCAATGTGCCTTCACAAGAAGCAACTGCCAGTTCTACAAACACTGCTGAGCTCCCGATGATAGATCGAACTGCGTCTGGCTACCTCATCAACTTCAATGACTTTTCTTCAGATTCAAGGGAACCTGAGAAAACGCCACCCATTTCGAAAAAAGAACAATTTTGACAATTCTATCTCTGGCTGAAAAAGACTTACTTTGTATCCCCTTGGCTGCATCTTTGGTTTGATTAGGGATCCTGTTCCTGTTAATTTGGATTTGTATAGTAATTGTCTTTTTTCTACTACTGAATGGACATTACCTCCCACAACGCTCTGCAGTACAACCTGTGAACTTGGTCCTGAAACCACATACATCATCACACTGTGAACAAAGAGAATTGTCCCTAGTGAACATTACAGCAGTTCCAGTACCGGATGGTATAGTTTGGGATAGGGTTTCCTATGATGTATTTGGTCCTACTGAACATTTGAAAAATCCACACATATTTAAAATTTCATTGAATGGTTTCATTACCCGAGTACACTCTCTGATGATTGGGACATTGAGACTGTAGATATTATGTTCTCAGATTTAGAACAATCTGCTGCATTTTCTTACAGGGAATTGTATGAAGTCACACCTGACTTCGACAGTATGTATTGTTTCCAGCATTATGGTCATGAATTCTTGCACAGAGCTAGTGTTCCACGCACTGTCAACACTTACCATCGATAGGAACATTGCCCGACACCACTGAAAGGTAGTTCGCCACATTCGCACTGAAAGTTGCATACTTTTCAAGGTTAAATACATCAGACCCAATGTCATATTACTAAAAGCTAGTACAGACTAACGCAACTGCGAATAAAATGATGCTGACAAACACCAAACTTATATGTTCAGCACCCTTTATCTCCCAACTGTCTATGCAAGGTTTCGACTATTGGAGGGACACGATAGACACAAAATCCATCTGGGGGATGAAAGATTAGCAAGCTCAGGGATCTGAGGTTTTATTTAGAGCTTGCCTCACACCGTTACAGATAATACTCCTGAACAGAACAGTGCAACAGACTACCTGCTATGGGTTTGCAAAAATAAAAGACCTGAAAACACCACGCATCCCCTCACCCATACCTATTGAAGGTATATCAAATGATAAACTGATTAGTGAGGAGGTGCTGGGTGCAATAATACAGAATGGTACATACAATTCATCAGCTCCCAATTGGAAGGGATGGTTGGTTTGGCCCATCGACACAAATAGGTGTCAGTCAAGATTCAAGGCTACCACCGGAGGGTTTAGTATCCATAGGCCTGACCCACGCTATGTACACACAGACGACCCAGGTGTAGTGACTTCTTATAGTGTTGGGAAGGTGTGCCTAGAATGGCTAAAAAACCTCAACACTACACAGGTGAAACAACACTTGTCCTTTCTAGCTGACAACATGGATCCTAGGGATTTCTTGCTAGGGGGCAAGAAACACATAAGAAACGCTTCTTATATGCCATCTACGATGAACTGTGGAAAGTCTCACAACGGGGTGCTGCTGAGAGATTACGTGAGATTGATAGGATTAACCTAGAAAAGGCCTTGGCTGTGGTAGACAATGGTATGACCACACTTTATTCGCATATTTATTCACTGGGCAACATTGTGTCCTCGGCAATTGACATAATGGAACATTATTTCTCTTACAACATGGGCAATCTCAATTGCGCTCCATTTTGCTTTTGAGCTGGACGCTATAATCGCTGCATTCTGGCCACGTGCCATGGCGGTACATTAACCTCACAAATCTGTTTTCGGCTTATAATCTGACCGACAGACAGTTGACCATGGCACGCAGAGATGCAAAGTACACCATTCTGCTCATTGAAAAATTAGAGAAGTTACCTTTTACAGTAGCAGAGTCACCGTCTACAGAATGGTTAATTCATGGCTACATCACACTGCCAATCACAACATTCCAGTTCCAATACTGCCTTAGATACATCCAAGCAGGCAGGTATGAAGCGTTGGGTGATGGGTACATACAGGAAACCTGGGATTTACCGTACAGATATACGTGTAGAAATAAGGACACTGAAGTTTTCTTAAGTTGAACAGACTGTGAGAAGGCTTTAAGTGGTTCTTTAGTGTGTAAGGAGGTCTCGCTTCATGGAGCGAGTAATGCTTCGAAGGCGAACATATCTTGCTACTTGAATGGCTCCTCAGCTGCAGTGATTCATCCAGTTTTCGAGTTACTTTCAAATGGGAGTTATTTAATGCTGAATGATCAAGGCTGTTGCGGGATGGCACCAGGCATCACATATCTAGTCACAGTAAACCTCAGGGTTGTTTGTTGCAAGCAAGTATTGTTTCCCCCGGCTCACACAGTTAGGGAGGCACCACTGTGGCCTTCATTGAATGTTTCCAGTATAAGGTTTGATTCGCTGAGCGAACTGAAAGCCATGTTGTTTCGACAAAATGTGGCCTTAACTTCAGCCCGAGAGACTTTTCATCTCCAGGTTGCAAGGTCTTTAGCAGAGATACAGGCCCTGGTCCATACTTACTTCCCGATCCATTTTGGAAAAATGGTTCATCGTATATTTAGCATGTCTGATACGAGTGGGATCGTACACTTATTTAAGCGCCTTGTATCAGGTCTCTTAACCACATTTCAGATCATCTTCGGAGTAATTCCAGCTTTCATACACTCCGTACTTGGATGCGTTTTGGAGGGCTTTCTTTGGTCCTGCTATCAGTAGCAGGCATCCTGATTTTAATTCTATTGCTTTGCAATGGACGGCTCAATCCCTCAAGAAAGAGAACACTGCTGGAACAACGTTATCATGAGCGTATGGTGTTCTACCTGACTACACCTCAGCTTTGTGAGCTGAGTGAGCATTGGTTTCTGTCTTTCAGACCGGTCTGGCTAGACTGTGTCCTGCCTGTGTTCCGCTGCCACTTCTGCGGATTCGGATGCGTGTTGGATCTGTGTCTGACAATTCCATCGGTTGCGTCACGGACATAGACACGCTACTGGAGCCCTTGCAGGCCCACGTGTACAGTTGTCCACAGTTTATTCCCATGTTGATCACAGCATTTCTAGAGCCTCCAAGGGATGCTTCCGCTCCTGTTGGAAGGGGAATGGGCTCTGCTCCAGAGGTACAGCCATCGGTTCCAGGCATGCAGGCATCTAATTTTTCCCCGGCGGCTGCTGTGGGAACCAGAGATGACCATCTTTGCTCACTCGACATTATATTGGAAGGGCTGGAGGGATTGCCACCTGCGGATGCAATGTCCAGCGATGTTGAGTCTTCGGCACAGGATTCATAAACAATCTGGCCTTTCCTATCCTGCAAACTATTCGGCATTTTTAAACAGCTTCCAAATTGAAGGTCGAAACTGACTTTGTTTTATTTTTTCTTCTCTGCTCTGATTGAGCATAGTGGCTTTCAGGGTGCTCAGTGTAATTATACCCACTCATACAAGTTTAGAAGACCGCGCAACAGGGTAACGAACAGAATCTTCGATGGCCGCACACGGCACTCTTGAGCAAGGCGCAACATAGATATGTTCATGAATTGGACCATAATAGAGCAGAGCAATTGATTAACTGATTGATAATATGTATTGAGATCTGAACCTACTTTGAAGTGGAATACTGCACAGCACTAGGATACCCCAAGAGTGGGGACTATCCAGCCATACCACGCCCTGAAGAAGCCCGAAGTGTGGGTGAAACACGTTGGCTGTACAGAAAAATGTTCATGTTTAGTGCCAAGAAATGAATAAAAGTAACTAAGAATACAAAAAGAACGAACGCCTCTGTCATCGTGATTACATTGTGTATTGGATTATCCCAAAAATATGTTTGAATATCTCCATTCATGTGCCTCTCTTATCTGTGTTTACATGTTATAATATTAAGGGCCATTGATGGTGGCTGGCTCTTAGAGGTGGGCACTATACGGAGATCTAATACTAATGAGCTGTGGTTTCTGTTACACTTATAAACACAGGTAGTGGTGCACATTTAGTGTACCTTGTCGCCAATATCTACTCAGTTTGCAATTCTCTAACTGGTCTACCCACGTGTCCCACTTGACAGCTTGAGATGATGGTGCCACTGCAACTACAAAAGATTCAATAGTGGGTATAGACATCTTGTGTGCAGACGTTTTGCATTTGTCCTGCTTTCAGTGGTGATGAGGGCCCTGATGACTGTGTGGGGTCTCCCTAGGTCTTATTAGTGCGTGGCTCTGCTGGGCACAGGTTACGTGCAGGATTTGGCTATGTGCTTGGATATCTTGCTTGATGTGCTTGCTTACCGCCTCTCTTTTGCCGTAGCTTTATCGTGGACATGACCTGTTCGCTGTTTTCTGCCTTGCAAAGTTATGTGTGTGATGCTGGTTGGCTGCTGCCTCATGGATGCCAGGCTCGCAGAGGTGGAGGCTTGAGGTTTTCTTACTTCTCTCCCCAGTCTTCAGGGGCTTTTCAAAAATGTGGTACTTGCAGAGCACGTATTTTTAAGCAGAAGTAGGGATACAGTGTGGGCAGTACGCTATGAGCTACAGGGCCACTAGACTGCCAATGAAAATTATTGGAATCGATTATGTTCACTGAGTGGAGCCATGCTGGTACCGGCTACACTGTTTCCTGCTGCTGAGGGTGCTGGTGGGCAGAGCTTTCCCAGAATTGTGTTACGGGTGGTGAATTCCGTCCTCTGTCGCCAGTTGTCTTAAAACACAATACCCCAAGCATTTTCAAAGGACTTTTTTAAGAAGCACTACCGCTTGATACTAGATGCTGAACGGAATTACACCGGATGTGGCAGGAAGCTAGGTTTTGGTTCAAAAGTGAATTTTTTTGTGATTTGGTGTACATCCGTTCTGTCGTTTTTGAGAAATTAAGGCGGAAATATATTTTTATATCTGCATGATTGGTTTGAAGGGATTCTTGCGAGAGTCCTTCAAACCCAATTAAAAAATAGTGCATTCTGGTTTGGCCCATGGAGCTTTTTTCCCCTTTGGCCTATTTGCTCCCATGAGAGACATGCTCCAGCAGTAGCGAAAGCTCTGATTGGCTGTCAGCAACATGAAGAAAATTGATGCTTTCAGTCATTACAGGACTCAGGGCTTAGTTCCCTCTCATGTATTTTGTTTTTTTTAAAAAGGATAGGGGAGCAGGGTAAGACCGACCTGCACAACTAGGCCCTTGGGACGGACCATGAAAGGATATCTTGAAAGCAAAATTAAATCACCTGTTTTGCTGCAATCCTGACGGACTCCTGCGAGATTGCAGCAAACAAAAAAACGTAAATGGCGGTACGCCATTTTTTATAAATCAATTGGGGACGGAGGCAAGAGTGGGGCTCCCCTTCCTGAGCACATTGTGGGCCCCGGGGATCCCCTGTTCCATGGAGCCCACCCTCATTGCAGAGTAGTTTCCCTGCCAGCAGGGGGCATTTTTAAATTTCTAACTGTTCTGGAGCAAACATGCATACCGTGTCTTCAGCAGTATGGGCAGGGAAGTCATGCCTTCTCCGATCCGACGTGAGATTCAAAAATGCTCCCACCAGGTGGGAGCAGACCTCCAACACTTTTTGTAGATGGCCAAACTCTCATGAGGAATATAATACAGATTATTAAACAGTGTTCACACTATGCAAAACATCTCCAAAGAGAGACTACTAACTATAATCACCAGGTGGGAGAAGACCTCCGACACTTTTTGTAGATGGCCAAACACACATGAGGTATATATTACAGATTAATAAACAGTGTTCACGCTATGCAAAACATCTCCAAAGAGAGACTACTAACTATAATCACCCGTAGGCCTAAAGGTGCTAAAGTTCATACTACCCACACTCTTTATACTCTGCTGAAAATATACATATAGATCAGCTTTGGTGGCTTATTAAGCTCATGTACATGGGTGAGTACCTGGTGCACAGTCGTCTGGCCTATATAGAAATTATCATGCTGAGACGATTCACTTAAAATACGCAAGCATATTTACAATACATAGCGTGTTTAATACCTCTACACACCTGTAATCTATTAGGAGCATAAACATATTGCAATCACTTACACCCATTAGAAGCAAAGAGGTTATACAAAATAAGGTAGAGAAATAGAATGATATTTAGCTGTCACTATGCAAAATACAAAGCAACCTAATACATTCAATGGATGATATTATCAGTGATGTTGTTAATGATGTAATTTGAGATGTCATCAGTGATGTCATAAATGATGTTATAGAACATGTCATGAGTGGTGTAATAAGTCATAAGCCATGCATGGCGGGGCACAAGTTATAGCTAACTCTGTGAACTATAACTGGTGAATTTCTGTGTTTTTTTTTAGTTCAAAACATTACGTTGGCATTGAAATTTTCACCTGACTATAATGCCACTTTAACCTTTCATTTTTCAGTGAATTTGCAGAGATGCGATTGCCATTCTGTAGTTATAGTTAGGATTCCCACAGATAGAAATTCCTAGGATTTTTGATAGGTAATAAGTTTGCCCCCATTTGATGAATCTCCTCAAAAGTTTGCAGAACTATTATTTTGCCTAATTTTCCAGATGATGCAAAGTTTTGTTGTGATTTGTGAGGGGAGTGCAAGAAAAAAACGGGGGCCACAAAACACATATTTCTATCAATGCATTTTCCATAAAACCTTTACAGGGATCTGTATGTGTGCGGACATTTTTGGGTCTCCAGTTCTGGCTTGAGTAGTTTGGGGAAAACCTTTGTATTTCATTGCAAGTGTTATACAGTGTGAAGCTTCTAAATGAAAATAATAATGCATACAAATATTCAATAGTGTTACTGAAAATCTAAACACAAACAGGTTAAAAACTCATTTGAACATTTTCGGATGAATCCCCAGTCCCGTACTTCAAAGTTGATTGGATTGAACAACAAGAATTGTTAAGTCGGAAGGTTGATGTTATATAGGGTCATGATATCAACATAAACTGCACTTCCCAGAAGCCATGGTGGCTGTGAAGACCCAGATACACTTAATGTGACCAAGAGCCCTGGTCAAAACACGTTGCCTGGTTATTATGGATTTCATGATATTCCTGTTGGTTTCTGAAGTAAACAAAACAAGAATACACTTTCCTTAACTCCCCTCTGCTTTTTCATAAACACAAGACTAGATCTCTATACAAGGTGGCACCACACTGAATTGCTGAGCTTTGTGGAAAAAGCTAGACCTTCACGGAGAATATATATGTATAACTATACTAAAAGTTAGAATAAAATCTGAGTTAAAACCTTACGTTTTAAATGAACAAGAACCACTCTCACCCCACCATGCTCAGTGTGTCATCAATGTGTCATTTGAGATGTTGCAGTGATGTTATCAATGACGTCCTAGAACATGTCATGAGTGATGTAATATGTGTGGTAGTTAGCAATGCATGGCGAGGGCACAAGTTATAGTTACTTTAGGGCGGCTAACTAGAATGTCTCCTTAACCTTTTGCTTTTTTCTGTGAAATTTTAAGTTTTGATTTTAGTTTAAAGTATGATATAATTCAATTCCTAACTATATTGTTACTTAACCCTTGTTTTTGTTCAGTGAATTTCAAGGTTTTTATTAATGTAAACTAAGATGCCTATCGCTGGGTGCAGCAGAGGGTTGGTTTTTTAAATGTTTTTTTATATTCAAGAAAAAAGATGAGCTCTTTTGCAACAATACTCTGATTGTGTCAACTACAGAGACATACCCCTTAATACATTTTGAATAGTATTCAGTCAGGCCTAAAAAGGAACTGACTTGATCTTTTTTCACAGGTGTTGGCGCATTCTTTATACTGTCAACCAGTTCACCCTTGGGCTTAATCGCTTCTCCAGAATTCACATGATTCGTAGATTGCTGAAGTTTCTCCAAGTTTGTATTTCCCCTACTTTATAGTAAATCCATTCTGGGAAAATAACCTCAGGACCGAACCCAGAGTTTCATCATGTTTCTTTTCACCCTTACCATAAACCAAAATGTAATCTTGGAAAAGCAGTGTGTGAGGATCACCCTTTAGTTTTAGTTTCATAACCTCTGGAAGCATGCACTGCAGATGCCAAGCTAAATGACATTTTAACAAACCTTTATGCTCCCAGAGGTGTCACAAGGAATGTAACATGTTGGACCCCTCATGGAGCACTACCTGATGATAGGCCAATGATAGGTCCATCATATTAAATATGTTCGACCATGTCAGCAAAGTGAGTATTTATGAAAAATTTGGCAGAGTTGACGATTGACCCAGATACACTTATTTAAATCTTGGAGGTCAATACACATGCATAGAGATTTACCACCATCTTTAGGTGCCAGAACTACCAGGACCAATCACTCAGAAGACTGTATCGCCCCAATAGCATTCAAATATCTCCTCAATAAATTTAAAATGTAACAACCTATCCAACTCAACCTTAAACGTTCAAGTCTCAAACTAGCAACTTTACGCACTTTATGGATACTTGGTTTTGCATTGTTATTTAGGACAATCTTGTGCTCGACGTTTTTCAACACGCCAAAGTTATTTGTGAATATCTCAGGAAACACTTGATTAAAGTATTCACCAACATTACTTGCTCATGAGCAGTAGGAATTAAGGATATGCTCATGTCCCTTTGCTTATGCCACCACAACAAATTATTCACCCCCTGAGCAACATACACCGTCTATGTAGAATCATCATAACAACATAGCCCAACACATCATTGATTGCACCATCAAAGCTGCAGGATTTATATTGTGGGTTTAAGACCAATTTGTTCTTCCGCAAATTTTTCTGCCCAAATTCTGTTACCAAACATGTTGTAGGGTAACCCAGAGTCAGCTAGGACAAGAAATGTTATTCCCCCCAAATCAATCTTATACTCAGGCATTACCAACACTCCAGCATCCACCATATAAATGGCAACCTTTACAATAAGAAATATTCACCTTTTTTCTTCCACAATCTCTGCCACCATTCTCACTCTCTTCGATTTACACACTCAAGCAAATAAAACACTTGCAACAAAAATAATTCTTTGCAAAGTAGATCGAAATTTTCGATAAATGGGCAAAACTACCACAGATAAAAAAAAATTCTTTAAGGTCTTCAAACTCTGTGGAAGATTTGCTTTTAGCACATCTGAGCTATTCTTTGCATACCAACTTCAGTCAGGTGTGACATAATAATCAACATCATGGGAAACAATACATATAGGGCCAGATGTACGACCATTTGCTTTTGCAACTCGCAAATTGCGAAAAATTGCGAGTCGCAATTTGCGAGTCGCAAAAGCAAATGTACAACAGTGTCAGAGACACTGTTAGCGATTACCAATGGGGTTGCAAAATGCGAGGCTCATGAATATTAATGAGCAATTCGCAATTTGCGACCCCATTGGGAATGGCTGGCCCTCCCAGGAATGGTGGCCAAATAAATTGCGACTCGCTATTTAGGAATTGTACATGGCCCTGTGACATTTTGCATGCGCAAACGGGTCGCAAACCTGTTTGCACATGCAAAATAGGGTCGTACATCTGGCCCATACTGCTTTGCATACTATAGTGAGTGGGTGGTTGAGCTTGTTGGCCCCTCATCTCTTTCACCCAGCAGGGTGTATTTTCCATGCTCCAAACAATTATGACAGCTTTTTTAAGTGAAGGACTCTTTGATACATGTTTCTCTTGAACTCCGTTGCTTTTGGTAAATTTTTCTATTGCATCTGTGACTCTATTAAAAAACGTATGCTGCTCTAACACCACATTTATGCAGGGTCCTAAGTACTGCTCAAGCTTTTTTATACACATTTCGTAGACATCCGCTGGTTCTCCATCTGCATTAACTAATAGGTGATTCATCTATACTCTCATAAATGTTGCGACTCTCAATACATAAGATGTACAATAATGTCCTTGTTGCTGGATACTTTTTGCCACCTATGGCCACCAGATACGAAATAGATTTTTCCAGCATTTCCCAGTTTTTTCAGACAGGAATTCAGGTGGTTTCTATTGTAATCGTTTTGGCAAGGAGCTATCAAGCGTAAATTCAGGAATGACCATATATTTCCCACATATTCCTCCTGTTTCTCATAGCAATGTTCTCTGTGCTATTGTGTTCTCTATGTTACAACTTGCAATGGCCAAGCACAAATAGCGCGCCAATCGTATGAGAAGTGCATCTAAGAGAAATGCAGCCGTTACGTTGTCTCGGTACTCAGTGTGGGTTAGCACTATGAACATGCCCAATCCAATATGGCCCTCATGTTGACATGCTAGCGTGATGACGTGGAGCACGTCAGCACACCTGCAACTATGCAGAATGAAAAATGTCCTATCTTATGTAATGGAATGTTTCAATGCTATTAAGGAAAAGTAGACGAGGATTATGCATTTCTTTCTTCACTTTATTAAATCAGCAGCCTTTAAAGAACATATTTAAGAGAAAAAACAACAAAGACTACATAATCCATGTACCATGGAGGATGAGTCTCCATAAAAACCATAATCTAATCATAATCCATTCAGTGTATATAACTGTGTGACGTCCCTTACTGATCCTCTTCTTCGCTGGAGGAAGTTAACTTCGAACGCATGTACTATTCGAATTTCTGATCTTAACCTACAACAGAGAGGTAACCAAGGTTATCCAATTCTTATAATACTCTATAAGTCACAACAATGATTCCATGATATTGATTCTTTTACATCTGGGGAGAAACATCTGAACCAATTCAATAGACACCCATTTAATTGTCATTTAATATTAACTTTACTTATTGATGACAAGGGGCCATAAGGAGGGTCAGGAGATCATTCCATGATGCCCCGGGTGGGATAATCCTCGCCTTCTTGTGCTTAACAGAAATTAAACTTTCTTTCTTGTTATCTTGGAAATTTTTCATTCTATATCAGGATCGGAGGCGAGCTGTGGCCTCCGAAATGGGTTTGAAGTAAAACCACTTAAAGGTCGACTCGGATGACTAGTCCGCCGCACTCATGATATCTTAAGTCTGCCACCTACCTGTATGGTTTAAGACACCATAGCCCCTTTTGTGGAATGAGCCCCAAACTTGTGCACTTACACACTGGCTTCCTTCATAATCCACCGTACCCACCTGGCAATGGAAGGTGATGATGCCGCCTTAAATCGTTTTTGCATGTCAATTAGAAGTTGTCTCTCACCTGCCGGTCTGATATCCGCTGCCATGCATCTGATCACACATAACTTAGTCTTTTCTGAAAAAGCAGGATAAGATACTGAGCTGGTATGAGTCTTAGCTCTCCTAGATATAGTAACCTGTCACCCGTTCTGGTATGAAAACTCTGTAAGGCTCGGTATTGTAGTGGTCCCGGAAGATGGCTTGTATGGATGACAAGAGGAGTCTTACTATCCGTGCCTGCTGCCGAAGGGAGATTCTGTCCTGTCTTAAAACAGTCTGAGATCCATCTGAATTTTGGAGGCCTTCGAAGGTGGTAGGCTCAGGAATGCCATGACTGAATCAATGAGAAACCCCAGGAAGGTCATCTGTTGGGTCGGAATCAGTTCGGAATCAGTTCGGACATCTGCTCGTTGATGACAAAGTCCAGGTCCTGGAATAGCATAATAGTCATGGTCAGATTGTGTCTGAGTTGCATTGAGACTGGTCCATGAAGAGGATATCATCCAGATAGATGATCATCTGGTCTCAGTAGCTTGGTGTAGCCGATAAGAGGTCGAAGGGGATATCCCGAAACTCAAAATTTGTCCCGCCCATGCAAATTAAAGAAATCTCTGGTGCGGTGGGTAAAAGGGAACTGAGAGATAGGTGTCCTTGAGATCCAGCCTGACTATCCAGTCTCCTATAAGGAGAATGTCTCTGAGAAGATGGATACCCTCCATCTTGAAGTGGCGGTAAACCAGCCTCTGGTAGAACTTGGGTCCTCCAAATGGTGAGGGGATTCAGCATAGAAATTTACAGATCCCCAGTTCAGGATGTACGCCCGAGACCCCTGACTTTTTAGACCAAAGAGATGCTACTAATACATTTCAAAGTAGCAGAACTTCTGCAAAAAGGTGCCATTTACAGGTCATCCAAATGGCTTTTTGAGCAAGTTTTTCCTCGTAGAGAAGAAGGACAAGGGTTTCAGGCCAGTCATAAAGCTGAGAGATAAAACAACCAGCTCCGCTGTAAACAGGCATCGCAACACTCCCTGGGAACATTCGGTGACCAGGGTGGGAACCTATGATGAAGCATGTCACCTACTAGGTAGGTGAGTGAGGGTTCTTTTTCAAAACCTGAGGGTTTCCTAGGCAGTACACTTTCTGGGTACATTCACCTATAATTTAGGCTCAGGTGTGTACCTTATAGATAAACCGTTCTTTGTGTTTTGACAAGGTACAGAGGGTGTACAGAGTTTTCATACCTGCATTTCCTTGCAGTGATATCCATAGGCAATGCCTCTCTCCCCCATGGAAAGGTGAGATGTTGCAAGTCATATCTGGAGGATACGTACCTTCCTCCCTGCACATGATCACTTTGTGTCAAATTGTGGCCGGCGACATAACAAGGAAATGGAACAATGCTCTACCCCGGTTGGGAACCTGTTCCTGTAAATCCATCAAGCTGGAAACCAGTGTCTACTTCCTACTATTTTGCACTTGGTTATTCCCTTTATTCAGTGCTCTTGACATGAGAAGGGTAGACATGCCTATGAGCTGGATTTTCATCCTGAAAAATCTTCATGCCTTTAAGTTGTAGTTAATTTAAAAAATTTGATTGGCAGATTTTGATAAAAATCCAGATCTCGGACATGGGTGAGCTTATCTAAAGGGAAAATATGCTCTGTATATAGGATCTGTGTAGGACGGTAGGATCCTTCTGCATGGTTACCCCCACTTTTTGCCTGGTGCTAAGCTGTTTTTGACTAGTCTGCCTGGGATCCTGCTAATCAGGAACCCAGTCTATCTCCTTTCTGCCTTAAATTGTTGTGATTAGTACTTAGGTACATTCCAGATTGAATACTGGGGTACCCTTATCAGTTCTTAGTATATGGTACCAAGGTACCCAGAGAATAGGTACCCCAGAGGCCCTCCATGGGCTGAAGCATGCATTATGCCACCCATGGGAGACCATTCAAAATGGAACTGCAGGCCTGCCCTTGCAGCCTGTGTAAGCTGGTGCTAATACCACTTACTAAAGATATAGGTTTCCTATATCTAGGGTCACTGCACTTAAAACCTATAAGCCACCCCTATAGCAGGCCTTTTCAATCCTGAAGGCAGGGTGCTTGGTTCTAAGTGTGAGGGTGCCCCTGCATGAGCAGGACAACCCTACAGCCTACAGAGTCCATTCTCCCAAGTTGTAAGTGAAACAGCCATATACTATATAGAGGGGCACCGCGTAATTATGAGATGACCACCCCGAAATTGACTGAAACGAATCCTATCATGTTTGGTATGAAACATGTTGGACTCATACCCCCACACCGTAAACGGTGTGGGAGGTATGATTCCAAGCAGTGGAAGAGACCTCTGTTAGGCTCTCAGTGTTCCAGGTGCTAGCCTTCTGGACCCAGACTGCACAAAATGGTTGCTGCCGACCAGAGACATGATTCTGCACTCCTGCTGCTGAGCCAAGCTCGACTAGGGGAAGGCAGAACAATAGGCATCATATCACAGGGAGGTGTGACCACCTCCCAGACAGGATTTAGTGTATTGGGACTGGGTGGGTGCGCTTGCCAGCATCACTAAGTCTGCATGAGAGGCACATTTGGTGCCTCTGTGCATAGTCCAGTTCAAAATAGATCTGGGAGCCATTGGCTCCCACTCTGGTGCGAAATTGGACAAAGGACATGGGTGTTACCTCCTTCCTGTTCCTGCAGGAACCGAACCCCTGTGCACCGCATCGACTTGCAGTTGCAAAGGCTTACTGGCTTCCTTCCACCAAGATCTTCGGGCTCCAAGTAGCCCCAACCTCAAGCATCTCCAGTGACTAAAGTCTTCTTCCACATCGCATCGTTTGCACCATGGCCTGCATCTTTTGGTGAGCTTCTCGAGGTCCTTTTGCGACTCCAGTGCCTCCGGCCTGTGGGCCCTGTTGAGGGTCATATTTGCTTATTTTGGGCGCCCCTGATTGCTCGGGGCATGTCCTGACTCCCCTGTTTGTGGTGAGTCCCCTGGACCTTGATGGTCTCGACATTGCACCTTCTTCGATTTCTGCGTTGGTTGCATTTGTCAAGGCTTGTTGGTGCTCCCACTGGACACCGACCCCTCAGCACTTGACATCCGACGTGGGACAGCTAGTGCACAGCTCCTGGTCTTCCTCAGCATTGCCTGGTCATCACAGCTGCAGAGTAAAGGTCATCATCAACTCTCCTGCAACTCCGACAGTGGTGGGCATTCGTCTTCCAGATCTCCTGGTCACTCCTGAGTGACATAGACTCTGTCCCCTCTGCTTGCAGGTACTTCTCAACTAGAATCCACCTTCGGATTCCACTGGACACTTTCTACTTCTTCAGCTGTGGCAAATTCCTGAAGTCCTCCATTGGGTTCGACGGCGGTTTCCGACACCACTTCACATCTATGCACCCGGCTTCCCTGGTGTAGGTAATGTGGGTACTAGGATATCCACGGGTGGGGTGGCTCTCCAACCTTCTGTCTTCCATGGGGTTTCTTCAGGGTCCACTGGGAAGGGTACTTCATCTTTAAAATTCCAACCGTGACTTACACGTTGATTTGTGCGGAGCGCGCGTTCGTGTTCCCACACTGCACACGCTCTCTATGGGGTTCCTAGTCACTCACCTTTGGTGTACCTTGGGTCCCCAGCACTTCTACGTCCTCTCGACATTGTCGTGACCTGAGTCGTGGTTCTTATGCCTTTGCAAAGTATTGTGTGCATTGGGCATATCTCTGGGTAGGAGATATTTATATGTGTTAGAGAATATTATATAATAAATACATATTTTTATAAATACCTTGTGTGGTTATTTTTCACTTAATCTATACATATAAGATTGCATTCTGGTAAGACAAGCTGCTTTACACTCCTTCTGGGCTAAACCTGAAGGCTGCTCTCCACAGCTACCACTTAGAGAGCTTTCTAAGGTTGTCTAAGACCTCTTAAATTACCATAAGGGTTGTATGGACTGGTGCAGGGTACCATCTTACAGGACATCAAATACCAGGCCAGCCTCTCACAATCTGTAAATAGTTTTTGCATAGTATTTTATTCATTTTGTTGTACTTTTAATTTGTATTGTACTGTAGACTGTATTAATGTTGTATGGACCTTTATCTGAATACATTATTACATTGAATCGAATTGAATATTTGCTAAATGGATAGGAAAGGATGACACTGTTCTAAAATGGATAGGATCCTATTTGACAGACAAATCCTCTACAGATAAGTTGGGAAACTGCTGCTCTGACCCAATACTATCTTCGCATGTAGTACCACAAGGCTTTGTTCTGGCACCACCATTTTCAATGGTGGTAAAATCAGACATCTGGTCCAGAGTATAAATTAATGTACGTATGATACTCATTTCTTCTTAACAGTTAGTTCCTCAACCTTGATAAAACAGAGTTCCTTCTTCTATCACTGAACAAAATAATACCCTTGTCCGAAAGTGGAAATTGGAATCAAAATCATTAGGGATAAAACCAGCTATAGTCAGTAAATTCAAGTTCCTAGATGTGACAACCAACTTTCATCAATAAATTAGTCAAGGAGCTCAAAACATTTACAAACATAAATAGCTGGTTTCAGAACAGCGTTTACTAACATTAGTTCAATCTCCAGACTGACCAAGGAACAGTTTGGCTGCAGAATTACCAAATCTAGCCTGTCTCCCATCACAGCAGCACTAACCACAGCTGCAAGATTGGTTACAAACACAAAGAGGACAGAACGCGCAACATCCATTACAACGGACTCATAACTAGGGCTGGGTGGTGAACGTCGCTCCGTTCGCGGACTTGGCGGAATTTTCTGCACTCGACAGAGCTCGCGGAGTGCAGGAAACTCCTCACTCATGTTAGTTGTCGAGCGTGAGATGCCGCTCGGTTTAAATTTCTACTCGAGCGGCAGGAAGATCTACGCGAACGGCACTTCGCGTCACACTCCGCTGTTTGTAGAACTCCGCAGAGTTTTTTTGTGACTTCGCAGAGTTCCGCGGAACTCCGCAAACTACCCGCAGGCCTAGACAGAACCACGCATTACACTTATAATAAATCCTTTACCACACTAATGTCTTTGCCACACATTATATTACCACGAATAAACCTTACCATGCATGGCTTTACCATGGATGACATTACCACACGTAGTTAAATATAAAAAGTTGACACAAAAAAAAATGTTTTGTTCCATCATACAACCCACCTTTTCCTGGGGAAGGCAGCACAGTGAAATAAGTACACGATGCAGTTTGGCTGCGGCAGGAGTGGGTGTATAAGATGCACCCTTACATCCACACCTAGGATACCCCTCTCAATTACCGATACATCCCACACACGCCACAATTCCAGGAAACACCCTCGGAAAGATGAAGCAGAATTAACCCCATGATAGGAACAGAGTTACAGTGGAAGAGCTGCCTTATCGTCACTCAGCACTCTCATCATGTCAACGGAAGAGGTCTTAAAAAACACATTACTAGTTTTGTTTCAAAACGTCTATGTTTGCCTCAAAAGCAGTGCGTGTGTACTTACTTGTGTTGCTAAGTGGCAGTGTTTCTCTTCTCTCAGGAATTTGTCTTATTTACTGTCACTGCTGAATTTATTATAATGTCCTAATCGACATGCATTGGATTTACCTATTTCTTAATATAACATCTAATTGTCCAGATTTTAAACTTCATCAGTAACATAGTATGGCATATACAAATAATTAGTTGTAAATGTTTGAGTTGTACTGGTATGCGTGGTTAGTGTATGTGTGTTAAAGGCATTTATAATGTACCTTTATGAATATGCGTTGTAATGACATGCGTGCTAATGATGTGTGTGGTACTGGATCATGCATGGTAGTGACTGACCTGGCCAGTGTGACTGCTCTCCCCCTGAGCAGCTCTACCACTAAGTGCTGCCCCCTGAGCTAGGTTACAGGGTTTTCGAGGCCCTCCTCCACCTGCAGGCTCCTGCCTGCGCCTCATCCCTGGTGGTCCAGTGGGAGAACACTCTGCTCTTCTGCTGTTCTGCTTCTGCTGTTCTTGGCTTTTTTCTCTGCCTTCATTTCTCTTTTCTCTCTTTGCTCTCTCTGCTCTCTTTTCCCTCTTTTTTCTTTTTTCTCTTTTCTGTCTTCTCTCTCTGTTCTCTTCTCTCTCGCAATCCCTGCATTGTCTACGCTGATGATGCCCCTGTGGCCCCTCCCCCATAAAGTGTGTCCTTCCCGCTCCTGCCTCCCAGCTGATCGCCCTCCCTGACCTCTACTTAATGGCGGCCACTGCACGGCAAGAAGAGCTAGACCACTGACATGGTCAGTGTGACTGCTCTCCCCCTGCGCAACTCCACCACTAAGTGATGCCCCCTGAGCTCGGTTACAGGGTGTTCAAGGCCCTGTTCCACCCAGTGGCTCCTGCCTGCGCCTCATCCCTGGTGGTCCAGTGGGAGAGCACTCTGCTCTTCTGCTGTCCTGCCTCTCTTGACTTTTTTCTGTGCTCTCTTTTCTCTTTTCTCTATTTGCTCTCTCTGCTCTCTTTTTTCTCCATTCTCTCTTCTCTCTCTGTTCTCTTCTCCCACGCACTCCCCGCTTTGTCCATGCCGCTGCTGCTGCCCTCGCGGCCCCTCCCCCTCCAGTTTGTCCTTCCCGCCTCCCAACTGCCCTCCCTCCTCCAAACCTTTACTTAATGGTGGCCTCTGTGCAGCCACCCAGCAGATTCATGCAGTGGGGTGCCACTGGTGCACCGAAGGCAAGCCTGTCTGTGCCCATCTGCAACCAGCGCCAGGGACCCTGGTCCTCCAACCCACCTCCGCTACGACTCAAGCACCCTCCACACTCTCAACCCCGGACGCAGCACCAACTGCCAGCTTTTGATGCCAAGCAACACCCATGGCCTGATCTCCTGTCGACACTGCCGTAGCACCTCCACCCACCTCCGGACCCCAGCAGCAGCCAACAGTCTAAACACATCACCGCTCACAAACCACTCAACCTCATCCTCCTCAACGTGTGCTCCCTACACAAGCACGCCATAGAAATCTGGGACCTCCTCAACACCCACACGCCCAATGTCACCTTCCTCACAGAAACCTGGACCAACGCAAACTCCGTGCCCGACATGGCCACCGCCATTCTAGATGGATACAAGATCCTGCGGAAAGAAAGACCACCCCACCCGCCCAGGAGGAGGCATTGCCATCGTCCAGAATAGCACCCTCTGCATGACAACCACAGGCCTGGACGACACTACGACCCTCATGGAGCATCTCCACTTCCAGATCCAGACCAAGCATAAAACGACTCTCTACAGAACCCTCATCACAGGCCGCCTGGCCCCCACCCTCCCTTCTCCGACACCATCGCCGACCTCATCGCACCCCACGCACTCACCTCCACAGACTACATCCTACTCGGTAACCTAAAGTTTCACCTGGACAACAAAGACGACCCAACACCACCGCCCTCCTAGAGAACGTCGCCAACAGAGGACTGAATCAACTTGTCACCGCCCCCACGCACACAGCGGGACACACACACGACCCCATCTTTGCAGAAGGAAACAGCATCTCCTACAGCCACACCACAGAACTCCTCTGGACAGACCACCACTGCATCCACTTTTCCTTCAGAAAACCCACCGTACACAAGCACGCCCACCGCCTCCCCCGTAGAAGCTGAAACAAAGTCACCAAACACCGCCCTCAGCAGCGCCCGACCGCCCATGATGCCAAACGCTAACACCCCGGCAAGCAACCTCCACCACTGGATCACAAACTGCGCCAACACACTCGCTCCCCTCAAGAAAGCCCCAGGACGACACATCAAGAAAGCAAGCTGGTTAACCCCTGCACTCCAAGAATCCAAACGCTCCTGCCGATGACTCAAAAAGACATAGAGAAACAACAAAACCCCGGAAACATGTACCGCCTGCAAAGCAGACACCACAGCACACCAGCAACTCATCAAATCCACAATGAAGACATTCCTCCAAGATAGTATCCTCACCAACGCCAACAACACAAAGAACTCTTCTCCATCATCAAAGAATTCACCAAACCCTGCATCAAAACAACAGACGCCCCACCCTCGCAAAACCTCTGCAACAGACTCAGCACCTTTGTTCACCTCAAGATTAAGATGATCTACGACAACTATGACAACCAAGACCCCCGCACCGCTCCAGCTCCCTTCCGCAGCGATACAACCCAACAGACCCTGCTCACTTGGACCCCGCTCACGACAGAAGACACCTTAAAGACCATGAAGATCATCCACTCCAGAGCACACTCAGACGATGCCCACCCCACATCTTCCACAAAGCTGCCACGGCCATTGCACCCGTCCTCACCGGATGATCAACTGCTCCCTTGAAACCACCACATTCCCCATTGACTGGTAACACGCCAAAGTCAACCCCCTCCTGAAGAAACCATCCCCAGACCCGCGGACCTCAAGAACTTCAGGCCCATCTCTCTGCTTCCATTCCCAGCCAAGGTCATCAAAAAGACCGTCAACACTTAGCTAGAAAACTTCATCGAATCCAACAATGTCCTGAACATTTCCTAATATGGATTCCGCAGCAACCACAGCACCGAGACCGCCCTACACGCCGCCACCGACGACATCAGCTCCCTCTTCAACCAGGGCCAAATGGCAGCCCTCATCCTCCTGGACCTCTCAGCTGCCTTCAACACCATCTCCCACAGCACACTAGCCACCAGACTCCACGATGCCGACATCTGCGGAAAGGCCCTTGACTGGATATGCTTTATGGCCCTTTGCGTAGCTTTTAAGGCCCTCAATGGAATTGGCCCCAACCATTTGAGACTAAAGTTCAAATGGTATGTCCCCGCTAGAAACCTTCGGTCCTCGGGAGCAAAACAAGTCCCAGTTCCTCGGATCAAAAGAGCTAGCTGGGGTGGCAGAAGCTTCATCACATGTACCTCCAAGGCATGGAATGAGCTTCCTTTCCACCTGAGGAACGCAGCGGATCTCCTCTCCTTCAGAAAGGGGTTGAAAACCTGGCTTTTTTCACAGTAACGTCCGCACATAGATGACCAGCAGGCCTGCCCAGCGCCAGGACACCCTAGGGTAACCGTGCACTATATAATCTTAAATAACATAACATTTCTCACAGGCAGAACTCAGCGAGTCAGACTCCTGCCTTACCTCTCGAAACCAACAGAGACCAGATGCGGAGTGCCCCAGGGATCCTCCGTGAGCCCCACCCTCTTCAACATCTACATGGCCACCCTCGCAACCATTGTCAGAAACCACGGGCTCAACATGGTCTTCTACGCCGATGACGCCCAGCTCATCCTCTCCCTCACCAAAGAACCCAACATCCCCACACACAACTTCCAAGAAGGGATAAAAGCCGTCACCACCTGGATGAAGAAAAGGTACCTGAAACTCAACTCAGAGAAACCAGAAGTCCTCATCCTTGGCTCCACCCCCTCTGCATAGGACAACACCTGGTGACCCCCCGCCCCTGGAAACCCCACCACCGTGACGGACCACGCACAAAACCTTGGCATCATACTAGACTCATCGTTCACAATGAACCGCCAGATCAACGCGGCGTGCTACAACACCCTCTGCATACTCCAAAAAACATTCAGATGGATCCCATTAAAATCCAGAAAAATGGTCACACACGCCCTCATCAGTAGCATTTTGGACAACGGCAACCCTCTCTACGCTGGAATCAACATGAAACTACATCGCAAACTCCAGACTGTCCAGAACGCCGCAGCCAGACTGATGCTAGGCATCCTCCGTCACAACCACATCACCCAACACCTCCGCGATCTCCACTGGCTCCCCATTGAAACAAGAATACCCTTCAAGCTCCTCACTTACACACATAAGGCCCTCCACAACATCGGACCAGCATACCTAAACAACCGCTTCTCCTTCCACGCACTCTAAAGACACCTCCGATCAGCTGATCTCTCTCTAGCCACCATCCCATGCATCTACAAGATCAGAACGGGAGGATAGTCCTCCTACCTCACAGCCATGGCCTGGAACGATCTCCCCCTCCTCCCCTGTCAAGTCACTACACTGCTCCAGTTCAGGAAGGACCTCAAGATCTGGCTCTTCGGATAACCCCAGCACTCAACAGAGCTGCCGCCCTCCCCAGGGCCTTGAGACTCTCGCGGGTGAGTATCTGCGCTTTATCAACCCTGGCTTGTTGATTGATAGATTGAGTGACTACGTTGTAAAGGCATGTGTCGTAGTTGCATGCGTTATTCCATCATTCAAACTCAGCACACATGGAAAGAGAATCACATCACTTTGTAAATCTTGAACAGCGTCAAATTCCATGGGTGCTGTGTGGGACAACCCACTGCAACGCCCATGGAAGGCCTCCGGGGCGCAGAATAAGGTGACACAGCAATTTACGATGCGTCGCTATACTCATGACTTTGCAGGGTGGCTTTGCGTGGCGGCTTTGCGTGGCTTCATAAATCTTCATGGGAGCCATGCATCACACATGTAGCACTTTATGTGTTGCAAAAGTGACATAGGGCGCCCATAAATAAGCCCACAAGTGTATAGCAGCTTGACAGCTGCAGAGAGAGTTAGGGCAGTATGCTGACATGGCAAAGTAGGGTGCAGACAGAAATTAATTTTAGATATTCCGGACCACATTAGACGTAAAGTAGAGAGCTTTACAGTAGCAAAATGTGTGACTATGTAGGAACAATAGAACATTATCATACATCAATATATATATCATAACATTGGAAAGTGTGAATGGTGAATTATATTATCAAAAGGCAAAACATGACAGATCATGTGTGAGTTAAAGTAAGTCTATGTGATTAAATAGATGAAGGGGGTAGCTGCAGCACCATGTTAAGGAACAAATTATAAGTTAATTCAAAATCCCTTCAATACTCTATTAAAGAAGATGTCTAAGACAGTCATCTTTACTACCAAAGGGATAACAATCCAGCTTCTGTGAGCAGCCCTGGAGAAGGATTGATCAAGTGTTTTCTGTTTGTTGAATTTCTGGACTTCAAGCACCAAGCTTGTTTTTGCTTCTGGAATGTCTATGTGTCCCCAGGAAGTGCAGCTTCTGAGGTAGGTAGGACAGGGAGTTATAATGCATAGCAATACGCATGTTGACCTGAGTTCTCAGCTAGGAGTCCATAGAGAGTTCTAGGTGCTTCTTGGAACGTGGTGTATTGGTGGTGGTAAGTATGCACCTACCACCAGTAACAAGGCCACAGAAACTGTACTGAGTACTAAAAAGGGTCTCTATAAATGAGTCACTTGCTCAACTCTTGGTAGTTGACACTGAGCACTAAGGCTTAACTTGGGAGACAGGCATGTAAAGCATTTAAAAACACCATTACAGTAAATAAGTAAGACACAACACACAATAAAAATCCCACGCCAATTCATAACAATAGGAAATATTTTTATCTTTAGAATGACACCAAAGCGACCAAAATCCAATATAGGGAACCAGAGATATGAATTTTTGAAGAATAAACACTTTCTAGTGCTAGTGCTTAGAAACCAATAGCTCCCCTCTGAGACATCTGCTTATGCTTGACTGGGACAAACTCAAAGTGTCAGCCCGAACGTGATGGAGCCCTGCTCGGTTACACAAAGCGGGAGGCCTCGGACAACTTTTACCTTTACAACTTTTCTGGAGCCTTTTCTTCCGACTACCCTCGCTGATCTTCACAAAGCTGGATTCGGTGAGGGTTCACGAGTTTGACTTTCAGGGAGTGCCCGCTCACATCCTTGAAGTCAGACCTCCGGAGATCTTCAGCAGTACAATCCTAGAATCCAGGGTGAGTCGGCCATCGTGGTCAGGTCAGTCATCTTATGGAGCTTTTTTCGAAAAGTTCCCAAAACTTTCCCAAACTCTGGAGGTCCATGTAGGTTCCAAGGGTCCAAAACACAAATCCAAAGGCCTGGAATCTCCTAGAGGGTCCTTGGCAGGTCTGGTGAGACTTCCGAAAAATGCACTTTGTTAACCCTTTAAAAGTAACCTGGACGCACACCTGGATTGGGACTCTGGCTGGAGAAGGCTCTGTTAACCTGTAGCTGGAGGGAGTCCACTCCTTACTCCTTCTTGAAGTAACGCAAAGTCCTTAGATCTGTAGTACCAGATAGTGCAGCAGGCGCTGTCTTCACCAGGCAGGCCCTTGAGTGCAGATCAGGATTCCAGCAGGACAGTCCTCCTTCTTCTTGGAGTTTCAGGCAGCAGAACTGAGAGGCTACGCACCTCTCATATATTTTTTCTCAGCCTCTGGGCATCAAGAGTGGGACACCCTTGACCAGAGAGCTGCAGGCTGCCACCCAGGCACATGACCAGTCCCTAGAAGTGGGGCATCTTCTTGAACCAGAAAGTACTATTCTTTCAAAATCCATGATGGCTGAAAGTTCAGCAGAGCAGTAAGAGCTAACTAAACCAAGACTCATTGTGGCTCATTTCCATAGCTCTCCTCCCCCTAACATCTGTAATTTCGTTCCTTAAGCCTGTTATCTGGCTGGGTCACAGGGGACTTGGGGTAGGTAGGCCTGGCATTCCTTATCTGTGCTATCCACCTTTGAGGCCTCATGCTTTACGACCCCTCTCCCCTGGCATTCCTGTGTAGTTGTAGAGCTCTCTCCAGCAGATAGCCTCTCCCCTGGATAGCCACTTATAACCTAATCAAAGCAGCCTTGCAAATCCTGTTAGCACAGACCAATCAGGGAGGACTGCAGGAAGGCTGGACTTTGGCTTGCAAACAAGAAAGTGTTATAAATTATTTTCTGTACAAGTTATGATAAATTTAACAAGAACAATCTGTTGGATTTATCACAACCATTCTGTTAAGTCGTTGAATTATATCTTACATATTTTCCTAGCAATAGTTATGCTTCCATAACATATTGCCAGGTTAGTCTATGAGGTCAAGTATCTACAAAGGGAAAATAAAATGTACAATTTTGCTCTCACCAGGGTTTATAAACCATGTTTTATAAGGACTATGATCATAATTACAGTATCCCCTTCCCACCCCCATTGATGTAGATCAATACTTCACAGTGCCCACAGCACTAAAGTCAAATTTGCAGAGAACT
The DNA here is from genome assembly GCA_963921515.1 of Calotriton arnoldi. Classification (NCBI taxonomy): domain Eukaryota; kingdom Metazoa; phylum Chordata; class Amphibia; order Caudata; family Salamandridae; genus Calotriton; species Calotriton arnoldi. The sequence continues at coordinate 806,351 of CAWUFW010008001.1, read as the reverse complement.
TCCAACACTGGGGAAAAATAAAATGGGCACTTTTCCCTCAACAGGGTTTATAAAACATCTTCTATAGGGACCCTGCTTATAGTAACCTGACCCCCCACCCCCCCCCCCACCTCCCAGATCACCTAGGGGAGACCTTGGGGCTACCTGATATGTAAAATTAAAGTAGATTATCACTATTATATTGCCCCTGCCTCCAAAGTCGAGTTTGCAGTGAATTTACTTTTTACAAGCAGTGCTGCAACTCAGGGCTGCTTTTAAAATGACCTCAGGTTCTCAGCAGTGCACGGATGTAAGTGCTAAAAAAGGCTGCTGGCATCTAAACTGCCAGGCCCTATTATATACTAGGGATTTATAGGTACTTTTCATCCCCTTGCCCTATTATCTACTAGGGACTTCTAGGGTAGTTCATCCCAATTGTTAGTGTACCTCAATGCATGTGTGCGTGTGATGAACATAGCACTAGCCCTGGGCCTGACTAGCAGGGTCTCAGGGCACAGTCATGCTCAGCTACCATTAGTACCAGGCAGCAGATGAACATTGGGGATGAATGGGCTAAAAGGGTGACTTTCTAACAGTGCTCATGATATGAGTTCTGTACGGTTGTATGATGGAACAACGTATGCAACTACCACACATGCCTTTACAACGTGGTCACTACCACGCAAGATCCAGTACCACAAACATAATTAGCACATGTCATTACAATGCACATTTATAAGCATACATTATAAATACCTTTAACACACATACTCTTACCACACATACCAGTACAATGCAAACATTTACAACTAGCAGCAAACATGGAAAGAGGAAAACGCCTCGTAGGATCGTTTTTGTGCAGAAAGGTATCCCTTCCTGCACAAAAACAATCCTGCATGCAATGGAGGTGCAAGGGAGCCTATGTTGGTGCTAGGCTGCCCAAACAGCACCAGTGCATGCAGAAAGGACAGAAATGCATTGTAAATGCTGAAATATGGTGCATTCTTGCCCTTTCACTTTGGCGTAGGGCAGTGCAACAAGGTTCCTTGCAGTGCTGCCCTGTGCCAAAATGCCATAAATGAGACCATGAATCTGCAATCATCTTGCAAAAATCTGATTTTGGGGTTCACGATCTCTTTTCACTACTCACAATCTGTCAATGATGGGCTGCAAGTACTTTCTAACCTAACTACACCTGACCCTACGCCCCGAAAGCATTCCTGGCTGGGTGAACTATGGAAAGCAACCAAAATGTAGCTGACTGCCATTTGTGGGAGATACTGACTGTTGACCATTGCACCCCACTTGAGCCCTGAGGCACTTTCTACTGGCATGTGACTGCTGGTGGGTCTTTCAATTTGTGTCAATTGGATAATGAAGTGATAATATGCAATACTCTGTAAGAAGAACATGTCAGCTTGGGCTGTGGTTCACAAATTGAACCAGGTTGAGTTAATTCACTGGACTTTTTCCAATGAGACACATAGATCAGGGCACCCCTTGGGCTGCACTCTTCATCTCACCTTGATGGAGCTACTCATATGCCTTAGGCTTCAACAATGCTTTGGTCCCATAACTGCATCTTTGGTCCAATACCTGCATCTTTGGTCCCATATCTGCATCTTTGGTCCAATACCTGCATCTTTGGTCCCATACCTAAATCTATGGTTCCATATCTGGATCTTTGGTCCCATATCTGCATCTTTTTTCCATACCTGCATCTTTGGTCCCATTTCTACATCTTTTGTCCCATACCTGCCCATACCTACATCGTTGGTTCTATATCTGCATCTTTGGTCCCACACCTGCATCTTTTGTCCATCACCTGCATCTTATTGATGGGCCTCAGTGAGCTTTGAGGCAGCTTTAACTGGTGGATTTGTCTCAACCCCCATGCCTTTGACACATGTCTGTACGTAACATGGCACTGAGTACACTCCATACTCTGTAGGAAAATATATTATGACACGTGCACACGTGTGGATGCATAGCTGATCGTGAAGCAATGGGTTTTCTATGAAAGAAAAGTTGCTTCATTACGCCAGTGATGGGTTTGCATGCACTGTGAGGCATTATTTGCATATGTCATGACGCTCCAGCAATTATTTGTGGGGTCCCAGCACCCATGTGCTCTAAATTCTAGGATTGGGTGAAGCATAATTTCCTTTGGCATAAATTATGTGAATGCCCAAAAATTAGGCAAAAACAAACATTATTGCAGGAAATACCAGCTTGAGCATTTTTCGAAATGTTTAGAGAAAAATGTGCCTTTGGCATCTATTTATGGTATGAGGACACATTTCTCATGAAAAACCCATAAAATCCGGAGTGCCATAAACAACACCTGCTCGCGTTCGGTTGATTTGCATTCGTCCCACACTCCTGCAATAAGACTTTACTTCAACGAAGTCTCACTTATGCAATGTGGCATAATGGTGTAATGTCAAGCATTTTGTGTAATAACGCGAAATGTGAGCAATTACAAAGGTTTACACCCAGGCCCATTAATAGCCAGGCATCTAAGGATGCAGGTGCTGTGTGTGATACCTAGGGGGTAGAAGCGCGGTATCACACAGGTCTGAGGCATTGACCATGAATACATGGGGCATATTTATGAGAAAATGTCGGAGCTCAGAGCTGCACCAAATTTGGAAGCGCAGCACTCCAACATTTTCAAAACACCTGGATGCGCCGTATTCACAATAATCGGGCACACCCGTGTGTTTTCCCTAGCGCAGGCGCTAAATTTAGCTGCCTAAAGTCAACGCAGACACCCTTGCACCATAGTGCAAAAAAGTCTGCGTTGCAGGGAATGATAGGAACATAGAAAGAGCAAAATGCCATTAATTGTTGTTTATGTGCAGGAAGGTGTTTCTTTCTGCACATAAACAATCACTAATGGCGATTTGTTGCTTCTATGTGTGCTGCAGAATGCAGCACACAAACACATAAACAATCATTAATGGCATTTTCCTCTTTCCATGTGTGCTGCACAATGCAGCACACATAGAAAAAGCGAAATCAAGGAGAAATAAAAATATTTCTCCTCGTTTCGCCATTCTAATGCCTGCTCTTGCATGGCGTTAGCTTTTGGCGCTGCCTCAGATTTACATCTCCTTGTAGATCTGGGGCAGCGTCAAAAGCAATGGGTGTTCCAGTGGAACGCCCACAGCAACGCCCATTTCACACCCCTTTCACGCCCATTTCAGGCTAAGTGTTACGTGTAAAGGGGGCTTATATACAAGGCGGCGTTAAGCCACAAAAAGTGTAATATGGAGATGGGCATATCGCCACTAGAATGTCGCTAAAAGTGACTTTCTGGTGGTGATATCCCTTGCAAATAAGCCCCTATTTTTAAATAGCTCTTTGACCATTTCTAAGTGCTAAAAATAATAGGTGCTCTTGTTACTCCATGTGATGATGTTTAATTTAATGACCCCAGAAGGATGGGTGGCTGTGTTGGCCTTGCCTTGATTCGAACTTGTGCCTTTCTGACCATTCGAAATGCCAATGGTGACCTGTTACTCGCCAGCCATCTTTCCGTAATCAGGTGTCACTCCGTCTGTCGACCTATCTGTTGCTCTGTCTCCAGCCCTCCTCTAACTCAGTTCTAGTTTCAGAACATAACTAGAAAGTAACCTCAACCAGGGTTCGAATAAATGAAATATCCGTCTCAGGTGCAAGTACAGCTCATCGGTAGGACTTGTTGTCTTATCTGTGGTTCTCTCCTTTTCGGGTCTTTTGGTGCCTCGAGGCCCAGGAGGCGCTGTGTCAAATCACAGACTCACCCTCTTTACCCAAGGGATATGCAGCGTGTATGTTTTACAATATCACGAGGTAGGGTCTGTAGCAAACCCAATTCATCACACTAAAAAGCTGCTTGTTAGTATCTCGTCATGGCGTTTCCATGACTAAAGGAGCTCCAGGGCCTTTCTTCAAGGACAGAAGGAAGTCGTCACCTGTGCAAAAGAAGGCGTCATCCTCCGTCTCAACAGGCAGATTTATTTTTGCATTTTCATTTTGAGGACTGGCTGCAGGCACAGCTGTCTACAAGATGCATTATTACCATTTACAAAATATGCAGAGTGGGCTTTAGATCTGCCCTGAGGAGGATATGTCTCTCACCTCATGCTATTGGCTATTTGGTGTTTGATTCCATCTTTAAGAAAGTGCTTCCGCTGAAATGTATGAGGGACTATTTTATGTCTGAAAAGTACAGCTGATCATCACTCTGGTTCCCACACTCACTTCTTTATCTCCTAAATGCATTCTACATGGAAAGCAATAATGTTTTGCTACTTGTTTTTCCTGCATTGGCAAAGCCAGAAAGGCAGGTTTTAATGTGATAAACAACGTGTATGCTATAACTGCCTGGGCAAATATTAGTCAATTAAGGGTCCCATGGTGTGGCCAGTGGTGGGAGCAGAGGTGAGCTTGCATAATTGGAGGGTGTCATTTGTGTCAGGCACATATAGAACGACCCCGCCCCACACCCCATGTCTAGCTTATGTCTTTGAAGTGCTGGTGGGTCTCAACTCTCTTTCATAAAAATATTTGATAAACTCAGGGCCAGATGTATCATACTATTGCATTGCCCTTGCATCACGCACGGTGATACATGGGCAACTCAATACCAAAGTCAGATTTATCAACCAAAGGAAAGTGAGAGTTACAGTGTTACAGAGATAGATGAGCAGGTAAAGCCTCTCAGTGTGCCTCACTGTGAGTGCACCATCCTGATGAGAACTGGAGTAACAGTGTTACATACATAGAGGCGCAGGTGAAGCCTCTCGGGCGTGCCTCAACGTGAGTGCACGGTACCGGTGAGAACTGGAGTAATAGTGTTACATAAATAGAGGCGCAGGTAAAGCCTCTCGGGTGTGCCTCATTGTGAGTGCACCATACAGGTGAGAGCTGTAGCAACAGTGTTACATAGATAGATGATCAGGTAAAGCCTCTAAGGTGTGCCCCACTGTGTGTGCAGTATACTGGTGAGTGCTACAGTAACAGTGCTATAAAGCCAGACAAGCAGGTAAAGGGTCTCGGGTATGCCTCATTCTGAGTGCAGTGTACATGTGAGAGCTACAGTAGCAGTGTTACATGGATAGATGAGCAGGTAAAGTCTTTCAGGTGTGTCACACTGTGAGGGCAGTGTACAGGTGAGAGATGCAGTGTTGAACATGGCCCTTCTTAAGAGGATTTCCCTAAAACTTTGTGAATCAGGCCCTTAGTGTTTAGATAGAATTTATGCAGTAACTGAAGTACTCAAATGGCAAGAGAGGCACCAGTAGAGGCAGATGCCTTTGTTAATGAGTTATTTACCAAAGATATATTGGAATAACATGAGTGCAAAGGTTTAGGGTTGGGGTGCAACTGCCAGAGTTATGTTGGGATAAGATCACCTAATGCGAGTGGGCAGGCTCTATGCATTTGTAAGCCGAGCTCTTTAGGAGGTATGTGCAGGGAACTAAGTGAGTGCTGTATACATGCTGACAAATCCTCTGGTAGAATTTTAATGCATGAGGTCTAGGGCATGATTCAAAATGGTGAGATGTTGTAAGGATTCTATGGTCCTTAACATGGATGTTGAGGGCCATAGAATCCTTACAACATCTCACTGTTATTAATCTTGCCCTAAATCGGGTGTGGGTCCAATGATGAAGCAAGCCAACGGTGTTACCTGTGGGTAAGGACCCTAAAACATATATATGTGTATATCCAAGAAATGTGGCGCGGTCACTAATGTACCTGGGTGCCATCTGCACACTCGCTTATGATATCTGGATCATCCACGCACACCACTCTACACAGGTGGTAGATAGGAGAACTGGGTGCACCCTCCCTTATGTTAGTTCTAGTTTAAAGTTTGGGAAGTTGAGGGCCCACCCGTATAAAAGCCTTCTCACTCCTTCTATGTTTTGATGGATTATGCTGGGATTAAACTGCCAGAGTTATGTGCAGGCACATGTCCCAAAAGAGGGTGGACGCTGGTCTTAAATTAGAGCGGAGATGTATTGGCAGAGCTATGTGTACATCCTGTACTGGAACAGCTGAAGGTTGTGCTAGTGCATGTCAGTGTTGAAGTGCATTAGCAGAGCTATATGTTTGTCCGTTACTAGAACAGCTGGAGGTTGTGCATGTCAGTGTTGAGGTGCATTGGCAGAGCTATGTCTGTGTCCAGTACTAGAACAGCTGGAGGTTGTGTAGGTCAGTGCTGGAATGCACTGGCTGGGCTACGTAAGTGCCCAGTATTGGTAAAGCTGGAGGTTGTACATATCAGTGTTGATGTGCATTTGCAGAGCTACATGTGTGTCCTGTACTGGAACAGCTGGAGGTTGTGTATGTCAATTTTTATGTGTATTGGCAGAACTAAGTGCATGTCCAGTACTGGAGGTTGTGTATGTCTGTGGTGAGCTGCATTGGCAGATCCGTGTATGATTCCCTGTGGAGCAAAAGGTTGAGTAATAGAACAGACACAAACCAGCACAGGATGTTTGTAAAGAAAATAAGAAAGGCCTTGAGTAAAGCCACCTGCAAAAAGACCCCCTGCACTATGAAAGAAAACAAGACATCCTGCACTACGAAGAAAAACAGAAGACATCATACACTATGGGAAAAAACAGAGTCTACCATGCACTACGAAAGAAAACAGAAGACATCATACACTATGGAATAAAACAAAGTACACCATGCACTACAAGAGAAAACAGAAGACATCGTACACTATGGGGTAAAACTAAGTACACCACGCAGTACTAAAGAAAACCAAGTACATCATACACTATGGGGGAAAACAAAGCACACCATGCACTACGAAATAAAACAGAAGACATCATACACTATGGGAGAAAACCAGAGCACACCATGCACTGAGTAAGAAAACAGAAGACGTCATATACTATGGAATAAAACAAAGTACACCATGCACTACAAAAGAAAACAGAAGACATCATACAGTGTGCTAGAAAACAGAAGGCATCATACACTATGGGAGAAAACAGAGCACAGCATGCACTATGTAAGAAAATAGAAGACAAGGAAAAAACAAGGGAGGTCCCCTTAAAATCCAATCTGGGACAGGGGGAGCATATGTAAAACAGATGGGTCCCTGACAACAGTGAAGAATAAATCACAGGTTTAAACGATCTTAGCTAATGCTAGTGGTTATAAAGCTAACAATTTAGGAAGACATTGCAATTGTACAGTATCATGGAGTCAAACATATCATACAAATCAAAAAAGAAAAACATGTGTTTGCATTGGATATTTATTCAATACAATTATATAAACAATAATATAAAAACATTTCATTAAAAATACATAATATTGGGAAAACAGTTGTCGACGCAGCGTTTCGGTGAGTACGTGAAATAAACACCTTCTTCAGGACAGTTTTCTAAATAGCAAAAACATATAATTATTAAAACATGTTGACATCACGATTCTGTTTAACAATCATCTTTTCTTTTTGACCTCACAGTTTGACTTTTAATATCTCCTATATAACCACCAGCACAAAGATCTATAGAAACAACAACACAAAAATACTATATCGTTTTGGCACGTAGACAATGATGATAGCCCTCACTTTTGCATGGAAAAAACTGTTGCAACATCCCTCGCCTTGCTTAACAAAACAAACAGTACTGCACTGTTTTGACATATAAACAATAACAATAGTACATTACTTTCTGCATTCAAAGAAAAAGGTAACAACCTACCTAACCACAGTGAAGACGGTGTTAGTGTTAAATTAAACTAACACATCTGATGATTAAAATCATTCTGAATTTAAAATCTTGGAGAGGAGGAAAGAGATGTTCTCTTCGGTAGAGAGCCTTTATATAAAAAGAAGTAAAGAGTTCATTTTCAGAATACTTCTTGCTCTACTTTATCATACTAATTTGATCTTTAAAACTAAATGGCATACCTTGTGATGCAAGGTGTTCACTTTGTAGGTATGTATACTGGTGCCACCGTTGGTTAACTAGGGTCAGGATACTGAAAAACCAAATATCCAATGTTCAGTACCACTAATAGTATTATGCCCAGAGGTTCTATATAAGGAAAAAAACAATCTTACCGGATAAAAAGAGGACTGAATAATGCCAACCGTTGTAGGATGATTGAGGTTCTACGATTTAGGCTGATGTGCCAATTTTCTATATACGTAGTCCCACAAGTGGGTAGGTGCACATCCGCTAGTGCTGGCCTCTGATATACCACCTATAACAGGATATCACTTTATGATTATGTTCTAGAATTTTGTCCATATTTATTTAGCATACAGGCATATGATATTTTAATCCTTACTCCATATGGCAGTAGTAATCAATCTTACAGTAATTATGAGTTGTAAGCAGACAGCATCTAATTGTGGTCGATGTTTCACAAAGTAAAAAGTGAGTGCATTTTCACCCATTTATTAAAGTTTCTGCGGGTATATATGAAAGGGCCCTGGGGCCTCTACAGAGGGAGTGTGAGCTGCATAGATATTCCAGCAATGGTTGAGCAATATGATCAATGCTAGTTTAGTCTTTAAATTAGACACACAGTGATCAGACATCTACTATTGTGCCCCAATCAATATTAAAATTTAAAACAGTATTGAGATCCGAAGTTGACCGATTTTTGCTAGTTAAAGGTAACTCCGTATTCTTACATCAATGCGTCTATACTTAAAGGGCGAGTACAACTGCTCGTTAAGTACCATTATGTCTAAGAACGTGGCGCGTGTTTAAAGCTACCGTTCCTTCCGAAGAAATACCTCGCTTGATGGCGCTATGCAAAAAAAGTGCCATTTGCGGTAGAAATAAATAATAAAATATCGAATGTAAAACCACAAGCACGCCTAATACGCCGGTTCCATTTAGGCACAATACATGATTAAATTTGCCTCCACTTAAAGAAACGATTATGTTTCATCACCACTGCGCCAAGTAAGCCTCGCATGGAATAAGGGACATACCTGATAGAGATAACACGGCCTCCCTGCGACCGGTATACAGCTTCCGGGTCAGGATACATGAGAGTGTTCTGACCGGAGCTGTTTAAATACGCCTCCCTTTCCTTACGTATTCAACGCATCCGTATCACGTGATGGTGACGAAGCGTTCACCTTTCTCGGATTTATTAAAGGTCATGTTTTAAAAGAACTTTATTGATACTGCTTCAAGGCATGGAGACATGGACAAAAGAGCGTCGATATACGTCAATGTCACAGTCTATTATATAATGTGGAGGAATTATGCTCGTGAGGAAAACATATTCACACGCCTATGTTTTATATGATATACTGCTTACCGCCATCATCGTTTGCCCGACTCTCCATGTATACCACAATGTATTATCAATGCCACATTATATCTCAGGAAAATGTGGCTTATAGAGAGCAAAAATATTTATTATATTTATAATACAAAAGGCAAGCATAGGCTCGTGGGGAAAGCATAATAATAAGCCTTTGTTTTGTTTATTACTTAGTGTCATCCTCGCCAATATAGCTGTCTCTCTGCACCACAATTTATATCCATTTCTATTATGATGCACCCAAATACATTTGAGCAGGAGTCCACCTTAAATTAAGAAATATATATAGTTTTATGTTATCAAATGTCATGTTATTTCTGGTCATAACTTCAAGATCACCCCTGAAGCATATATATGTGCTGTAAAGAAAGTTATGATCAAATCAGTCTCTCCCAGTCCTCTTTACTGTTCAGTCCCTTCCTGACAGTGTTCAGACGGGACATAAAGAATTGTTCACGTTTCTTTCTTTTGGAGGTCATATCCCCTCCCCTGGAGTTCATTTGCACTACCTCTAGCCCGCACCACTTGAGATCATCAATTGTGTGCTGTTCTTTGTTCCAATGTTCTACAAGTGGAGCGCTTTTTTTGTTGGTCCTAATGGCTGACTTATGCTCACATATTCTTGTCCGAATTTCTCTAGAGGTCTCACCACGTACTCTAGTTGGCATTGGCACATAATCAGATATATCAGGTTTTTGTTCGGCAGTTTATGAAATTACTGATTTTCATAGTAACTCCATTAAGGAGTACAGAGGATCCTTTTAGAATATTATCACAATTAGTACATCCTCTGCATGCAAACGTGCCGGTTGGTAAAGGTGCGTTGTTAATGCATGGTTGATTGTTAGCCTTAGTCTCTCTATAGGTATGTACCAGGCAGTTCCTTATTGTACGATTACGCCTAAATGAAAACATGGGCTTTGGCAGAATCTCTTTCTTCTTATTCGTAATCAAGTGCCAGTTTCTGTTAATAATATTTTTAATTTTGTTACTAATACTACTGTAATTAGTTACAAAAATTAAAGGCTGGATCTCAACTTTGATTTTTCTTGTTTAATCTCAAAGAACGATAATCTCTAACATTAGAGATTATGACATACATGCAGACAAATTGACTAAACATTTTTTATCTAGAGGCTACCCTAAGAGACTAATTAGACATGCTCACAAGAGAGCTAAATATTGTAATAGAGAGTCGTTCTTTGAGATTAAACAAGAAAAAATCAAAGTTGAGATCCAGCCTTTAATTTTTGTAACTAATTACAGTAGTATTAGTAACAAAATTAAAAATATTATTAACAGAAACTGGCACTTGATTACGAATAAGAAGAAAGAGATTCTGCCAAAGCCCATGTTTTCATTTAGGCGTAATCGTACAATAAGGAACTGCCTGGTACATACCTATAGAGAGACTAAGGCTAACAATCAACCATGCATTAACAACGCACCTTTACCAACCGGCACGTTTGCATGCAGAGGATGTACTAATTGTGATAATATTCTAGAAGGATCCTCTGTACTCCTTAATGGAGTTACTATGAAAATCAGTAATTTCATAAACTGCCGAACAAGAAACCTGATATATCTGATTATGTGCCCATGCCAACTAGGGTACATGGGTGAGACCTCTAGAGAAATTCGGACAAGAATATGTGAGCATAAGTCAGCCATTAGGACCAACAAAAAAAGCGCTCCACTTGTAGAACATTGGAACAAAGAACAGCACACGATTGATGATCTCAACTGGTGCGGGCTAGAGGTAGTGCAAATGAACTCCAGGGGAGGGGATATGACCTCCAAAAGAAAGAAACGTGAACAATTCTTTATGTCCCGTCTGAACACTGTCAGGAAGGGACTGAACAGTAAAGAGGACTGGGAGAGACTGATTTGATCATAACTTTCTTTACAGCAGATATATATGCTTCAGGGGCGATCTTGAAGTTATGACCAGAAATAACATGACATTTGATAACATAAAACTATATATATTTCTTAATTTAAGGTGGACTCCTGCTCAAATGTATTTGGGTGCATCATAATAGAAATGGATATAAATTGTGGTGCAGAGAGACAGCTATATTGGCGAGGATGACACTAAGTAATAAACAAAACAAAGGCTTATTATTATGCTTTCCCCACGAGCTCTATGCTTGCCTATTGTATTATAAATATAATAAATATTTTTGCTCTCTACAAGCCATATTTTCCTGAGATATAATGTGGCATTGATAATACATTGTGGTATACATGGAGAGTCGGGCAAACGATGATGGCGGTAAGCAGTATATCATATAAAACATAGGCGTGTGAATATGTTTTCCTCACGAGCATAATTCCTCCACATTATATAATAGACTGTGACATTGACGTATATCGACGCTCTTTTTGTCCATGTCTCCATGCCTTGAAGCAGTATCAATAAAGTTCTTTTAAAACATGACCTTTTAATAAATCCGAGAAAGGTGAACGCTTCGTCACCATCATGTGATACGGATGCGTTGAATACGTAAGGAAAGGGAGGCGTATTGAAACAGCTCCGGTCAGAACACTCTCATGTATCCTGACCCGGAAGCTGTATACTGGTCGCAGGGAGGCCGTGTTATCTCTATCAGGTATGTCCCTTATTCCATGCGAGGGTTACTTGGCGCAGTGGTGATGAAACATAATCGTTTCTTTAAGTGGAGGCAAATTTAATCATGTACTGTGCCTAAATGGAACCGGCGTATTAGGCGTGCTTGTGGTTTTACATTCGATATTTTATTATTTATTTCTACCTCAAATGGCACTTTTTTGCATAGCGGCATCAATTGAGGTATTTCTTCGGAAGGAACGGTAGCTTTAAACACGCGCCACGTTCTTAGACATAATGGTACTTAACGAGCAGTTGTACTCGCCCTTTAAGTATAGACGCATTGATGTAAGAATACAGAGTTACCTTTAACTAGCAAAAATGGGTCAACTTCGGATCTCAATACTGTTTTAAATTTTAATATTGATTGGGGCACATTGGTAGATGTCTGATCACCGTGTGTCTAATTTAAAGACTAAACTAGCATTGATCATATTGCTCAACCATTGCTGGAATATTTATGCAGCTCACACTCCCTCTGTAGAGGCCCCAGGGCCCTTTCATATATACCCGCAGAAACTATAATAAATGGGTGAAAATGCACTCACTTTTTACTTTGTGAAACATCGACAACAATTAGATGCTGTTTGCTTACAACTCATAATTACTGTAAGATTGATTACTACTGCCATATGGAGTAAGGATTAAAATATCATATGCCTGTATGCTAAATAAATATGGACAAAATTCTAGAACATAATCATAAAGTGATATCCTGTTATAGGTGGTATATCAGAGGCCAGCACTAGCGGATGTGCACCTACCCACTTGTGGGACTACGTATATAACAAATTGGCACATCAGCCTAAATCGTAGAACCTCAATAATCCTACAACGGCTTGCGTTATTCAGTCCTCTTTTTATCCGGTAAGATTGGTTTTTTTTCTTATATAGAACCGCTGGGCATAATACTATTAGTGGTACTGAACATCGGATATTTGGTTTTTCAATATCCTGACCCTAGTTAACCAACGGTGGCACCAGTATACATACCTACAAAGTGAACACCTTGCATCACAAGGTATGCCATTTAGTTTTAAAGATCAAATTAGTATGATAAAGTAGAGCAAGATGTATTCTGAAAATGAACTCTTTACTTCTTTTTATATAAAGGCTCTCTACCAAAGAGGAGAACATCTCTTTCCTCCCTCTCCAAGATTTTAAATTCAGAATGATTTTAATCATCAGATGTGTTAGTTTAATTTAACACTAACATCGTCTTCACTGTGGTTAGGTAGGTTGTTACCTTTTTCTTTGAATGCAGAAAGTAATGTACTATTGTTATTGTTTATATGTCAAAAGAGTGCAGTACTGTTTGTTTTGTTAAGCAAGGCGAGGAATGTTGCAACTGTTTTTTCCATGCAAAAAGTGAGGGCTATCATCATTGTCTACGTGCCAAAACGATATAGTATTGTTTGTGTTGTTGTTTCTATAGATCTTTGTGCTGGTGGTTATATAGGAGATATTAAAAGTCAAACTGTGAGGTCAAAAAGAAAGATGATTGTTAAACAGAATCGTGATGTCAACATGTTTTAATAATGATATGTTTTTTGCTATTTAGAAAACTGTCCTGAAGAAGATGTTTATTTCACGTACTCACCGAAACGCTGCGTCGACAACTGTTTTCCCAATATTATGTATTTTTAATGAAATGTTTTTATATTATTGTTTATATAGTTGTATTGAATAAATATCCAATGCAAACACATGTTTTTCTTTTTTTGATTTGTATGATATGTTTGACTCCATGATACTGTACAATTGCAATGTCTTCCTAAATTGTTAGCTTTATAACCACTAGCATTAGCTAAGATCGTTTAAACCTGTGATTTATTCTTCACTGTTGTCAGGGACCCATCTGTTTTACAGAAAATAGAAGACACCATACACTATGGGGTAAAACAAAGTACATCTTGCACCACGAAAGAAAACAGAAGACATCATACACTATGGGGAAAACAAAGTACACTAATATGGGGGGAAACAAAGTACATTGTGCACTGTGAAAGAAAACAGAAGACATCATCCACTATGGGAGAAAACAAAGTACAGTAAACACTAGGAAAAAACTAGGCCTGGGAAAAAATGTTAGTTACACCAGAGCAATCAGAGTAATTCCAGTAACTACGCATTACTCTTCTGATAAGAAATTACAGAAAGTATGCGATTACTCCAGCTTGAGTAATAAGAGTAATTTAGGGAAAATCCTACTGCAGGAGCACAGGAAGAACAAACCAAGGGGCACATTTACAGAAAAATGGCACAGCACAGTGCTGCAAGCCATCTTGCTGCGCCGAGCTGCATCATTAGGAAAGTGTAGGGATGTGTCATATTTACAGCAATACAACGCATCCCTTGGCTTTCCTCTGCGCTGGTGCACAATTGGCTGCCGAGCGCCAATTCAGGCACCCTTGCAGCAGAGTGCAATGGTGCCTGCGTTGCAGGGCTGATTGTTTTTGTGCAGGAAAGTACGTCTTCCTGTACAAACACAATCATTGATGGCGATCTTCTCCTTCTATGTGTGCTGCAGAATGCCCTTTTAGAAGCCCTGTTGCGCGACTTTAATGCATCTCCTGAGGAGGCGTTTGCATCTGCTGCATTCCCAGGTTTACAAAACCTTGTAAAATTGGGAATGTGTCAGAATGTGTGGTGCATGGAAACAACCACAGCAACACCCATGGAACGCCCCTTTCACGCAGAGTAATGCATGAAAGAGGCCATATATACAAGGCCACGAAAGGCCAAGCAGGTTGGCTTTACGTGGCCCTGTAAATATGGGCTGGCACACTGCGCCACAGGAGTGTCACTAAAGAGACGCTCCAGCATCATAAAAGTGCCAAAGGTGACCCTAAGAGAACGAGCGGCTGTTGGATGCTGCTGTTCATGTCCTGTAGCATTTGGTGCTATTTTCTTAGTGCAAAATGCATCCTCGAGACCATTATGGACACAAAGGTGCATTTTGCACAAAGACAATAGAGCTAAATGCTGGATTACGCTTGTCATGTACTTATGCATAATTGTGAGTAATTACGCTAGAGAGAATTATACCAGTTACACCTATGCCTAAAAAAAACTAAAGACAGCATGCTCTATGAAGGAAAACAAATGGTTGGAGGTTGAAAGGAGGTGCTTATTTGTGAAAAGTTGATGGCCTCATACATTTTGTCTGAAGATGTTGAGCTGAGATTGAGGTATGTAATTCAGGAAGGGGCACCATATTCCCGTCATGAGGGTGTAAGGTCGAATGTCCCTGGCCATCCTTACAACCTTACTTCCATAATTTCATTATTTTACCCCTCATTCCACTCGTCCATGGTCTTGCACCTTTTTTACGTCCAAGTAGCCTTTCACAATTTTTACCTCACTCCACCCTTCCTTTCGTTCAGCCTCCTACCATGTTTTTCATCTACGCATCCTCCCACGCATCTTTTCATCCTCAATCCTGCCTTTCATTCTTCCCCCTTCCTTTCATCCTCTCACCATTCCTTTCATACTCCCACTCTGCCTTTCATCCTACTACTTTGCCTTTCATCCTGCTACTCTGCCTTTCATCCACCAACTCTTCCTTTCATCCTCCCACCCCGCCTTCCTTATACAACTTTTTACTTCTGATCCATCTACAAAGCTACCTAACTTTGCTAGAAAAATTAAATCTACTCTTCAAACGCAAGTCCAGCTCATCAGATGCTCTGTTTTTGTCTCCTCTGATTTTTACCAACCTGGGTCTTTTGGTGCCTTGAGGACTTTTGTTGTTGTTTGAGGAGCCTCTGTGTCCAATCACAAATTCACCCTCTTACTGAATGAATTCAGAGTGAAGGCTTTTCAAACAAGAATATATCATGGTGCAGTGTCTGTCACAAACCAAATTTACCACACTTAAAAGCTGCTTATTATAATTTGACCCAAAGGACCTCTGAGGAGATCCTATGAAATCCACCCAAGGACAGACACACCTTGTGACCTGTGCATAAAGAGGTAAAATCCTTGGGACTGAGAGCTGATTGGAGGATGCTCACCCTCTTCTGGGTATAGAAAGCACTGGTCTGGGGTCAACAAATCATCTCACTGAAGGAAGAAATATTGTCCAGTGGTGACCTGAGCACTGCTCCAGAATCCGAGGATAGACAGCAGAGGATAGGCCCTGGTTGCAGTGTGCCTGGTGAGCACCTGCTGCAGTTTATCTGTGCAGGTGAGACCCCCTTTAACAATGGTATATAGAGCTGAGTGCAGGCACAGGTTAGAGCTGCAGTAAAAGTGTTATATATGGTTCTGTGCAGTTGTAGACTCTCAGGTGTGCATCACTGTAAGTATACTTGTGATGGTAAGAGCCGCAGTAACAGTGTTAAATATATATGGTTCTGTGCAGTTGTAGACTCTGAGGTGTGTACAACTGTGCAGATGAGAGCCGCAGGAACAGTGTTATATATGGTTCTGTGCAGGTGTAGACTCTCAGGTGTGTACAACTGTGCAGATGAGAGCCGCAGTAACAGTGTTATATATGGTTCTATGCAGTTGTAGACTCTGAGGTGTGCATCGCTGTAAGTACACCTGTGCAGGTGAGAGCTGCAGTAACAGTGTTATATATGGTTCTGTGCAGTTGTAGACTCTCAGGTGTGCATCACTGTAAGTACACCTGTGATGGTGAGAGCCACAGTAACCGTGTTAAATATATATGGTTCTGTGCAGTTGTAGACTCTGAGGTGTGTACAACTGTGCAGATGAGAGCCGCAGGAACAGTGTTATATATGGTTCTGTGCAGGTGTAGACTCTCAGATGTGTACAACTGTGCAGATGAGAGCAGCAGTAACAGTGTTATATATGGTTCTATGCAGTTGTAGACTCTGAGGTGTGCATCGCTGTAAGTACACCTGTGCAGGTGAGAGCTGCAGTAACAGTGTTATATATGGTTCTATGCAGTTGTAGACTTATCAGGTGTACATCACTGTAAGTGCACCTGTGCAGGTGAGAGCTGCAGTAATAGTGTTATATATGGTTCTCTGCAGTTGTAGACTTGTCAGGTGTACATCACTGTAAGTTAACCCTGGGCAAAGCACTACGCTACGCTCGCGTAGTTTGCGAAGTTTGCGCTACTTCGCACAACGCGAATTGCACGTAGCACAGTGCAAACACGCGTAGCATAGTGCAGCGGTCATTTTTTGCTTGCTCGCGGTCTTCAACGTCAAGTTGGCGACCGCAAGCCAGCAAAATTACATCCCGGCGAGACTTTTTCCTTGTTCGCGATCAGCAACATCTCCTGCACCAGTGGAGACGACATGGCGGACGCACCTCCTGGCACAGCTGAAGGAGCTTCTTGTAAACTTAATGCTGGGGTGACAGCTCAGCACCACCAACGTTTTAGAGTACGGTTTGTACATCACTTTGTGACCATGAGACAGGCACTACAATGTCAGTGGCGTAGCAAGAGTGCCATAGGCCCTAATGCAAGCAAGAAAAATGGCCCCTCCTGTGCACATGGTCCGTAGTATAAGACAGGCATAATAGACCCCCACAGTAGGAGTAAAGTAGGACTCTCTCACCTGTGGGCCCTAATGCTGCAGCACCATTGTAAACTACGCCTCTGCGCAAAGCATCTAGACACTGAGAGTAATCTTAGAGGCACATCACAGGCACAGGAGGGTCTCCCATGAGCATTTGTGAGGTATCGGTCCAGCAGGCCAGGGGCTCCATAAGGATCGAGCTGTGATTACAGGTCACCTCACCTGGACAGGTGTAAGTGTCAATCAAATTTGAAGTGACTTTGAAAGCATGATTTTGAGCTGAGCTTATTTTACAAATCCTATAAGGAGTAGGACTTTGGGAGGGGTGGTTGTAGTGAACCTCCCAGGACATTTTCCATTGCCAAGGTCCTCATTCTGGGCCTGCAACCCACCAAGAATTGTACATGTCTCTGACTGGGCCATGTAAATCCTGGATCAAACTGAGCTCATTGTGAGCAGTGGTACTGTGTGGTAGGGTACTTAGTAAGGTGTTTACACTGATTATGGATATTGAACAATGTACTCAATTTTCTACATTTGGGGTCTCAGAATGGGGGTGAGGCCTAAATCGCACGTGTTAGAAGATGTAAATATGTCGGGAAACTCAAACATGGATTTTGTGGAGTGTTCCTGCATGATTTCTGACACTTTTACCAGGAAATAAATCTTGCCAAAAACCTGCCGGTATGGAGTTAGCATGCACGTTTGAATTCCGAGTTGGGCACAAAGAGGAGTTTGCACCCAAATCAGGATTAGTTCTACCTGAGATACCTCAAGGACAACTCCATAGACTCTTCTGTTACATTATAGAGAACTCTGTACATCTTCGGATCCATCTATGCTGCTGAAGGCCATTTGTTCTTGTCACACTTTTTTCCGAAACGTTCCTTCAGCATTTAAGTCAGTATCCAAATAGGTGCATGAACTACAGACTTCACCCTTGACATCTGTGCAACCCTGAGTGCGTGTAACAAGGGGCCAAACCATGCCAGGAGCCACAGTGTTTCACCCACCATATGGCTTTAGGGTTCCCTAAAGATCTAAAATCCTAATACTTATATTGGGTGATTAAAATGTAATTTTTCTCTTTTGCAGATTTTCTATGAACTGGAGAAAAATCGTAAGTATTTTTTTAGTCAGGATATCTTTGAACCTGAGCGTAGCTCCTGTACGTAACGAAGCGCTATACTCTGGGGAGGGAGGTGGCTGCATCGTGTACTATCTACTTAATCTGTTTAAATCAGATTTTGTGTATTTATAAAGGGAGAGAGAGTAAGATGTGCCTCCCTGAATGATGTGTATCGTGAGCATGTGCGCCTTATGCATTAACAAAATGCTGCTATGAGGTGTGAGGATGAAAGGAGGAGCATTCACACCACAGTCTGCAAGTCGGGAAGTGAGAACAAGACAAATGTCCATAGAAAAGCAAAACCCTAAGCACCATTGGCTGGTTCACAGAAATGGAGCGGTTTATTGATTGGGCGGCTCCATTGTGTATTTGGAACCGGTGTTTGGGAAAGGATTCAAAATGTCAAACATTTTAGGAGCATCTGTCCCATAAGTAAGTTGGGACTGCTAATTTTTCCCAGTTTGCCACATATGTCCTGGCTCCTGCAGGGCTCTGCACATTTCACCCCCTCCCACTCAATGTGCATGAACATCTTGCAAGTTGGCAGAAATGCACATTTGGGGCCCGATTCACAAAGGTAAATAAACGTAGACCAAAAGCCTAAGGGGCTTATTTAGTAGCCCATTGTGTGGCCGTTGCGTCACTTTCATTTGATGCACCGGCTGCGCAATGGGCATGCCCATATTTACATGGCCACCTAAAGTCACCTTGCGTGACATTTCATGGCCTTGTAAATATGGGCACCTTTTACGCATTACTCTGCATGAAAGGGGCGTTCCATGGATGTTGCTCTCAGTGTTTCCACGCAACTTCCACAGAACTTGACACATTCACAGTTTTACAACATTTTGTAATATTGAGAATGCAACAGATTCGTACCCCTCCCTAGGGGAGGCACAGGAATGGCACAACAAGGAGAAATACTTTTATTTCTGCTCGGTTTTTCCTCTTTCTATTGGTCCTGCATTTAAAAAAAAAAAATTGCAGATTTATATAGCGCAAACTCCACCCGCAGGTATTGGAGCGCTTTACATGAGCACCAGTTACGTTACACAAGGACACATTCATTTTTTTGTTAGGGATGGGGAGACTAAGTGATTTGCCCAGAATCACAGGATGTGGAGTTGACCCTGAGGCTCGAACCTTGGTTTCCCAGCTCCAAAGTCGGCAGTCTAGCCATGAAACAACGTCCTCTCCCCATTATGCATTCTGCAGCATGCATAGAAAGAGGAAATTACATAATTGTTTTTGTTCAGGAAGGTATCCCTTTGTGAATCGGGCCCATGGTGTATAGACACAGATGCACATTTGGACTCAGTGAATATTTCATCACCTATAACTGCTTTCTGATTCCGCCTATTTCTGTGCATGAGCAGCTGATGTGAAGCTGGGAATATGCCTTCTCTTTCAGACACCTGGCATTCAGAGGAGCCTCTGAGACCAGACGTCTTTGAGATCATCACGAAAGAAAACCAAGGTAAGAGAAAAGGTCGGGCCTCTGGGTGCTACACTTTGTTACACGATATTCAACTGTGACCCTGATCCCAGGTGCCTTTTAATTAAAAATGGTACCAAGATAAGAGCAAACCGCAGGGCCTCTGGGCGCTGCACTCTGTCAAAGAGTAGTCAGCTGAAACCCTGAGCCCAGAGATCTTCAACATCATCACAGAAAGGAACCAAGGTAAACCTCAGGGCCTCTGACCGCTACACTTTGTTACATGATATTCAGTTGTGACCCTGATTCCAGGCGTCTTCGAGATCAAAATGAACCAAGGTGAAAGCAAACCTCAGGACCTCTGGGCACTACACTCTGTTACACAATAGTCAGCGAAGCCCCTGATTCCAGTTATTTTGGGGATCCTCACCAAGCAAAACCAAAGTGAGAGAAAAGGTCAGTTCTCTGGGCACTACACTATGTTACAAGATAGTCAGCTGTGACCCTGAGCCCAGACATCTTCGTCTTCCAGTTCATCACCAAATAGAACCAAGGTAAGAGAAAACCTCAGTTTTCAGGGTGTAGGAAAGGGCCCCTATTTGCATAGTTACCCCCCTCTTTTTGCCTGATTTCTGATGCACTTTGACTGAATCTGCACTAGGTCTCAACTAATCTGGTTCCCAGTGCCTGTGTTCTTTCCCTAAACCATGATTTTGTTTCCACAAATGGCACACCTCTGGCCCACATATAAGTCCCTTGAAAAACATACCAGTGGTACCAAGGGCCTTGTGACGAGAGAGGGCCTCTAAGGGCTGCAGCATGTGTTGTGCCACCCTTGGAGACCCCTCACCTAACACATGCACTGCCATTGCAGACTAGGGAGCATGTGTAGAACAGAATGACGGAGCGTAGCATTAAGCAAAACTTGCTAATGCCATGTTCCGCCATTCTGAAAACGCATGGATTACCGTATTTACAAAGGTACGGAGCACCCCTGTGTATCCCCTATTGCTGGCGCTAAATTAAGCTGCCTAGAGCCAACGCAAGCACCATTGCACCATAGTGCAAGGGTGCCTGCGCTGGGGGAAGTGACTGTTTATGTGCAGGAAGGTGTCCATTCCTGCACATAAACAATCACAAATGGCGATTTGTAACTCCTATGTGTGCTGCATTGTGCAGCATACATCGAAGTTGCAAATCGTTATTTTTAATGATTGTTTGTGTGCAGGAAGAAACACATTCCTGCACATAAACAATCATTCATGACGTTTTTCTGTTTCTATGTGTGCTGCCTCCAGAACAGTACACCTAATGTCATCTGTGGAGTGTTTGGATTCCATGAAATGGTTTCACATCCTCGTGGTGATGCGTCCGCTTCGGATGGTGCTTTTGTGCTCCCCTATCCGGATTTTGATAAGTCGAGTTGTCATGCTTATGTAGAGGAGTTTACAGCTGGACATAATTAGGTAGGCACAGTTTTTAGTATTGCAATTAGTGTGCTGTCTCTGTGTCCAGGTAAAGGTGGCCAGATCCAATATCTTTGTTTGTTTGGTGGACGGGCATGAGTGCATGTATCACACAGGTAATGTCCAGTGATAGGAGAGAGATTCCACGGGGTATTCTCCTTTTTCTAATTTATTTATGAAATGAATTATGTTATACAACAATGTGTTTAGTTTGTTCATGTTATTGGGTATGATTGTGTGTGTATGATTGTTGGTTGTGTGCTTAGTGGTGTTTGACTGTATTTAGAGATGTTTTAATAACATACTCATGGGGCTCCAATTTTGTTGCAATCATGTACAGGATAAATATTGTAAGAAAATAAATATACTTCTTTTATAAAAAGATATTTTTGATAAATAAAAAATAAATAATCAATGTCGTAGTGGGACAATGTATTTTTGAGGTTGGATGTATCACCTGTGTATTAATTGAGTGTTAAGGAGAGGTTCCTTGTTGCTATTTATAAATTGTTCCCTGTTCTCCTCTCCTTATATTCAGTGTTTCAGGGACCCTCATGTTTTTGATTGACTTCCCATGGGAGTACCTTGTGTCTGATGGTACAGATTTGTTTTATACATAACGAAGTTGTTCTTTAGAGCTAGTGTGACACAGTCCATGATGAAATTCACCAGTGTGGTAGTCGGGAGCGTGGTCATTCTCAGTAGGCTGTCTATCACTTCGATTGTGGCATCTTGGGGGATGTTTGTGTACAGTGCTTCAACATCAAGGGTCATCAGAAAGGTGATATCCTCTGCGCTCGTTGTGTCAATAATTATATTGAGTACATCCTTTGTGTCTTTTAGATAGGATGGAATTTTTTGTACCAGTGGTTGTAAATAGTAATCACAAAATTGGCTCAATGGCTCCAAAAGTAATCCGGTTCCTGAAACAATCGGTCTGCCGGGTAGTGGATATGTACCGTATGTAACGTGGGTAAAATATAGAAGTATGGTGTCTTTAGAGATGTGTTTACTAGAAAGCCGGCTTCATGTTTGGAGATCCATCCTTGTTTCAGCTTTATTGACAGCAACATTTATTAGTGTCAGCAGAGGTTCAGTAGAGTCTGATTCCAATTTCTTGTAATACCTCGTATTGGCCAACTGACACAGGCATTCTTGATCATAGTCGGTTGCGCTCATGATGACTGTCGCGCTCCCTTTGTCGGCTGGTTTTATTACAATCGTATAGTCTTCTGTGAGTGTTGAGAGAGCTCTCCTCAATCTCAATGGTAAGTTGTTATACGGTTTGGTTGGTCCCAGCCCGTTGACTTCCTTTAACACAGCTTTTTCAAATGTCAGAATTTCACTTGGTATCATTGCAGCCGTGGGGGGTTTCGATGGGGGCCTCAGTCCTGAGTCTTGGTGGTCAGGTCTTTCTTTGTCTCAAAAGTAAGACCTAGGTCTTATTTTTCTGAAGAATTGATGTATTTATCCAGTCAGTCTGAATTGGTCTTCTTGTGAGTTGGGAACAAAACCTAAGCCTTTCTGAACTACCCCCACTTCATCATCTGTTAATATCCTGTCAGAGATGTTGACAATCAGTTATTTTTGGCTGTCTGGCTCCTGGTTAGTCATTGGTTCTTGGCGTCCTGTGATTGAACTTTTTTCTGATTGCCTCTTCTTCGTCCTCTGCCTCTGCCCCTGCCTCTGCTCCAAAAAGGTGGGGGGGGTT
Organism: Calotriton arnoldi; assembly: GCA_963921515.1. Taxonomy (NCBI): domain Eukaryota; kingdom Metazoa; phylum Chordata; class Amphibia; order Caudata; family Salamandridae; genus Calotriton; species Calotriton arnoldi. The sequence goes on along the minus strand of CAWUFW010008001.1, from coordinate 783,195 downwards.
GGATGTTGGAAGAATGGCTGAAATGCTTCATGTGGTCCAGCGAAGCCCGGATACCACATTGGTATGGGTGCAGGGAATGGAGGGTTATGGTAGCTATACATCAGAGGTGGAAGTAGTAGATCCTGGCGGCTTCTGTTACTCCCCCAACTGTCATTGCAGGATTCACAGTGTGAGGAGCGATTTGACTTCAATGATGATGTTCAACCTTCTTCATGTAACCACACCAAGGCTGACTGCTCTAAGATGTCGGCGAAACATGCGCAGTAGCATGGAGGACTACTACGGATTCCACTTCCACATATCTCAATCAATCAATCAATAAATCAATCAGGAAATTGTAAAGCGCGCTATTCACCCGACAGGGTTTCAAGGCGCTGGGGGGGAGGGGGTAAGCAGCTGTTCAGAGAGGGGGCACGTCTGATGTCGATCGGGAGCTCGTTCCAGGTCTTGGCCGCGATGTAGGAAAAGGCCCTTCCGCCTGTCCTGGCTCTGCGGATGCACGGGGTTTCAGCGAGGGCGAGGTCAGCGGATCGGAGGTTTCTCTTGGGTGCGTGGAAGGAGATTCTCTCGTTGAGGTATTGGGGTCAGGTGTTGTGGAGGCATTTGAAGGCGTGGGTGAGTATCTTGAAGGTTACTCTCTTCTCGACGGGGAGCCAGTGGAGGTCTTGCAGGTGTAGGGTGATGTGTTCATGTCGAGGGATGCCTAGGATGAGTCTGGCTGCTGTGTTCTGTATGGTCTGAAGTTTGTGGAGCAGAGACTTTTCGATTCTGGCGTACAGGGCATTTCCGTAGTCCAGTCTGCTTGTTATGAGTGCGTGGGTGACGGTTTTTGCTTGATTCAGGGGGGATCCATTTGAAGGTCTTGCAAAGGATCGGAGGGTGTTGAAGCAGGTGGATGCGACGGCGTTGACCTGTCGGGTCATGGAGAGGGAGGAGTCGAGTACGATGCCGAGGTTACGGGCGTGGTCGGTGGGGGTATCTGACTCCTTTTCACCTCCACATTCATGACTCTAGGCATGTACTCTAATGAAAAAACATTCTTCCCCGTGCCCCTAGGAATAAACACTATTCCAATGACTACACAACACATAACTACAGGATATAACTACTTATCGCTACGCACTGTGTGGCATTTGTCACTTCAGGTAGCCATAACAATGATAACCTCTCCAAGCTGGCGGCGAGACACGTGCAGTAGTACGGTGGACCACCCCGGAAATCAGGCAAGTGACAGGAGCCTACATTACGAACGTTGCTCAACCGCGCAGGCACCAACTGGGCTTGCAGGGTCGAGGATAGGTGCTGCAAGGAGTGCACTCAGAAAACCATAAGTAAATCTGGCCGCTCGTTACTTTAGGCATAACCGGGCTTGATCATCCACCGCTAGCCGCGCTAGCGATGACACTTGCAATTAAGCATGGCCTCTCTCCTTGCGTGAGCCCATGAAGTTTGACTACTGTGACAATTAGGTAAGATCACATAGTCTATTTAAGGCCGTATGTTACTAAGATTGCTCACATTATTACTAACAATGCCACAGCACACAAACAACACTAACGTTTGAATAAGGGGCATGTGGTGAAGATGACTATGTTACTGAGATCACTTTTTGTGACTCACTGGCAGCGCAATACACTGCCCCATATTTACAATTCAGGAAAAGCCACCCTGCTTGGCTTTTCCTGTCCTTGTAAATATGGCCCCTTAACACGCAGCACTTTGCGTGAAAGAGGCGATCCATGGGTGTTGCTGTGGGTGTTCCCACGCAACACCCATGAAACCAGACACATTTCCAGATTTATGAGGAATTCTAAATCTGGAAATGCGTGTGAATGCTACGCCTCCCCAGAGGAGGCGTAGTGAGGCGCAACGAGGAGAAATGTATTCATTTCTCCTCGTTTTTGTTTCCTTTTCTTTGCGTGCTGCATTCTGCAGCACACATTGAAAGAGGAAATCACCTCTAATGATTGTTTTTGTTCAGGAAGGGTTCCCTTCCTGCACATAAACAATCATTGAAAGAATTCTGTTTTTCAACTTCTATGTGTGCTAATGCAGCTCACAAAGAAGTTGAAAAACGGCATTTTAGATAGTTTTTGTTCAGGAAGGGAACCCTTCCTGAACAAAAACAATCTCCCCAAGACGCAGGCATCCCTGCACCATGGTGCAAGGGTGCCTGCGTCGGCGCATGGCAGCAGTTTGTGCGACAGCACAGGGGGAAGAACAGAGGTGCGACATATTGTTATAAATATGTCGCATCCCTGTGCTTTCCAAACTAACGCAGCACGGCGCAGCAAAATGACTTGCTGCACCGTGCTGCGGTAGTTTATTGTGAATCTGCCCCCTAATGTCCAGACCATGCCTGTGGATGTGTAAAGCACAGGACAACCTAAGGACTGATCCTAAATTCAGCATCACGCCAGATAGAGCACCATCACATAGACTTAGTACCCCCCAGATCCACCCTGTGGGTGAGTAGGAGCACAGGGCACACTAAGGACTGATCTTACATTGAGCATCACACCAGATAGGGCTCAATCAGACAGACTCATTACCTCCAGACCCTGACTGTGGGGAGGAGGGTAGAAGCACAAGGCCCCCAAAGGACTGATCCTACATTCAGCATCACACCAGATAAGGCTCCATCAGAGAGAGTCATTACCTCTGGACCCTGCCTGTGGATGGGTAAGAGAACAGGGCACCCTAGACTGACCCTACATTCATCATCACACCAGGTGGGTCTACATCAGATAGACTCATTACCTCTAGACCCTGCCTGTGGACAGGTAAGTGCACAGGGCATCCTAAGGGCTGATCCTACATTCAGCATCACAACAGATTTGGCTCCATCACATAGACTCAGCGTTAACAGCCATGTAACCTGATTGTAACAGGACAAGGCAAATTAACGTGCATGATCTCCAAGTCGCATAGGAGGCATGGTAGAATACTATATCCCTACCCAGCATATCTAAGATGTTTAGAATAGTATAGAAGGTAGTGGCGATGCTGGAAAAATTCTCTATTAGAGACGACATACCGCTGTTGTTGAGCTTCACACCCCATTGTGCTGTCGCTAAAACTAAACGCCCAGTGGGACGGCTAGCTTCAGAGAATCCCTTAATGAATCGATACCTTAGGGCTGCTGTTCCTGAATGAGTGCTACCACTAAAACTGAGATGTTCAGATTGGTAAACATGATGTGTGGCCCTCTCACTGGTGGCCTAGCTCCTTTGATACCCCTTAAAATCCAACAGAGTCAGCTTACAATCTGGGAGTGATTTACAATTTCAATTGTCTTTTTGTTTTCAAATTTCAAAGCTCATATCCACTTGCTATTTTATGTTTAAAGTACTCCAGAAGATTGCCCCCTTCTGCCTTATGACTCCCAGAGGATCTTGGTCCAGTCCTTGACATTTAGTAGAGTGGATTGTTATAACTCGGTCTGTTCTGGTCTTCCTGTGCTTCTGATCTGCAAATTATAACTTGTACTAAATGCAGCACCACGATTGATTCACAATGCACCCAAATGGGACTATATATTGATACGCATATCTTCAAGGGATATAGATGTTTAGTTCAGAATATTACATCTATACTGTATATCGTTTTAGGTTCATATAAAAAGAATTGATACACCCTCAGTAAGAAATGAGTTACATGGGCTGAAAGCCCTCAGTTAGAGATCGTCAGTGGGATGCTGACTATCACTCAGTGTCCCTCCAGGGTTTTTGGTGCCTCGGTGAAAGATCATCCATGTTCTGTGAGCTCTCACTGAGGTATCCACAGGGGCTGTGTTCTCTAAATGAAAGACCCGCCATGGGTTCGGTACTGTCCATGATGAGCCTCTTTGGGTTGTGGAGTCACAGTGAAAGACCCCCCCATGGGTGGTTCCGTACTCTTCATGACTACCCTCTTTGGGTTGTGGAGTCACAGTGGAAGACCCTACAAGTATTGTGGATTTTAAATGATAGACCCTCCATGGGTTGTGGATTCTCAGTAAGAGATGGTCCTCAATGGGGAATGAGCACTCATTAAAGGGCTGTCCATGGTCTGTGGAATCTTAGTGATAGATCCTCAACTGAGATAGGACCTTCAATGACTGGAAACAATCTGCGGGAGATGCACTTCCATGGGCAGAGGACCCTCAGTGAAAGACTTTCCATAGGGAGAGGACTCTCAGTGAAATACTTTCCATGGGCAGTGGACCCTCAGTGAAAGACTTTCTATGGACAGAGGGCTCTCAGTGAAAGGCTTACCATGGGCAGTGGACACTCAGTGAAAGACTTTCTATGGACAGAGGGCTCTCAGTGAAAGACTTTCCAGGTGTTGTGAACTCAGTGGTGGAACATCCATGGAGTTTCACCACTCTGTGAGAAATAATACCAAATGGTCTTTGGCCTCTCAGTGACAGTATACCATAGGGTCTGCGCACTCTGATTGATAGATCTGCAGTTCCACGCAATCCCACCTACTGTTCTAGGCTATCACTGCTGGGCACCACTGAACTAAAAATATCTTAGAGGTTCTGATGGCTGGATCCTGTATGCTTTGTTTATGCCCTAGTGTTGCAATGGCTGGATCCTGTATGCTTTGATTATGCCCTGGTGTTGTGATGGCTGAACCCTGTATGATTGATTTCCCAGAGGTTCTGATGGCTGGATCCTGTATGCTTTGTTCATTATCTAGTATTATGATGGCTGGATCCTGTATGCTTTGTTTATGCCCTAGTGTTGCAATGGCTGGATCCTGTATGCTTTGATTATGCCCTGGTGTTGTGATGGCTGAACCCTGTATGATTGATTTCCCAGAGGTTCTGATGGCTGGATCCTGTATGCTTTGTTCATTATCTAGTATTATGATGGCTTGATCCTGTATGTTTTGTTAATTCCTCAGTGTTGTGATGGCTGGATCCTGTATGTTTTGTTAATTCCTCAGTGTTGTGATGGCAGGGCTCGAAATATCCACTCGCCCACTCACTATGGCGAGCCAGATTTAAAAAGGATGAGCTATTTGTAAGGACTAATCGCCCTTCTGGCGAGCTGACAATAGGTATTCTGCTTGCTCACAAAGTGAATGAGCAATAAATATGCCTTTTATTCTTGTTATCTTCTCACATTTGCTGAGCTTTCAGAGACAGAGGTCAAATGTCAGTCCTACATTTACTTTTCTATTTATGACTGAAGTTAGAGGATTTTATAAAGTGAACTGTGTGACAATCGCGCTGTGCAGAGCAAAGGCTGTATGATTTCAGGCTTTTTTCTAACACAGCACTGAACTTGCTAATAAGTGAACTGTTCAAACATTTCAAATATATGTCACTAGTTATGAAGACCCATTTTTGTAATTCTGTGGTAAAAAATGATTTCTATTCTGAAGCCCAATTTCCAAACATTGTGTATGCACTATACAGTTTTATCATTAAACTACATGTTAGTGGGAAGGTTTTGTGCCTATTTTAATGGAAAATATGCTATCTGTAAATGACAGTACACTACCACATCATGCTTTAGTAATATATGTATGAAAAGTGTTTTTAAATATGAACTGGGAAATATTCCTGCTCCTGCCCTGATGACAATGCTATTAGTGAACTAGGATGCAAGCAGGGATCATGTGTATCCTATATGTGGGCTCGATCCTTAGTATACATGAAGCTCACATTTAGTCTAGTAAATAAAAAGAGTCTTTCTGTACAGCAGAAATAGTGAACTTGCCTATTTGAATGTGCTCTATTAGGTGATAATAGAGAAAATGGCGGCTCCATAAGACAAAATATTTGCCTAAGATCACACAATTTGAGACCAGTTCACCCGTCAAGTACATTACAGTTAGGTCAAAAAGATTATTCGAGTTACTAGGCTAGCAGGTCTAGTAACATTTTCATGATTTTTCGAGCCCTGGACGGCTGGATCCTGTACGGTTTAGTTACTACCTAGTGTCGTGATGGCTGGATCCTGTATGGTTTGATTATTACCTAGTGTCGTGATGGCTGGATCCTGTATGGTTTGATTATTACCTAGTGTTGTGATGGCTGGATCCTGTATGCTTTTTTTATTCCCTAGTGTTGTGACTTGATCCTGTATGCTTTGTTTATTCCCTAGTGGTGTGAGACTGGATCCTGTATGCTTTGATCATTTCCTAGAGGATTTAAAGGTTCGATCCTGAATGCTTTGTTCATTCCCTATCGTTGTAATGGCTGGATCCTGTATGCTTTGATCATTTCCTGGAGGATCTAAAGGCTCGATCCTGAATGCTTTGTTCATTCCCTATTGTTGTAATGGCTGGATCCTATATGCTTTGATCATTTCGTGGAGGATCTAAAGACTCGATCCTGAATGCTTTGTTCATTCCCTAGTGGTGTGGGGCTGGCTCCTGTATGCTTTGATCATTATCTAGTATTATGATGGCTGGATCCTGTATGTTTTGTTAATTCCTCAGTGTTGTGATGGCTGGATCCTGTATGTTTTGTTAATTCCTCAGTGTTGTGATGGCAGGGCTCGAAATATCCACTCGCCCACTCACTATGGCGAGCCAGATTTAAAAAGGATGAGCTATTTGTAAGGACTACTCGCCCTTCTGGCGAGCTGACAATAGGTATTCTGCCTGCTCACAAAGTAAATGAGCAATAAATATGCCTTTTATTCTTGTTATCTTCTCACATTTGCTGAGCTTTCGCAGACAGAGGTCAAATGTCAGTCCTACATTTACTTTTCTATCTATGACTGAAGTTAGAGGATTTTGTAAAGTGAACTGTGTGACAATCGCGCTGTGCAGAGCAAAGGCTGTATGATTTCAGGCTTTTTTTCTAACACAGCACTGAACTTGCTAATAAGTGAACTGTTGAAACATTTCAAATATATGTCACTAGTTATGAAGACCCAATTTTGTAATTCTGTGGTAAAAAAGATTTCTATATGATCAATACAAATCAGAACACTTTACTTGGTGATGTGCAAGTTTTAAATATTTTTGCTGAAACCCAATTTCCAAATATGGTTTATGCACTATACAGTTTTATCATTAAACTACATGTTAGTGGGAAGGTTTCGTGCCTATTTTAATGGAAAATATGCTATCTGTAAATGACAGTACACTACCACATCATGCTTTAGTAATATATGTATGAAAAGTGTTTTTAAATATGAACTGGGAAATATTCCTGCTCCTGCCCTGATGACAATGCTATTAGTGAACTAGGATGCAAGCAGGGATCATGTGTATCCTATATGTGGGCTCGATCCTTAGTATACATGAAGCTCACATTTAGTCTAGTAAATAAAAAGAGTCTTTCTGTACAGCAGAAATAGTGAACTTGCCTATTTGAATGTGCTCTATTAGGTGATAATAGAGAAAATGGCGGCTCCATAAGACAAAATATTTGCCTAAGATCACACAATTTGAGACCAGTTCACCCGTCAAGTACATTACAGTTAGGTCGAATAGATTATTCGAGTTACTAGGCTAGCAGGTCTAGTAACATTTTCATGATTTTTCGAGCCCTGGACGGCTGGATCCTGTACGGTTTAGTTACTACCTAGTGTTGTGATGGCTGGATCCTGTATGGTTTGATTATTACCTAGTGTTGTGATGGCTGGATCCTGTATGCTTTGTTTATTCCCTAGTGTTGTGATGGCTGGATCCTGTATGCTTTGTTTATTCCCTAGTGTTGTGATGGCTGGATCCTGTATGCTTTGTTTATTCCCTAGTGTTGTGACTTGATCCTGTATGCTTTGCTTATTCCCTAGTGTTGTGATGGCTGGATCCTGTATGCTTTGTTTATTCCCTAGTGTTCTGATGGCCGGATTCTGTATGCTTGGTTCATTCCCTAGTGGTGTGAGGCTGGATCCTGTATGCTTTGATCATTTCCTAGAGGATTTAAAGGCTCGATCCTGAATGCTTTTTTCATTCCCTATTGTTGTAATGGCTGGATCCTATATGCTTTGATCATTTCCTGGAGGATGTAAATGCTCGATCCTGAATGCTTTGTTCATTCCCTATCGTTGTAATGGCTGCATTCTGTATGCTTTGATCATTTCCTGGAGGATGTAAAGGCTCGATCCTGAATGCTTTTTTCATTCTCTATTGTTGTAATGGCTGGATCCTATATGCTTTGATAATTTCCTAGAGGATATAAAGGCTCGATCCTGTATGCTTTGTTTATTCCCTAGTTTTGTGTGTTGGCTGGATCCATTATGCTTTGTTTATTCTCTAGAGGTTCTGATGGCTGGATCCATTATGCTTTGTTTATTCTCTAGAGGTTCTGATGGCTGGATCCATTATGCTTTGTTTACTCTCTAGAGGTTCTGATGGCTCGATCCTGAATGCTTTGTTTATTCTCTAGAGGTTCTGATGGCTGGATCCATTATGCTTTGTTTATTCTCTAGAGTTTCTGATGGCTCGATCCTGTATGCTTTGTTTATTCCCTAGTTTTGTGTGTTGGCTGGATCCATTATGCTTTGTTTATTCTCTAGAGGTTCTGATGGCTGGATCCATTATGCTTTGTTTATTCTCTAGAGGTTCTGATGGCTGGATCCATTATGCTTTGTTTACTCTCTAGAGGTTCTGATGGCTCGATCCTGAATGCTTTGTTTATTTTCTAGAGGTTCTGATGGCTGGATCCATTATGCTTTGTTTATTCTCTAGAGGTTCTGATGGCTCGATCCTGAATGCTTTGTTTATTCTCTAGAGGTTCTGATGGCTCGATCCTGAATGCTTTGTTTATTCTCTAGAGGTTCTGATGGCTGGATCCATTATGCTTTGTTTATTCTCTAGAGTTTCTGATGGCTCGATCCTGTATGCTTTGTTTATTCCCTAGTTTTGTGTGTTGGCTGGATCCATTATGCTTTGTTTATTCTCTAGAGGTTCTGATGGCTGGATCCATTATGCTTTGTTTATTCTCTAGAGGTTCTGATGGCTGGATCCATTATGCTTTGTTTACTCTCTAGAGGTTCTGATGGCTCGATCCTGAATGCTTTGTTTATTCTCTAGAGGTTCTGATGGCTGGATCCATTATGCTTTGTTTATTCTCTAGAGTTTCTGATGGCTCGATCCTGTATGCTTTGTTTATTCCCTAGTTTTGTGTGTTGGCTGGATCCATTATGCTTTGTTTATTCTCTAGAGGTTCTGATGGCTGGATCCTGTATGCTTTGTCCATTCCTTAGTGTTGTGATAGCTGGATCCTGTATGCTTTATTTATTCCCTAGATGCTCTGATGGCTGGTTCCTGCATGCTTTGTTCATTCCCTAGTGTTGTGATGGCTGGTTCCTGCATGCTTTGTTTATTCCCTAGTGTTGTGATGGCTGGATCCCGTATGCTTTGTTCATTCCCCAGAGCAGTGATACTCAAAGTACGGCCCAGGGGCCGCTTGCGGCTATCTTGCCCTCTACATGAGGCCCCCTTGGTGAACAGCAGCACCAGCTGCTGTCTAGTTGCTGAACACCATTATTCAGAAAGAAATGTTAAATAAACAGGCAAGCATTTATTAACCTGCAAATAAATGCTTGCCCGTTTATTTAACATTTTTTTAGACCTCCTTACACAATCCCTGACCCACCCAGACCCAGTACCGCCACCCTGCTGGCATCAGCCCTGCCCTCGGTCACACTACAGACTGTACTTTGTGGCCCCTGGGCAAATGTTTGTGAGTACCCATGCCCTAGAGGTTCTGATGTCTGATCCTGTAAGCTTTGTTCATTCCCCAGTGTTGTGATGGCTGGATCCTGTATGCTTTGTTCATTCCACAGTGTTGTGGGGGCTGGATCCTGTATGCTTTGTTCATTCCCTAGAGTTGTGATGGCTGGATCATGTATGCTTTGTTCATTCACTAGAGGTTCTGATGGCAGGATCCTGTATGTTGTGTTTATGTCCTAGTGTTTTGATGGCTGGCTCCTGTATGCTTTGTTCATTCCTTAGTGTTATGCTGGCTGGATCCATTATGCTTTGTTTATTCCCTAGAGGTTCTGATGGCTGGATCCTGTATGCTTTGTTTCGTCCCTAGTGGTTCTGATGGCTGGATCCTATATGCTTTGTTCATTCCCTACTGTTGGGATAGCTGGATCCTGTATTCTTTGTTTATTCCCTCTAGGTTCTGATGGCTGGATCCTGTATGCTTTGTTCATTCCCTAGTGTTGTGATGGCTGGATCCTGTATGCTTTGTTCATTCCCTAGAGGTTCTGATGGCTGTATCCTGTATGCTTTGTTCATTCCCTTGTGATGTGATGGCTAGAAATAAATTAGAATGGTGCAGAATGACACAGCTTTTGTTTGCATGCAAGGATTTTCATTAAAACCTAGAATGCGCAATGTCACTGTCCTAGAACTACTTCTCCCTTGCAGATAGCAACGGTTGGTGAGGAGATTCACAGGCCGATGCCTTGTATGGGGTAATATTGCAGTATTGTTTCTCTGAAAGGGCCATTCTAGTGATTAATGAATCTCCCTCGTCCTACTTCCCCCCCCTAGGTGCTGGTCGTACGTCGGGAAGATAAGGGGAGGTCAGAAGGTATCTCTCTCCGAGGGATGTTTGTGGAAAGGAATAATCCAGCATGAGCTGAACCATGCCCTGAGCTTCTTCCACGAGCAGAGCCGTAGTGACCGCGACAACTATGTGACCATCATGACGGAGAACATCTCACCTGGTCAGTGACACCCCTTGGGCTCCACTTACTACTGAGAAGCAAAACTGAGTACAACTCAGAATCCTGATGGGCTCACCTTGGCACTGATTTAGATATCTGATTGGTTCAGCTTAGGTTTGATCACTGATACCCACCAACACACCCTTTCTACCAATCTGATCCTTGGTTACGATGATCAATATTAGTTACCGTCCCAGGCTGGTGTCCTTTTTCACAAACGTCACCACTGCTGAGGGCATTAACTGGAGCAATGCTTCATTTCAAACAGTTGGTTCATTGCCTACATAAAATGTCCTGGAACAGGAAAAATTGTGACCCGTGTTTAAAATAATTTTTACCTGAAATCTATAATGAAGATCATTGACTGCTAATTGCAGTGCCTCGCTTTTATAGACATGGGGTCGAGATTGATAAAGAAGTGTGACGGTTAAGCTACTGCTCTGCATTGAGTGAATGCCATTCTAGGGTGTCATGCTGTTCTGCTCTCTCCCAGTGCTGGTGGCTAACTTTAGGCAGACATGCACCAATGCAGAGACCCTTGCGCCATAGTGCTAGAGTGTCTGCGTTGTCTGAACCATAGTTTTTTATGCTGGAAATGGTCTCTTTTAATATAAAAGCTATGCTTTAAGACTTTTCCCACTTTATATGTGTGCTGTACAATGCAGGGCACATGCAAAGTGGGAAAAACGAGAAATGACATTTTTCGCCTCATTATGCTTGTCTTCAGGAAGCGCAGAATTTTTGCCCAAATTCCTGTCTACAGTTTTTTTATTTTTAATGAGTTTTATATATCGCTGGCTAGACCTGACGGTATCAGAGCGCTTTACAAGAGTATCTACAGAGGTACAATAAATTACACAAAGTTACACAGTAAAAACAAGGGTTAAGGACATGAGAATACTCGAGGATGGCAAACGAGACGCTAGGTGAGGCAACGTAAACCAGTGGAACAACAGTAAAAGCAGCAGAAAATCAGAGACAAGAACAATCTAAGGGGCAGGGGAAGGAGAAGGGGGGAGAACAGAAAGAAAGGGAAAGGAAGGCAGATAAGGACAGGAAAGTGAGAGTGGAACAAAACCGGAGAGGGACCAGAGATATTAACAAGATCGACAACGAGGAGTAGGTCCGTGGCACAGGCGAGACGATAGAAAGGTCGCCCGGCTGGAGGCCGCCTGGGACAGAGGAAGAGGTCAAAGATCACTAAGATGGCGGATCAGGGACAGGGGAGTCAAAGAAGAAAGTCACAAAATGGCGGGGAGCATAAGAGTCCAAGTCAGAAAGTCAAGGGAGCAAATTCCAAAAACACCAAGAGCAAATTTCGCGGAGGGTAACTTGAGGGGGAATGAGCCAGAGAGTCAGGAGGGAGGAGGGCAGTTGGTTTCAAAGTCATAGCCAAACTGTCCATGAGCAAAAGTTCAGGCAGCGGGGGCAGCAGTGTCCGATCCGGTGTCCATAGGTCAAGGATGAATGTTACAGGCGCCAAAGCAGCAGTCCGTAGAACGGGAGACAGCAAAGTTTAAAAAACCTGAGGGGGCGTCTCTCCGGCACGGTCGCAGACTGATGGGCTCAGATAACCATGAAGAGTGGTGCCGAGACTTCATACCTCCGCTATGTCCCCAAATCGGCCCAGATTTCTTGCGAGGAGGTGAAGCAGGCAGCAAAGTTAAAAAAAAACAAAAAAACGGAGGGGGCGCCTCTCCGGCACGGTCGAGGAATGATGGGCTCAGATAGCCACGAAGAGCGGTGCCGGGACATCTTACCTCCGCTATGTCCGCAAATCGGCCCATATGACTTGCGTGGAGGCAAAGCAGGCGGGCTAGCTGTAGGGAAGGGCAGCGGCAATCGATCCCGGAGTAAGGAGGGGGAACCTCCGCCCGGCTCTTCTGTAGCCTTTCGGAGAGATCAAAGAGGCATCGGCTACTCAGCGAAGGGTTCCGTCGAACATTGGTCACCAGGACATTAAGAGAAAAGGCGGGGGAAGACGAAGACGAGCAGTGGAGATGAGAGGGGAGCTGTGCCCGATGCCCGGCTGGGTAGGTGTCGGCCGCGGCGAGATACCTGGGCCAGACTCCCCTATAGCTGAACTGACCGGCTCCACCGGACATCGGCCATGCTAGCTCTGGAACTCCGCGGGAGAAAGCCTTAAGCGCAAATTCTGTCGAGAATCTCAGGCTCACAAGCATAGGAATAGAGCATCGGGGACCGCAGTTAAGGACGGAACCTCAGGTGAGTAGGTTGATCCCCGGAGGAGGTGGGAATCCAGGGATTTTAGCCAAAAAGGCGATGTGTGGCCGGGAGTCCCCGGCCGGAGCTCCTCACCGGGCGGCCATCTTGGTTCAGTTTTGTAGATAGGGATTTATGGCCAAACCCATGGGTTGTTGCATAGTAATGCCTGTGCACCACCCATGGAACGCCCCCTTGACTCAAAGTAATGCAAGGGAGAGTAAAGCACAACTTTCTGTTACTTTGGGTTACAATAAAACACAAATCACGATTTGCGTTGGATTGTAAATTCCACTTGTACCCTTTGAATTGGGTTTGCATTAGAAAAGTAACACAAACCCAAACACAAAGCATTTATTGTTAATTGGGCCAAGGGCCTGATGAGATGTGAGGCGCCTTGAACACCACTCTTTCTCACTCCACTATCTCACATGCAAATAATGGTGTTTCTTTCTACAGTTTTTTCATCCTCGATTGCATGGCAACTCTAGAATCCTCCTCTGTATTCCCAAAATTTAGCATGAAAAACTCTCCTCTCCCTTTCATTCAAATTCATGTCTCCTCTCTCTGAGCACAGCCTACTTTAAGTCACAGGCATGTTTGCCTCAATCTTTATAATTACATTATTGCTAATGTCCTCATTTTATTCCAAATTATCAAATCAATGACCTCTTCTTTGAAAGTAATTCCTGCAAAGTTATAATACCTAATCTCCTCTTTCATATTTTAATCCCACAAATCATCTATTAAAACTCACTTACCCCCCTCTACTTCCAAATGATCCCCCTAACTCCTAATAATTTACTCTTCCTCAAAGAAACTGGAGTAAATGCATGGAACTGTTTCATTGAGCGCAAAAGATTAATCCTAATATCCAACAACCACTGGATTAACCACTAAACTTTGGGTCCCAAGCGCGGTAAGCATCATATAAATGCAATTACGATACAATACAATACAATCTAAGGTGAAGGGTGCACCCTGAAGATTATAAAGTGGTTTGGATCACTTTATTTAGGCAAAAAGGTTTCATAGGGAAAAAAAATGATGATTTTCCTTTAAAAAGACAACAGTGAGTTATCTTTAAAATTGACCGAAACTCCAGTGCATCCCCCCGGATGTATGTAGGCAGTGGCACTGGTGTTTATTTTGAGTGAACCTCACTTGGGAGCAAGATGGTGCTCTTCATCAAATAGGATTTACAGTTAGAATTTTACAACTTCATAACACATGCTGGTGCGAATAAGTGATTTACCTCAAATCACATGCTTTTTGGTGCTGAGGCTCAGATATGAACTCACCCCCACATGCTCTAAGTTTCACAGCTTAGCCACTAGACTACTTCTGACCCCTGCAATGGCACAAGGGAGCACTGCCCCCTAGTGAGCTGGGATCTTCACTTTATTGAAATGTGCTCCATCAGACTCAGTCATCTCTAACTCATCTTTACTGTCTGCTCATCTTAACAGGAAACATCAGCAACTTTAACAAAGAGAATACCAACAACCTTGGCCTGGAGTACGACTACTCCTCCGTGATGCATTATGGGATGTAAGTCTCCGATGATCAGCTAAGACATTTTCTGTTTAAACCTCTCAGCAAAGACTTTTACATATAGACAGTGACCCTGATTTACATTTTGGCTGGCAGGGTTCTCTTTTGCAAACATGACGGATTACCCTTTCCGCCAAACCCTAGGACCACCGCTTCATTTAAAGATGGGCAGACCCTAAGTATCCCATTGACAGAGCCCCTGTTGGCTCTGTTGATGAAATACTTCATCTGACAGCCAGATGGAGTAGAGGCCATCTGAGGAATGGCATTACAATGCCTGCTCTATTTAGGGTGGGCGGTGTAATAATTTCCTGTCCATCACCTTCAGGAAAAAACTAACATTGAAGGATAGGAAGAAAACAATAATGACCTCCAAATCAGTGCTTTTTAAGATCTGAGATTCTGAGAGAGGCTGAAGGCGGTAAGGTGGGCGTGTTCTGTCCTCCATGGCTTAGAGGGTCATTAAATGGAAAACTGTGAAGTTTTAGACTGAGCAGGGCAGGATCTGCAGGGGGTTAGTTCAGGAAAAACTTTGACACTCAATTTAGACATTCAACCTTTTAAGCAAACACCAAATATTTGATCGTCAGCTGGACTCGCTGTACATTTTTATGTGTGAATAATGAACTATAATGGCACATACATGATGGGCTTTACCTGTAACGTCTTCCTTTCCCCAGGTATGCTTTCTGTAACAATTATGGACAGCCGACCATCATCCCCAAACTAAATCCTGACACATCCATTGGACAGAGAGATGGGCTTAGCAACCTGGATGTTTCCAAAATCAACACCCTGTACCAGTGTGGTAAGGAGTGCATGTAAGCAGTAATATTCTGAAATTCCACAGCAGTCCCAGCATCTTTTCCTTCTTGCTGGTTATATTGTGTTTTTTTCTATTGATTCCAGCTCACTTTCCACTAAAATCATCCTTCATGGGATATTTTTATTTTTTTAGTTTATTTGTAGAGCTCGCACTATGAAATAAATTATTGTGTTTAGGCGTCAAGGTCCCTAAATAAATTGCAGTATATAAATGTTAAGTGCTGCAAAAAAGAACACAAGTGAATGTTCTAAGGCTTTCCTAAAGGTAAGTAGAGTATGTCTATTCTTAACATCCAGTGGCACTGCATTCAAAATCTTTGGGCAAACTAGCAAGAGTCTGCTGTCTCACTTCTACTGAATATCAGTACTTGCAATGTGAAGAAGATATGAGCCACATGATCCTAAGGCACAGGAGGAATGATGTCTAGTGGTTTTACCCCACAGACAGTCTGGTGCTGTTTCCTGGATGCACTTAAAAACAAGGAATGCTGTGTTGAAGATAATTATCTTCTGGATAGGTACCAATGAAATCTCGCCTGCCGATAAGATAATGACCTTTTAGATAGCTTTTGGATAGGTACCAATGAATATGCCTGCTGATAAATGACAATGTATCCCTAGTTTTAAAGCAAGTCATGTCACCATGTCTTGTCCATGTTGCATCTTCGCAATTTGATTTTTGGAAGCCAACTAATAGAGGAATTGGTTTAATCCAGGATTGAATCAGTCAGTGGACCAGATATGATTTTTTTATATTTGTTTTGGATGTAGGGCAATGTCTGTTGCAGTTGCCTTAAGCTGAATAAACCAGAAGCACTTCATAGCTGATGTGAGCCTCAAAGTTTAATTCTGTTTCCCAGATGACCCCCAGCCTTTTAGATGTCTTAGTGAAGGTGCATGGGATCTCAAATAAGTCAGGGGGCAAAGTGAGGTTATTCAGGCGTCTGTGACATGAGCCTATGAAGAGCATCTAAGTTTTTGCTCCACTTAACTTGGGTCCACTTTTGTTTATTCACCTGGCCACATCATCTAGTCCTTCTTTAAGGACAAAGAACCCGTCCTTCACGCACTACAGAAGCAGATAGATTAGCCTGTCATCAGCAATGAACAATATTTCAGGTCTGGCACTAATGATAGAAAATAGTGCCTTGAATGACAGGGGAGAGAGATAGACAGAAGGGTGAACCCTGGGGGACCCCACCTTCAACCTTCTCCTCTGATGACTTGAAGGGCCCAATCCTGACACTTTGTGTCTGTCCTGTCAGAAAATTATCAAAATGATCAACTCAGTGGCCACCGTTCTTGAGCTGGTCAAGCAGTAGGTCATAGTCCACTGTGTGGAATGTGGCTGATAAATCTAACAGTATCAGCCTAGATAAAGATGTTTCACCATCTTCAGGTAAGGCAGGCAACTAGAACTGTCCTATTGCCCCGCTGAAACCTATCACCTGCTACCGGCGATAGCCCCTCTACGTTCTTCCTGCCGATAGGGTAAAATTGCAGCATTTATCCCCGGCTGTCATGGTGATTGTAAAGTTTCAAGACATCACTTTTGAAAGAATTTTCATTTTCATATTTGGTTTCAGATTTGTGCAGCACTCTTCTCTCTGACCCTACCGGCACCGTGAAGTCATCCAATAACCCCTCTTTGTTCCCAAACAATGTCAACTGTGTCTACCTGATCTGAGTGCCTTACGATAAGGTAATGAAGCGAGTCACGCTTTCCTCCTGCCAGAGTTCTGATCTACCTGAGGGTGGGACTTGGAGTAGTGCACTGGGCTAGGACCTGCCTGATTGACAGGTGGTAGAGGTAGCTGCTGAGGTAGGTCCCTCTGGTTAGATTGGTCCATCAGCATGGAGGAGAAGGATCTGTCCTTGGAGTGTTCTTTACAATGATGTTAGCACCATCGCCGCGGAGCTTCTGAGAAGCACCGATTAGTAGGTGTTCCTTAAATCTACAGTAGTGCTGCCACCGCACAGAATACGTAATAAACCTTAAAGAGTGGGTCTGCACTGGGCAAGTAAGTTAGGCCTTAAGCAAGTTCAAATTGGGCTTCAAAGAAATACCACAAGGGGGCAGTAAACAAAGGTGAGAGAGAATGCCAGTGGAGTTCCCCAAAGGAAATGGAGATGTAAGGGTTAATCTATTAATAAACAGTGTAGCAGGACAGAATATTGGGGTGCACAGCGATGGGTATTACCCCCTGAGTGTATTGGACAAGAATATCGAGTTTAAAATATAGTGCAAAATATGGTTATTGCTCAATATATGTATAGATAAGTATAGACTTACTATACTTAATTTGACATTTATCTTGAGAATATGTAGATATATGGTTTCAAGGTAGGGTGATGCGGAGAGTAGTTAATCTATACTTACTCAGGATGTTGCGATAGTTAATATTCTGGCTACAATGTTTGTGTATGTGATATTTCTCTACTCGATATTCTAACGTTCAACCCTTGCACAAAGCATGAGCTTCCGTTCCCAGTGTGGAAATCCTTTTTTAGATTTCATCTGAAGAGCTGCAGCCTTCTTCATTTCATGGTCTGCTGTTGAGCATCACTCAAATTCAAAGGAATGACACAGGTTATTGACAATCCAGAGGCAGTGCCCCAGAGGTCTAGGGCCTACACTAATAGAGAGCCAACTTTATCATGTGTCTCGAAGCTTACACCAGCTTAGCTTCCTTGTTACTCTTTTAAGTACGTGGTCTTGGCGGAGAACCGCAGCTTACTACAAGCAATCAAGAATCCAATGTGTAACTTCTTCACAAGAGGTACTTGACCTAAGATGAGGTTTGGTTCCAACTAGAGACAGCAAGAGAGAAGACAGGAGGTGCAGGGAAAGCATAAGGGTGCCATGTCTCTTTGAACACACAATTAAAGTGGAGGGATGGTGGTGAAGAAGGCCAGAGACAGAAGCAGTCACTGACTTAAAGAGTCGAGGTAAAGGGGTGCAGGTATTGTCTGACAGTCAATGCAAAATCACCGACTGAGTCGAGTCTGCGGATAACTTTCAAAAACTGAAAATCAGTCCTTTTTACACAAACGAAAGATAGCAGTTTTAGACTCTCTGGAGGTCGTATGTCTAATCTTCTGTTCTTTCTTCTCAGATTCTACTGCAGTTTGATGCCTTTGATCTGCAGTCCTCCCCAAACTGCGCATCTGAGTACCTCACAATTTATGATGGCAACAATAAGGCAGCCCCAGTCTTTCTCAGCAAAGCGTGTGGGACCGGAGAGCTCCAGCCATTAACCTCTTCCGGAAATGAGATGTTGCTGGAGTTTGTGACGGATGGCTCCATCACTGCCAGGGGATTCAAGGCCTCCTATAGCAATAATATGGTCCTTGGTGTCAGGCCACTCTCAGGCAGGGAGGAGAAATGCAGAGGCTTCCTTTAACAATGGGAAAGTCCTTAGTGTCAAGTCTCTCTTAGTTAAGGGAGTGGGTTGTAAAGGCCTCCTACAACAATGGCATGGTCCTTGGTGTTGTGGTGCTCTCTGTCAGGAGAGGGAGGACGCAAAGACTGCCTACAGCAATGGCACGGCCCTTCGTGTTGGGGCGCTTTCATTCAGTGGAGGAAGGTCAAAACGGCCTCCTACAGAAATGGTACAGTCCTTGGTGTTGAGGCGCTCTCAGAAAGGGGAGGGAGGAAGCAAGGTCTTCTACAGCAATGGGAAGGTCCTTCGTGTCAGGCTGCTCTTGGTCAATGGAGTGGGTTGTAAAGGCCTCCCTCAGCAATGATATGGTCCCTGGTTTAGGGGCGCTCTCAGACAAGGGAGAGAGGACGCAAAGACCGCCTACATTAATGGTATGTTCCTTCGTGTCCGGGTGCTCTCAGCCAGTGGAGGGAGGTTGCAAAGGATTCCTACAGAAATTGTATGGTCCTTGGTGTCGGAGAACACTCAGAAAGGGGAGGAAGGAAGCAGGGCTTCTACAGGAATGGGAAGGTACTTGGTGTAAGGCTGCTCTCAGTTAGGAGAGTGGGTAGTAAATGCCTCCTACACAATGGTATGGCCCTTGGTGTCGGGCGCTCTTAGCCAGGAGAGGGAGGAGGACGCAAAGGCCTCCTACAGCACAGGGGGAGGAAGGACGAAAATGCCTCTTGTTTGGGACCCGGTAAGCTCTGCTCCCAGGATATCTGGGCGTGTTTGCATAAGGTTCACTACAGGAAGTGCTTGTTTCTCAGAGTCAATAGAAGTCTCACCATGAAATACATGGAGATGTCGTGGGCCCAGTGTACTGACATAATCCCCTTGAGTCTGGGAAAAGAGCAGGGGGTGGTACATGGATTAGCAATGTTTTTTCTGATTTCTCTACATGTGGAATCTTGCCCAGTGATGATCAGGGTTGGCAAAGATCTCACTGTGCACAAAATATATGGGAACACATATGATTAGTGAGGTGGGAGAGTACCGATAAGGATCTCTGATAGTGGGGGTCCTGTAGTGGCAGAACTGCTCACTTGGACATAAGCTTGATTATTTACCATCATGACAGGAAGTTTGTACTTTCTGACCGGGAACCTGTGTCATGACAGCAGCTGGTTCCCAGGTGTGCATTAATATCTTCAATTTCATGCCATGTACCACTTTTTTTGGAGACACGTGAGCTGAGGTACAAACAGCGTGCAGGGGGCCTCAGGCAGAACCCTACTCCTGGCTCTGGTTTGGCAGACAATTGTTGTTTAAGTGCTGTAGCTGAGCTGTTCTGTGTTTTGTGCGTATGGACATTATACACTGGTGACCAGTACTCTATGCTGCAGAGTACTTAAGATGATTTCTTCTTCTGTTTGACAGTAAAATGTGGCGGCACGTTCACCAGCTCTGCTGGCACCGTCTCATCTCCCTACTATCCCAACAATTACCGTGCCAACATGAACTGCGGCTTCTATCTCATCGCTCCAGCTGGATACAAGGTAAGTGTAGGTGCTACCCAATGCCACTCTAGTCCTGAAATACTTGTAGGACCTGGAATCATGAAGAACCATCTAGACTGTCTGCCAGAGAGGGTGCTATGGTATCATAACATTCTAGAACAAAGACGTCAGGGCAGAGTTAAACAAAATTGGCCTAGCCTGCCATTCCACTCAGATGAACACATACCATTTCTGGGTGATGAAGGTGCTTAGGCACTGAACTGTATATATAAAAACTCAAATGTTCCCTGCTGGCGGGACAGTGATGGTAAATAAGTGCCAATGCATACTTCTCCTTCCTTATACAACACTGCCTCCTGCTAGCAGGACAGTGATGGTAAATAAGGGCCAACACATACTTCTCCTTCCTTATACAACACTGCCTCCTGCTAGCAGGACAATGATGGTAAATAAGGGCCAACACATACTTCTCCTTCCTTATCTCACAATGCCCCCTGCTGGTAGGACAGTGACGGTAAATAAAGGCTAACAATGACTTCTTCATCCTTATGTCATACTGCCGCCTGCTGGCAGGACAGTGATGGTAAATATGGGCGAACGCATACTACTCCTTCCTCATATCACACTGCCCCCTGCGAATGCATGCTTCTCCTTCCTTATCTCACACTGCCCTCTGCTGGTAGGAAGGTGACTGTAAGTAAGAGCCAGCGCATGATTATCCTTCCTTATGTAACACTGCCCCCTACTGGCAGGACAGTGATGGTAAATAAGGGCCAATGCATGCTTCTCCTTCCTTATCTCACACTGCCCCCTGCTGGTAGGACATTGATGGTTAATTAGGGCCAACTGATATGTCTTCCTCCTTATCTCACACTGCCCCCCACTGGCAGGACAGTGATGGTAAATAAGGGCTAACACATACTTCTTCCTTATGTCATGCTGCCCCCAGCTGGCAGGACCATGATGGTAAATAAGGGCCATCGCATACTTCTCCTTCCTAATCTCACACTTCCTCCTGCTGGCAGGACAGTGATGGTAAATAAGGGCTAGCGATTATTTCTTCTTCCTTGTGTCACACTGCCCCCTGCTGGCAGACCAGTGATGGTAAGTAAGGGCCAACGCATACTTTTCCTTCCTTATGTCACACTGCCCACTGCTGGCAGCACAGTAATGATAAATAAAGTCTAGTGCATACTCTCCTTCCTTATGTCACAATGCCCCCTACTGGCAGGACAGTGATGGCCAGGACCGGCTGTCACATTGTTTTCTTCCTTATATCACACCGCCTCCTGCTGGCATGACAGAGGTACTATTTAAGGACTAACACATACTTCTTATTTACCCCCTGCAGGTCTCATTGACATTCACATCTTTTGCCATTCAACCTGATTCAAAATGCGCCTATGACTACTTGTCTGTTTTCGATGGTGCCAAGACCACATCCCCGCTTATTGGCAAATACTGTGGTTCCAGTCTAGTCCCATCAGTATCCTCCTCCGGCAGCTCCCTTCTGCTCCAGTTCCACAGTAATGGGTCATTGAACATGAAGGGATTCCAAGCCACCTACACCTTCGGTAAGTTTATCTGCTGTAAAGTGACCCACTGGCTCTTCATCACTGAGGCTCAGCAGGAGGGGGTTTGTTCTTATCTGAAAAGAAGTGTCAGAAGGCCTGTGTGCCGCGAAAGCATGTGCTTTAGTTTACTGTGCTTGGGGTTAGCCTGTACCCTTTGGATGCTGAGCCTGCTAAAGGATATCCAATTCTCTGTCAAGAAAAAAGCGTCTACAAAGACCACGAAAAGACACTGTAGTCCATCAGTTAACCACAGGGATCAAGAAGGTGCCTTTCTTGAATGAAGAGTCAGTGGAAGATATTTATACAAACTGTACATGGAATGGATGTAAGGTTGTGACCCTAGTGCATTGGAAGGCTGAACCACTCTAATTTCAATCAATACTCATACAAGGTTCCAACAACTTGTACCTTTCTTTGTATAATTCCTACCTTGGCTATCACATGTGATGCCAATTAGTGAAAGGTTGTGCAATTTAGATCAGAGAGCAAGACTCAATATATAGGGGAGTAGTGGCAGAGAAACTATAATATGCAAGTATATATTGACCTAAAATATTCAGCATTTAAGGTCAGCATGTGTAGGATTGCCCAGATCTGGCCAATGAGCACCACTCAGTAAGTGATTGAGATTGGTGTTGTAGCAGCAGAAAAGGATTAACATACACGTATACGTTTACTTTGTAAAAAAACAACCTTCTTGAATTCCTGAGAGCTCTGAAATAGTTTTCCACTCACTCCCGAAGTCAATGTGTGGGATTCATATACACTTTCAGACATGGCTGTGGCCATTGTTGGACCCTTTCACATCTCCAGATGATGCCCATAACAAAGCTCTGTAGTGCCAATTAATAAATAGCCTCATCTCCCACCATCTAACCCTGGTAGTAGTGTCACGTGTTAACGGCATTAGTGCCAATTAATAAATAGCCTTGCCTCCCACCATCTAACTTTGGTAGTAGTGACATGCAACCAAGTGCTCTAGTGCCAATTAATAAATAGCCTCATCTCCCACCATCTAACCCTGGTAGTAGTGTCACGTGTTAACGGGCATTAGTGCCAATTAATAAATAGCCTTGCCTCCCACCATCTAACTTTGGTAGTTGTGACATGCAACCAAGTGCTCTAGTGACAATTAATAAATGGCCTCATCTCCCACCATCTAACCCTGGTAGTAGTGTCACGGGTTAACGGGCATTAGTGCCAATTAATAAATTGCCTTACCTCCCACCATCTAACTTTGGTAGTTGTGACATGCAACCAAGTGCTCTAGTGCCAATTAATAAATAGCCTCATCTCCCACCATCTAACCCTGGTAGTAGTGTCACGTGTTAACGGGCATTAGTGCCAATTAATAAATAGACTCGTCTCCTACTATCTAACTTTGGTACTAGTGATGTGTCACGGGGCACTTGCGCCAATTAATAAATAATCTCATCTCCCACCATCTACCTTTGGCAGTAGTGAAATGTACCAAAGGGAACTGGTGCCAATTAACGGATAGCCCTGTCTCTCACATCTAACTCTGGTGGTAGTGACATGTGTCAAAGGGCACTAGTGGCAATTCATAAATAGCCTTGTCTCCCATCTAACTTTGGTAGTAGTGACATTTGTCATTTCCCTTTCAGTGGAAGACAAAGAGGATCATTTAGCAGCTGGTGGATTGGCAGTCCTGCTGCTAATTGGCATTTCAGGGTCTATCACGTCTCGTGTAGATGCCCATTAAAGCCGGGCACAAGTGCCAGTTAATAAATAGCCTCCTCTCCCACCATTGTAATAAGGGGATCAGCGTTTTACTGAGGGGGAGTCCTGTTGTAAATTAGTGGGTACTGCTCGGGGAAACTCTTAGGGCCAGATGTATCAAGCGTTTTCCCGTTCGCAAACGGGCCGATTCGCAGAATCGGCCCGTTTGCGAACGGGAAAAAGCCTTTTGTGATGTATCATCTCAAAGGCAATTGCAAAATAGGAAATAGCAATTTTTGCGATTACCTATTTTACGAATCGCATTTAGAGAATCGCAATTTGCGATTCTCTAAATGCAATGCAGGAAGCGCTTTTTAAATTGCGACCCTGCTTTAAGGAATCGCAATTTACCACTAACTTCAAGTTGGTGGTAAATTGCAAATCCTTAGAAAAATGCACAATTTAGCATTCTTTTAAGTGCCATGTGTCGCACATGCATGCCCTTAGGGCATGTATGTGCGCCACATATGCACACATGCATATTTCAGGGGTGCAACAGGGTGTCCTTGCACCCTTGAAATTGCATGCACAATTTGCGAGTACCTATTGGGTACTCGCAAATTGCTCATGCAATTCCAATTCATTCCTATGGGCCCATAGGAATGAATGTGAAGACATTCCTTAATAGCGAGTCGCAATTTGCGACTCGCTATTAAGGAATATGTAGGAATCGCAAAATATTTGCAGAAACCTACATACATTGCATTTTGCGAGTCTATAATAGCGAATCGGTAAAATTCGCTATTATAGACTGGCAAAATGTAATCTTGATACATCTGGCCCTTAGTTCCCACTCTCATTTAGAGGTGGACAACTGCTGATTGACTGCTGGTGAAGCCTCCACTGGCAGTAAGCCATCTGCCACAGGTCTCTGCCTTTGATGCAGCATTAAACCCACTGGGCCCGATTCACAAAAGTAATCTGAGACAAAATCCTAACTTTATGACTTTCGGTATTCACAGAAGGCATTTAGGAGTACTAAAGTTAGGATTTTGTCTCCGTTAATCTTAAATTATGGTCTTAAATTTAATTTAAGACAAGCCTAAGTTTAACTGAGACAAAATCCTAACTTTACGACTAGGATTTTGTCTCAGTTAATCTTAAATTTGTCTTAAATTTAAGTTAAGACAAATTAAGACAAACTTCAGTTTAACGGAGACAAAATCCTAACTTTACAACTAGGATTTTGTCTCAGTTAAACTTAAGTTTGTCTCAAGTTTAACTAAAGACAAACTTCAGTTTAACTGAGACAAAATCCTAACTTTACGACTAGGATTTTGTCTCAGTTAAACTTAAGTTTGTCTTAAATTTAATTTAAGACCAAAACTTAAGTTTAACTGAGACAAAATCCTAACTTTAGTACTCCTAAATGCCTTCTGTGCATACCGAAAGTAGTAAAGTTAGGATTTTGTCTCAGATAACTTTTGTTAATCGGGCCCACTCTGTTTAGGGTCGGCCTGCCAAAGCAGATCTGTCCTGCCTGTGCCTGCTAAGGGAGACATGGCGAAACCGGGCGGCGAACAACAACAGTGGTCTCCATGGCTGCGGGTAAAACACCCTGCATGTCAGGGACATTGGTTTTGTTTGTGTTGTATTGGAAATAAATCTCAGCTTTTGGGGGTTTGTTTGTGAGAAGCAAAAATAATTCTGCTGCAACTGTTAAATCTAACAAGGATGGGTGGTGTGCCATGGCATGGGTGGAGACGGTACCTCTGCATCCACAGCCATCTCCATGCACTGACTGCTGGGGTCCAAATAACCCCAAAGTGCTGCTGACCAACTGCATGAGGAAGAGGTGTGGCGCAGCGGCCAGGGTGACTGACTCTGGAACCTGGGGGCTCACGGTTCGATCCCCGGTGCCGGCCGCAGATCAGCCCAGCACCATGTGACTCTGGGCAATAGCTCGCTTAATCTTCCCGACAGCCCCCAGCTCCTTGACACCTTCGGGTAATTGTTCGCGCTTTACAAATACTAGACTGGACATGATGGGATTGGACTCGACTGTTCACAAAAACAATAAAATCCATTCACAGTTTAGAATGATCAAATAATATGCAAATAATCACCACAGTAAATCAGCATTGTACATATTCTTTGGGTATCATTAAAACCTGAGTGAATTTTGCTATTCAGTCAGTGGGAGAGTCTTCTTACACTTCAACAACTTATATATGTTTTCCCATATTTACTTGCAGTGAGAGCCTAGCCCAGGAGAAGCTGCCTTGCCACAGATTCACAGAAAGCCATGGCTCCAGAAGTACATCTGTTACACATTAGGAATGGGTGAATGATTTAAGTGCTGCAGTAATCTCAGTTTTTGGTTGTCCTGCTTCTCTCTGTTGTTGAACTTGAGTCATTTGTTCCATTGCGTGTTGTTGTCACATGTAGTAAGAAGCACGTCGCCAACAGTGGTTGTCAATTGTGAATCGAGTGTTTGAAAGCTGCCTGACGTCTGGCCCCTACCTCGACAGTGATGTATCCTCTGATTAATTATACTGAGTGTGAAATGTTCTGCTGATGTGAAGTGAAATAAAGATATAAAATAAAATGTTGACTCTTTTGAAGATCATGTAATCAAGAACAAATTTTATATTGGTACAATGGGCCCTGCTCTTCTCATAGGGGTCTTCTTTTTTGGTAGGGGGCGTGTGTGGTGAGTGTGCGTTCACATGTGTATGTGTGCGTAGTCTGTGTCGACTGGAAGTGGTATAAAGGATGAATGGATGATATCAATCAGGGCCTGGCCACCAATTATAGAACTGGGATTTCTTTCCTATTATCTTTCATTTTATACAGAAGATGTTCCAGGGATTCTGCTAAGGAACATAACTATACCTGGGACCATAGAGCATCATGAAGTAGGGACTGAGTCACCGTACTGCATCAATACCTATGAGACCAAATCCGACTAGCTTATAGTGCCTCACTAGCCCTCCTAACCTTTCCAGAGAGACAAGTAATTTGGAACCCCAGAACACAAGACTCTAGACCCTCTCAGGGATCACGGAAGCAGGGCATCACCTTTCGTTCTCTCACTCATACATGTCCACAATAAATGAAAAAGAGACACGAAGAAAAATATTTATTGAAACTATTGTGCTCTATTATGAAGTGACTGCGCTGCTATCAGAAAACATATCCAGGCCCACAATGTGATTAGCATAATTAAGAGACCAAACACAATATAAATCCCTATCATATTAGCTGACAGATTTGCCTAAGCCTACCCTCACTATGGGAAACAATGTTATATCATAGATCTCTGGGATTGATGGTGAAGCGCCGTACCAGGCATACAAAGGTAGCTGATCTGCATCTCAGCTAGCGCTGCTCTCTCATCTCCACCTTTGCTCTGTGAGAATGTCTTCGCTCTGTGTGTTTTCAAAGCAAAAATTCCCGGGTTATATCATAAAAATTGTGTGTTCAAAAACAGCAGCTTGATTTCTCTATTTTGTCTGGGTGCTAGTGTCTGACCACAGAGAATAACAGGGAACAGTGTTGTTTTACCTTGCATGAGAGGTTCTGACTGAATCCGAGCAGAAGAGCAAAATATTAAAACATGTGCAGCCTATTTGAGAAAGAACAATGTGGCACAAAAACAAGTGTGATATTTCATGATGTGTGCAAAGCAAAAGTGGCCTACAACTTGCACAGTTAGGCTAACTTAGGAAAAAGGAAAATGGGCTCCATAGGGAATATGTTATGTTATGTTATCCGAGTTTTATAACGCGCACAGCTACTCAAGCGAGTGTCCCGGCGCAAGCCCATGAGTCAGCAAAAGAGGGAAAAGAGTCAAAGTGAACAGAAAGCCAGCTCAGTTAAAAAGGAAAGTTTTAAGTTTCTTCCTAAATAGGGTAGGGTTCTGTAGGCTGCGCAGGTCAAAAGGAAGAGAATTCCAAACACAGCTGCCAGATAGGCCAGGGAGCTGCCACCCTTTCTTTTCAGACGAATTCTGGGGATGGAGGCCATAAGAATGTTGGAGGAACGCAAGTGTCTGTTAGGGATGTAAAACTGAAAGCGCTTCCTGAGATAGACGGGGCCATACTCATAAAGCGCAGCATGAGCTGTTACCAGAGCCTTAAAAGTGACCTTAGCCGTCACCGGCCACCAATGCAGATCGCGCGGATGCTGCCTTACACTGGTACGTTTGGGGAGGTCAAGAAGCAGACGAGCAGCGGCATTCTGGACCACCTGGAGTCTATCCATTAAATAGCCAGGAAGGCCTACATACAGAGCGTTTGCATAATCTATGCGAGAGGTGACAATAGCTCGGATGACTGTTTCTTTCGCTGCTAAGGGTAGGAGAGGCAAAATAAAATTAAGAAGCTTCAGGAGGCCGAAACAGGTACCTGTCAGTTTATTGATTTGGTTGCTGAAGCTAAGCTTTTCATCAAACCAACGCCCAACATTTTTCACTGGGAGGCCCAAAAGAGAGGGCTTAGCAGACTCATCTGGCCAGAAAGAATGCCAAAACAGAGGGGGAAACTCCCCAAAGAGTAAGATCTCCGATTTGTCTTCATTGCATTTCAGTTGGGCGGATGTAAGCCAATTAAACACCGCTGTCAAACAGGATTTGACATGGGCAGTGGAGGTCTCTTGCTTTTTCCAAGTAAATAGGAGCAGAGTGTCGTCGGCATAGGCAACAACTTTAGCTCCCAATTCTTCTGCCAGCTGAATAAGAGGAGTCATGTAAATATTGAAGAGCAGTGGGCTCAATATAGACCCTTGCGGGACTCCTGTCTGAAGGGCTTGTGAGGCAGACGTGAAAGGGGGGATCCAAACCTGTTGGGTTCTACCTTCTAAAAAATATTTCAACCACTCCCTAACGGTACCCATAATACCTAGCTTCTGCAAGCAGGCTAGGAGAAGTGAATGGGGGACAGTATCAAAAGCGGCAGAAAGGTCCAACATGACCAAAACTGCCCTGCCTCCAGCATCCAAGGTCTCACGGATAGCCTCCGTGATTTCCACCAAGGCTGACTCCGTGCTGTATGTGGCCCTGAAACCCGATTGAGCCGGGTGCAAAAGGCCCTGCTGTTCAATAAAAGAGGTCAACTGCTTATTAACCATTTTCTCACATACTTTGGCAATAGCCGAAAGCAAAGAGATAGGGCGGTAGCTGGCCGGTAGATTAGGATCCAAAGTTGTCTTTTTTATAAGAGGGATAAGCAGTGCCTGTTTCCAATCAGTTGGAACAGAGGCCAATGTCAGCGAAGTGTTGATCAGCTGATTCAAGAACTGGTTGATTAAACTGGCCATGAGTTTAGCAGAACAGGGATCATTAGGGGACCCTGATTTAAGAGAAGACAGAGCAGCCAAAGAGTCCATCATAGATTAGGGATTAAAAGTGGAAAAGGTGACATTGGTAGAGGAGGAGACTTGTTGATCAGGTGGCACCGGGGAGGTCTGGGCATCTTGGTTGCCGAAAAGCAATTGGAGCGCCCTGACCTTATTAATAAAAACATTTGAATACACCACAAAGTGACGTCAGATGGGGAATGTCTGAAGATATCGCCAAGATCAGGAGGATGGGCGTTCTCCTACAGCGCTTTTAAAGCGTGTAACAGCCTCCCACTCCGCATTAGAGCCTCTTCCTGTCTTCTTGAATTCCAAAAGAAGTTGAAGCCCTGGCTTTTCATTTAACCAACCTACCAGAGGCAGGGCTAGACACACACACCTACTCAGTGTCAGGATACCCCCGCAGATGATGCCGTGCTTTACAAATACACATAATATATCTTTCTGAGGATGCAGTATCAGTGACTTGCCATATGGAAAGCTGGACCTACTACTGCTTCTTTCTGGCATGAGTAATACATTTGGTTCCACCCCTTTTGAGGGAGTAGAGATATACAAGTATACACTTTTGAGTAACTCTACACTTGTAAATGGTGAAAAGCCAAAAGTAGGAAAGTTACTCAAAAGGGTAGCAGTGCATTTACACATTTAGATTTACTCTTGTATAAGTTTACCTTTTGTGTTTGAGCTCCTTGATATTTTACAGTGTTAATTAATTCAATGGATTTGGTAAAAGTGTATGGAAAAAAATACATATGTAGACACACGCACAGACACACTCATATGTACTTATACATCTAAAACGTTATATATATGTAATGTATATTTTCTAACTGTATATTAATGTTAATGCGAGATGGAAATTCCTAACATTCCAACTTGCAATTAAGAGGGGGTGTGAAAAGGGCTTCCACTTCTGATGTAGGGATGGTCTCGAGGTGGAAGTGGACTTATCATATTTTCACCTTAACCAAATGTTTAGATACATACAATAAGTTGCAATGAAAGTTATTTCATATATCCTGGTCATTCAGAAACCCTTAACAGATTTTAGTTTTCTGCGGCTGGACTTGGCCACTTCTAATATGAGCTGACATTAATTCTAGCATGTTAGGGCTGCTCCTGGCTACAAAACTGGTGGATCACACTCAGTCTTATGCATCACTGTGTCACTGAATGTCATTGTCATGCCTGTAAAAGGCCAGAGAGCTTGTGAAGAGATAGTCACATGCCAGGCTGGCAACTCTGAAGCTTGGCATCATTGAGCCCTATCAGGAGGGAGGAGTCATCAGTCAGGGGTCAGTCTAGTACCTCATATGGGTAGGGACTCCTAATAGCTGACAGAATACGAATTAGAAAGAATTTATAACGTGTGAGTTTGGTGTCTCTGCAAGTCAATTGGGCTGGGGTAGGGTCAGCAACATGTCAGACTAGAGCAAATGCAGAACACAATATGCCGGTGCCTCTGAAAAGCCATCACAAACAAAGCTGAGAGAGTCTATAACTTGGCATCAATATTCAGGAAGGCATTTCAGGCTAGTGCAAACCTGTGTGCTTCTCGTACCAGTGCCTTAAAGTCTTGTTCATCCTAGTAGGGCTGACTACTGGAAATTTTGTGATTTCCTCTCAGGATGTTGCATACGGACGTTTGGTGGAGCTGAGGAAGGCTACATTACTCGAATATTGACTGACGTGGCTGTTTCAGCAATACCAATGTTAGACCTGTCAGTCTTAGGGTGGGTCTCACCCAAACTTTTTGCTTGCTTACCTCCTCTTTTTGCTAGATCTTTTTGTTGGCCTTAGAACTCTGATCACTTTACCACTGCTGACCAGTGCTAAAGTGCATGCATTTCTCCCCTAATCATGGTAACATTGTTGTATAGCCAATTGGCATATTTAATTTACTTGTAAGTCCCTTGTAAAGTGGTATACCATATACCCAGGGCCTGTAAGTTAAATGCTACTAGTGGGCCTGAAGCACTGATTGTTCCACCCACACAAGTAGCCCTTTCAACATGTCTCGGGCCTGCCACTGCAGAGCCTGTGTGTGCAGTTCTGAACTGCCACTTCGACTCAGCATTTAAAACAATTTGCCAAGCCTTAAACTCTCCTTTCATAAGTCACCCCTAAGTTAGGCCCTTTGTAGCTCATCGGGCAAGGTGCTGTGTAAATAAAAGGTAGGACATATACTGTTAGGTTCTGCATGTTCTAGTAGTGAAAAACACCTAAATTCATTTTTCACTTTTATGGGGCCTGCTCCTCACATAGGTTAACTTTGGGAACTCTTTAATACACTTTTAAGCTGTAAATCTTGATTAGAAAGGAGTTGCTGTATCATTTTCTTTTATATCTTTGGAATGGTGATCATAAATCCTCTTTACTGGTAAAGTTGAAGTTAACATTACTATTTTAGAAATGCCACTTTTAGAGTGTGGAAATTTCTCTGCTCTTACAGCTCTGTGTACCTGCAGCCTGTTTCCAATAACCTTCTGGGGTGGGTGACAGCTACACTTTGTGCATTCCCTCTAAACAGCCACAAACAGAGGACATTTAGGTGTGTCTGAGTACTCATCTGCATTCTGATGGCTCTTCCTGGGCAGGAAGGGAGGATGGAGCTGACACACCTGAATAGGCAGTGTCCTGTCCCCACACAAAGGGTTAATTACCACCAACAGATAGTCTGGTACCAGGGATATGAATAAAGGGCTTCTGTGCACTTAAAAGGCCCTTCTTTTAAATCACTCCCACTTCAAAGGCACAACTGGGTATAAGTACTGGGGCTCTGACCCCACCAAACCAGATACTTCTGGACTTCTAATTGAACTCTGTCAGAAGAACTGCTGTACTGCATAAAGGACTGACACACTGCTGGACTGCTGATCTGGAAGACCTGCTTTTCTGCTGTGCTGCCCTGCTGCCTGCTGCTCTCTGGCCCTGCTGAAGTAGAGCTGGACTCTACCTTGCAACTGAAGTTATCTCCAAGGGCTTGTTGGCTTGCCTCCTGTTGCTTGAGCCTCAGGGCTATCAAGGTCTCTACACCTGCTCCTTTGCCTGGCTCACTAGAAGTGGCACCAGATACTTGCATCAGAGATTTTGACGTATCTCCAGTCTGTTAGGGGAGTAGAATCAGTGCATCATTCTCGGAACCAATGCATCGTCCTGAGAGCACAATGCATTGGAACTGTGCAACGCTGCTACAGTAGTGTGGAGAGATCAACGCATCCCCTCGACTACACAGAAAAGCGCGGCTCATCGCACTCCAGAACCAAAGAATCGCGGCTCAGCACTTCATCTACGAAACTGACGCATTGCCGCCACTGCGTGGAGAAAATCAACGCACTATCTCTACTGCGGGCTCGACACCGACGCATTGCTTGTCTGCTCTCTGTATCTCGCAGTTGCGACTAGGATCAAGGTACTCTCTTCACTGGTCCTGCGTGACTTTTGTCTCGGGCCTGCGCTCCATCACAGTCGACCTGAACTATTGACTTTTCCCCAGCCCGGCGCAAGCAGATTACTCCAATTGGCGCCTATTGCTTCTAAATGCTAGAACTCTTTTTATTCTTTAAAAACTCATATCTCGACTTCTATGTATTGGATTTTTGTCGGTTTGGTCTTGATGTTTTAATGAAACTATTGTCTATTTTTCTCTATTTTCTAAACCAGTGTGGAGTCTTTTTGTGATGTTTTCATGGTGTTACTGTGTGTTGTGTTGCACAAATACTTAACTCTTTAAATAAGCCTGACTGCTCTGTGCCAAACTACCAGAGGGTGAGAACAGGCTATCTTTTAGAGTGTATGTAACTTACACTGACTAGGATTGTGGTTCCTGCTTGGACAGGGTACATACCTCTGCCAACCAGAAACCCAATTTCTAACAATCAACAAGGCAATTGTGCCAGTATGTCAATATCTTCTGTTTTCCAGAATAGCGTAGAGACAGGCTCTCATTTTTCAGGCTACAGGGAAAATGTGAGAGTTATTTACAGACTGGTTATCTCTGAAAGGCTATATCGGGAAACAGTCATGTATGTGTCAAATAGGGGATAATTTAACAGGCTATTGACTCAGAAAGGCATGTTGTACTTGAAACGAGTTAGACAAGTGACTGCTGAGAACTTTAGCATGACCTAAAGGCTGGTAAAGAGCCACTAATATTACATGCTAAGGGATATTTGAAATTTTTTTCAAGTAGATTGTTCCCTCTGAAATGGCAAGGCTTTCCACCTGGAGCCAGGTGCACATGAATGAGATTCTATGAAAGGCTATGAAATATTAAGGCAAAGTTATTTTCAGTTTGCTGTGTGACTGTGCTCAGAACTCTATCAAATGTTCTGGCTGAAACAACCATTTTTCCTAGAGGCACTAGATTCCCACAATAACAAGAAGGGGTCAAAGATTTGGTCTTCAATTCTTCAAATAACTCTTGAATTCTGCAGCAGGAACAGGGGGTTGTGCTGCTAATGCCTTATTTCTTAAGTGTTTGACCTCTTTTGCTACTTACCAAGTGCTCATAAAACTTGAGGGTCTAGAATTTAAACCCAGCAGCACAGACTGAAAAGGACCATTGAGGGGATGGGGAGCAGGGCCGGACTGGCCATAGCGGGCACTGGGCATTTCCCCGGTGGGCCGCCAGGGTCGGGGGCCGGTTTTGGGCCCTGGGGGCCGATTTTGTTACAGGGCCGTTTTTGCAGCATAGCTGCAATATCGGCCGCTGTAACGAAATCGGCAGAAACCAGACCTGGTAAACAGCTCGGCCGCACCCCCAAGCCCCTGGGGGGCTGGCCAAGCACTTTGCCAGGGCCGGTTTTGGGTCCCAGTCCGGCCCTGGTGGGGAGTTCTGACAGTAGAGGGCAGGACATGTACCATGAATATTAGGATAAACCCCAAAACCCAGGTGTAATCTTACCACTCTTACCATGATTAGTGCTACCCAGGGGCGGCTCCAACGTTAAGCTGAAGGAGCTTCACCCCACTCACTAAATTACCCCCAGAGAAAGAAAAATAAAATGGTAATAAAGTTCATTTACTACCATTTTATTTTTCAACACCCCGCCACAGAAGACACACCAATGACCACCTGGGCAAAAGTCAGCTTGGACTTCGGAACTTACTGGACAGCAGGTTTGCCATGGCCATGGTCGATGGCCAGACCAAGTCCCCGTGTTGTAGAGCTAGTAACCATTGTATTGTATTGTATTGTATATGACATTTATAAAGCGCAACAAACACCCTACGGGTACCCTGGCGCTAAAAGTACATGTATACAGACCAACGTCAAGCAAGAAAGGACAGAACCTAAAGAAAACATTGCTCAAAGGAAGACAGGAACGCTATCTGGGGAACAACCACGTTTTGATCCTTTTCCTGAACAAAGACAGGGTACTGCATTGTCTGATTTCAATTGGGAGAGTGTTCCAGAGCTTTGCAGCAGCAACACTAAAGGACCTTCCTCCCGATCTGACCTTGTTGAACCTGGGTATCTTTGCCAAGTAAGCAGAAGAGGAACGGAGGGTCCGGGTAGGAGTATACCAGACCAATTTCTTCTGCAACGGTCTAGGACCGAGTCCATGTAATGCCCTAAACCCCATACAAAGGGATTTAAAATAGATTCTTTGCTGCACAGGGAGCCAATGTAGCTCCGATAGGCACATTGAAGCAGAAGAACTTCGTGGTCTAGACAAGGCCAATTTCGCAGCCGTGTTCTGGACACGCTGCAGTCTCTGTATCAAATACTTTGGGGACTCCAACAGCAGAGCATTGCAATAGTCAAGTCTACTTAGGATGGCGCCTTGAACAACCAAGGCTCTAGCCGAAATTGGGAGCAACAGAAGAATCTTTCTCAGAGCCCTAATGAGGCCAAAACAGCACCCCACCAACTTGTTCACTTGCGTCTCCAGAGATAGGTTGGCATTGAACATAACTCCCAAATTTCGCACCGTCTTAGATGGCGCCAAAGTAGTAGATGAGCCAAGGGGCCAGAAGTTGTGAGGAAGAGGCCGATGGACCTTCCCAACTGCGCAGTGTACAATTTCGGTTTTGTCCGAATTGAATTGCAAAGAGTTATTACGTAGCCACTGCGCAGTATCATGCATACATGCATGAAAATCCTCCAGGGCATTGGGTGACGTTTCATCAAGAGATATAATAATCTGAGTGTCATCAGCATAATTCACCAATTTTACATTATGAGCCCGAATGATATTAATCAGTGGGCTCAAGTAGATGTTAAATAAAATTGGGCTGATGGCGGATCCTTGTGGAACTCCATGACAGATATTAGTAAAGGCTGACTGGAAAGGGGGAAGGGCCACTGCCTGACACCTGCCAGATAAGTAGGATCGAAACCAGTCCAGGGCAGTGCCCACTACTCCCACCTCCTCTAAACGTGTTAGAAAAATGTTATGGTTGACCGTGTCGAAAGCGGCAGACAGGTCAAGCAAAATAAGTATTGCTGATTGTCCCCTGTCTGCCAACAGACGCAAATCATCCAACACGGTCACCAAGGCTGACTCTGTTCCGTGTTCTGGACGGAAGCCGAATTGTACATCTGCCAGACAGTTGTTACGCTCTAGAAAAACTGACAGAGATTTGCTAACCAAACGTTCAAGGATCTTCACTGGATAGGGGAGGAGAGAGATGGGCCGATAGTTACCCGGACAGGTTGGATCAAGAGTGGCCTTCTTCAAGAGTGGCATAACTACAGCCTGTTTCCAGCCCGATGGTACAGCTCCACTAGATAATGATTGATTACATATCTGTCGGAGTCTGGGGAAAAGTTCTGAAGCAAATTCCTTCCAGATTTTATGAGGAAGGGGATCCAAAGGTGAGCCCGAAGAAACACCCATAGCAAGCCTATAAAATTCCTCTTCCGAAGGGAACTCGAGGCGTTCTCTCATGTAAAGCCCCTACTTGAGAAGACCTTTGCAGCATATGGCCCACCAAAGACCATCCGGCGGACAATGGTTCCCTTTTTAGGGAAGAGAATTTTGGGAATACATGGATGCACTTGGAATCAAGCATCAGAAGATAACACCTCGGCGGCCCCAAGCCAACAGCACGGTGGAGAGATTCATGAGGATATTGAATAAAGCTCTCCGAATTGCGGTGGACCAAAACACGGACCTTGAGTGGAGTCGGCACCGATTTCTGAGGGTATATCACAACACTCCCCCCTGCATGAAACACTGCCCCTGCATGCACCTGATGTTTCAAAGGCACGTATAGGACAGCATCCCAACAGGCCCAGAATGGCGTCCAGCCATGTTGGACACAGAGGACACACGAATGAGGTGCCGTAAGACTAACGAAAGAACCAGTCAGGCACGGTTGGCCATGGAAAGGCTCCTGTAGATGGGGGATCATCTCCTGGTGAGGGACCGCTACCCCAGTTGGAAGTTCTGCACCCCATTTTAAAGGGGAGCGTGGACAGTGACAAAAGTAAATGAAACTATGATAAAAGTTGACTACGCAAAATATATCATGGTTCCGACCAACTGCATCCCGATATAGGGAGGAAGTAGAAGACAAGGACATGCCGCTGCCCAATGACAATGCAACACCAGTGGGTTAGGATGTGATGAGGGATCTTGTGGCCCTGGCACCACCCAACAAGGGGCCCACGGAGGGAACTTGACCCAAACATGCAAAACGGGGCCATACGCTTCAACATCGGGAGTGCCCATGGCCCTGCTGAGTGGAAGAAGCCACTTGAAGGGACTGAGACCTAACCCGGCTCCCAGTCAGAGACTCCTTAACTTTGTATGCGCCCAAGTTGGGGTGGTTCCTGCCATCGACCATTGGATGGGATGCACTGAGCCACCCGGGCTCTACAACACGCTCTTATGTCAGCACACACCACCTTGGTCGTTGCGGCCGAGGTGTTAAATAAACAGAGACAGACCGCTCGGTATCGGTCCCGAATGGTAGTATTAGCGTCTGTCTGATTTATTATGCATACAATCCCTGCATCAGCCTGCGCTCCCCCTCAGCCTTACCAGGCGTTCCCCAGCACACAGAATTTCAGGCGTTGCTGCTGTTGCAGAATCGCCCTTCTTGGCGTGTTTTGGTTCTCTCTGGCAAGGTGACCGCAGTGCATTCCGTGTACTCGTGGATGAGACCGTCAACCTACCTATACTTTCTCACATCAATAGCTGCAGCTTTCTCATTTAGTTATTTAATTGTCTTATGACAGTGCATGGCTGATTTTGTTTCTGAGCTAAGCTTCATATTTTTTAAATAATCGATTCAGCGATTTATTCATTAATGCCTTTTAAATCGTTGCCCTATTATTTAGTAGATTGACTTTGAGACATCCTTGTGCTAATCCTGAATCAAATTTGAGTGACAATGTTAGTGATTTTTACCCTCTCTTCTCTGCTATTATAGCTCTTGAGCTTGTACAGCTATATATAATTTCCCTCAACTGCATATGATGATCTTGACCTTCCTAAGACATGAAAAGCATTTTACTTCCAAGCATCTGTCATTCTATATCTTTTTGTAACACTGACTGCAACCCTTTTGTGAGTATTCTTGACATTGCATTAGACATGTTAAAGCCTCAGCTCACATGATTGGATCAAACGGGTTTTGTTACAGGAACACTCATTAAAAATCTAAAGAACTTTTAGCAATACAAATTCAAAACTGCTCCTTTAGGGAAGTCAGTGTTGGCTCTGTCTTTTGAATAAAAAAGACTGGTGCCCCTTTCTTAATCAGGATCTTCTCTCTCCTCATACTGGCCTGAAATTCCTATAATTCACCTCTTTCACACAGATCCTGAAGCTGTCCTTTTGTTAATGGCACTGTGTCACTCAATTCTGATTAAAAACATTCATTGACAGACTTCCTTTTGGTGCTTCTCCTTTTTATGTGTGCATAAAACTTAATTGTATAAAATTAATTAAAATCATTGCAAAGATTGTCCGTCAGTATAAAATCAAAGCAAGCACATGTAATGCGTTCACTATTTAAAAATCCACTGAAGAGATTGTATTTTATTGGTCATGGAACCAGTGTTAGAAGATATTTGCGTGGTGAGTCGAAGGCTCATCTATTTGGCTCCTTTTAACACTTACATTAATACTTTCAACCTAAGCATATCAGAAACACCAGAGCATGTGTTAAATGATCTGCTTATGCTGCTGATATTGTTATGTGTATGGCAATGCCAGATTGTTCACGGCTGGCCACCCTAACTAACTGCAACCTTTCTCTTTTGAATCTGTGCTTAAATTAACTATGTAAGAAATTGGGTTATTGGTTCATGGGGGTGGAAGCCCCACTCAGGCAGCAACCACAATCCTTGGCAGGGTGAACTACAATAGTCACTAAATTAAGCTGTGCTTGTCACTCTGGTAACTTGCCACAAAAACCGTCAGCCTTAATTTAGAGGCAATGTGTAAAGTATTTATGCGGCACACAAACAGTAAGAAAATGAAAATACCACACAAAAAAATTCCAAAACAATTTAGAAAAATAGAGTACATTTTAATAAACAAACCAAGACAACAAAAATCCAATCAGTAATGCAAGAAAAATCCCAAACCAATTTTGAAAAATAAACTACATTTCAATCAGTAGAACCAGAGATATGCAATTTAAAAGTTTTTGGTAAATATAGTGCCTAAAAGCACATAGGGCCAATCATAGTCATCTGGTCATGCTGGACCGGGGAAAAGTCACAAGTTGAGGCCGACCGCTATAGAGTGCGAGACAGATACAGGGAACAGGTTAGTCCTGCTGAAAACGTTACCTTCTTAAAGCCTGGTGTGAAGAGTTCAACTTGCGGTAGAAGAGGCTGCGAAGAGCAGGGAGAGAGTCATACGAGGTCATCGCTAAAGCATAAAGATCTGATTGAGTCTTGCAGACAGTCATTGCTAGAGCTTTGCATTGGGGGTCACGTGGTCTGTTGTTGTTTTTGCAGCATGAAGTGCAGATCTCGTGCTGCTGGTCATCGCTGGTGGTTACTGTAGCCAAAGAGTCAGGTTCACCAGAGCTTTGCCTTGGTATTCACCATGGACAGTTGAGTTTGTGTGTGAACAAGCCTGTTCATAGTTGTGAAGAGCCCAAAACATCAGGATTTCACCCTTCTTCACAAGAGGTGCCTCTTGAGTATCAGGAACTCCCTCCAGCAGGCACCAGCAGGGCTCAGGCAGGTCTAGTTGCAGGCCCAAGCAGATCCAGTGCAGCAGGTCAAATGGACAGTTGTAGGAAGGCTTCTGGAGCTTGTGGTGTCCCTGTAGCTCAGACATGAGGTCAGCCTACTTCCCCCTGAAGTGACTCAGGAAAGCCTTGGATGAAGGGAGCAGGACCAGTCTTCTTCCTCAGAAAGCAGCGTAGCCTTCAATCATCAGGGCAGCCCTCTGGGGTGAAAGCCATCTTCAAGCAGCAGGGCAGTCATCCAGGAGGCAAGGGAGGCTTCAAGCAGCAGGACAGTCCTCTGGGGAGCAAGGTAGTCCTTCCTCTGTAATGTCCACAGGTCCCGGAGTGTACTGAAAAGTGGCTCGTGAGGTCCAATATATATACCTGGTGCCAGCCTATGAAGTGGGGGATTCCCTATACTACCCCCACCTCTGGTTCTGGAAAGTTCTTCCCTTCCCCTGTCAAGGCTCCTAGATGTCTGGGGTTACAAAAGGCTAGGTGTTAGGTTCCTTTGTGTGTGCTGAATGCAAGCCCTTTCAAGTGCAATTGGGACAAAGCAGACCTCTGCCCCATCCATCCTGGCAGAATGTCTCATCCTGCCAACATCTAGTCACTTTTGTGTCTCTGTATGCAAGGAATACACTACCCCAACAGCAGAGCCATTCACAGTCATCTGATTCAGGGCACTGGCATGAGGCACAAGTAGTTAGGACAAGAAAATGACCACATTCTAAAAGTAGCATTTTCAGACTTTTGACTTAAAATCCAACTTTACCATTGAAGAGGATTTTCAATTGAAATTATTTTGACTCTAAACAGCATACCTCTATCTACTGCAAAATTATCACTTAATAAACACAATAAGGCAACTCCATGTAAGCCAATTGGAGAGATAAGAATTACAGTATGTTAATCGCGTTTTACTACCGGGACATGAAAACCGTAAACCTGCATGTCCTACCTTTTAAATACAAAGCACCCTGCCCTATGAGCCTTTATGGTCTTCCTTAGGAGTGACCTATGTGTATTAAAAAGGAAGGCGTAAACCTGGCAAAAGGTTTATTGTAGCACCACAAAATATTATATAGTAAAGGAGAGACCAGAGGGTCACTCAAATGCTATATGGGAGTCAAGAGGAAAGCCTAGGAAATGTCCTCCGATTTAACCAAATATCACAACAGGGTATCCTAAGTAAACAAGCATTGGCATAGCCAATATGTCTCGTCTTTGGGACCTTATATGTGTT
Organism: Calotriton arnoldi; assembly: GCA_963921515.1. Classification (NCBI taxonomy): domain Eukaryota; kingdom Metazoa; phylum Chordata; class Amphibia; order Caudata; family Salamandridae; genus Calotriton; species Calotriton arnoldi. The sequence goes on along the minus strand of CAWUFW010008001.1, from coordinate 743,070 downwards.
TCCCAGAGTGATTTGCTTTGCCAATGTGTTTAAGTTATGTTGTAGAGCAATGTGTCTGCTGTGCAGCATGTTGAAATGTTATGATAAAAAAGTGTTATAAGTATTTTGTTACTTTATATATAGGCTGTCCAGTTTTAGGTTTAAACCTATAATAACTGATAAAACCCCACCGAAAGGGAAAAAGCCCTCACCAATGTAAATATATAAACACTGAAAAAAAACACCTGCACCAACACAAACTAAATCTCATTCAAAGAAAGGAAAAGGAGAGTGAAAGAGTCATTTGTTTTCTTCCTGATGGGGCCAATACAATGTAACTTTGTTATACAAGCTAGCAGCAAGAAAGACTGGCTAACATAATTCTGCTTGAGTTTTGTTGTTTAGGGATGTCACTAAAATATTGTTTTTTCTTTCTTTTGCTTTTTCAGTTTTGTGGTCTTTGGTTTAGAAGCATGTTTTAGGTCTTGTTTAATTGTTTTATAAACGTTATAGAATCAGGAAATATCAAAATCATATTTGATATTTTGGCTGCGCTTGATTCTGTCACTGATATGTAAAATGGCTGGTTTCATAACAATCTTTCCCAATATGTGCCATCACATTTACCAACTGAGAATGGGTAAAAACCCTTAATACATCAGCCCCCAGTTTCTAGTGAGTCAGTATTGATAGTAGATGAATTGCCAACACCTCAGGCTTTAAACATTCAATGCAAGGTATAGTGACAAGTATATGTGAAAAGAGTGCTATCACCAAGCAATTGGGATAGTGGTGAAAACATGACACCAGGCTCTTGGAAAACATGGAACGCAGTGTCACTTGAAATGCTGCTGCAAAAAGGTTCTTTCCAAGTTCAACAAAGATTGAAGTGATATTGTTTGTATTTGCGCTGATTCAGCTATGTATATGAAAATGTTGTGTGATGACCTGTCAAAATCGATACCTGAGCTGAAGTGCTTCCCTGTAAGAGATCCTTGCCACTTGTTAGATGGTAAGCTGAAAGCATCTTTACAATCTTCAGACTTAATGAAGAATGCAGTTGACTTTTTAGTCCATTTTGATGAACTGTTTTGTTATACGCAGGAACTAAAATGCAAATATTTCTCATTTTGTACTTTGTGTGGCATCAAAGAGTCATCCCAACTGTGTCACTTAGTTGATGGTTCTCTTTTCAAGGGAAGGGGCTGTGAATGCTATATTATCCATGTGGCAACCGTTTACAGAATTTTTGCTGAGTGATGATGCCAAAGGCAAGAAATGTGATGATCTTTGGTCGCATATTGATAGTGATGTGAAAAAAAAAAACTCTACTGCATTCTTAGATTTTTACAGGAAAACATAACTGCTGTAGTGGACATAATAAAAAACTAGAGTCTGAAAACACCCTTGTCTGCCAAGAGTTTAGCATAATTGGTTAGATGTGAAACATCTCATTGAGAGTAGGCCGGGTGACACCTTTAGTGAATTTGGCGCTGCAACATGTTCCATGTTAGAGTGCTTTCCACTTGGTAAGCAAAGGAATGTTGAAGAGAAATTCAGGAACTTTTATTTTACAATGTATGAGAAATGGCTTGCAATGATGCATAGAAATGTCCCTTCGCCAACCATGGCATTTGAAGTCAATGAAACCTCACTGTGGTACTCTGTACACGTTCTAGATCCCATCCGTAAAGGGAATCTTCTCCGTAGTTTCAAAAGTGCTGCTTCATTTTTGACCGCTTCAATAACTCTGAGGGCATATGTGCCCAGTTCAAGGCAAATGTTGCAGAACCTGCCCAGAGAATCGAATCTTCAAGTGCACCAGTATTGGCATGGAAAGCTATGTCAGTGGCCAGAGTTAGCAAATTGTGTACTAGCTGTTTTGGTTTTGCCTATCTCAAGTGCCAGTGTTGAGAGGGCCTTTTCACAGAAAAAATATTACATGGGAAGGAAAGAGCAAGAGCACATGACCAAAGACTCACTGAAGAAGTATTCTATGGTGTACTACAATAAGTTTGATTAGCAAAAATGTATTTGGACCTCGTATACACTGTACGTACACTGTCTATATACCATGCACTATCAGTGCAGAAAGCAAGCAATAATAAAAGCAAAACGTTTCATAAACACCGGAAAAACACTGTTTCTGTTGTTTTTAATGGCATGAAACTGTGTAACCACTGATAACCACTGTTTTTTAAGGTATTGAAATCACTTGAAAACACTGAAAGAGGAGTGGAGGTTGGGAAATAGTACCTTAATTACAACACAAGCAGCGGACGGACACTAGGGGAGAATCAACAGATGCTAGACTCAGAGGCCAGACTGAGGTGGTGCTGAGTGGTGCTCAGGTGGTGGTGTGCTAGTGCAGAGGTGCTGTTGAGTGATGCTGAGGTGGTGTTGTGCTGGTGCGGAGATGATGTTGAGGCAGTGGTGCTGCAATGAGTAATTCCGAGTTGGTGCAGTGCTGAGGTGTTGCTGCACTGATGCCGAGAGGGTGCTGCGTTGCTGCTGAGGTGTGGCTGCGCCATTGCTGAGGTGCGGCTGCGCTGTTGCTGAGGTGGGGCTGCGCTGTTGCTGAGGTGGGGCTGAGGTGGTGGTGTGCTGCTGCGGAGGTGATGCTTAGGTGATGCTGAGTGATACTGAGGTGATGCTGAGTGATGCGCAGGTGGTTCTGAGTGATGCTGAGGTGGTGCTGAGTGATGCTGAGTTGGTGCTGTGCTAATGCTGAGTTGACGCCGAGGTGGTGCTGTGCTGATGCTGAAGTGGTGCTGCATTGGTGTTGAATTGCTGCTTAGATAGGACTGCCCTGGTGCTGAGGTGGGTCTGAGCTTGTGGTGGTGCACCGATGCGGAGGAGGTGCTGTGCTGATGTGGAGGAGGTGCTGTGCTGATGCTGAGATGGTGCTGTGCTGATGCTGAGGTGGTGCTGTACTGATGTTGAGGTGTGCTGCCTGATGCTAAGGTCGTGCTGCGCTGATGCTGAGGTGGTGCTGCGCTGATGCTGAGGTGGTGCTGAGGTGGGGCTGCGCTGGTGCTGAGGTGGTGCTCTGCTGATGCTGAGATGGTGCTGTGCTAATGTTGAGGTGGTGCTGTGATGGTGCTGAGGTGGGGCTGCGCTGGCAGTGGTGCACTGATGCAGAGGTGGTGCTGTGCTGATGCTGAGGTGGTGCTGTGCTGATGTTGAGGTGGTGCTGTGCTGATGTTGAGGTGGTGCTGTGCTGGTGCTGAGGTGGGGCTGCACTGGTGCTGAGGTGGTGCTGCGCTGGCACTGAGGTGGAGCTGCACTGGTGGTGGTCCACTAATGAGGATGTGGTGCTGTGCTGATGCTGAGATGGTGCTGTGCTGATGCTGAGGTGGTGCTGTGCTGATGCTGAGGTAGTGCTGTGCTGATACTAAGGTGGTGATGTGCTGATGCTGAGGAGGTGCTGCGCTGATGCTGAGGAGGTGATGAGGTGGTGCTGCGTAATACTGAGGTAGTGCTCAGTTGGTGGTGTGCAGGTGCTGAGGTGGTGCTGTGCTCATGCTGAGGTGGTGCTGCACTGATGCCAAGTGGATGCCGCTCTGGTGTTGAGGTGGGGCTGTGCTGATGCTGAGTTGGTGCTGCACTGGAGGTGGTGCTGTTCAGGTGATTCTGAGTGATACTGTGGTGGTGCGGAGTGATGCTGAGGTGGTGCTGAGTGATGCTGAGGTAGTAGTGCTGCTCTGGGGCTTGGGTGGTGCTGATTTGGTGCTCAGGTGGTGCTGAGTTAGTCTGTGCTGAGGTGATGCTGCGCTGATGCTGACATGGTGCTGCGCTGATGCTGAAGTGGTGCTGCGTTGGTGCTGAATTGCTGCTGAGGTGGTGGTGTGCTGGTACGGAGACTGAGCAGGTGCCCGGGCCTGTTGCTGCCTCACTCGATGCCAACTGAAAGACAAGTAGATAAATGGGCGCAGCGTTGAGTGAAAATGTGTTAAGGCTTATTCATAATTAATAAAAATAGAGGTGGGTGAGCCGTACTGTGCAAAACAAAAGAAAGGCGCAGCTGCCATACTTAAAGATAAAGCACCGCATGAGGCACAAGGACGGAGAGTGAGGAGAAGAGCAGCGTGAGGCACAAGGATGGAGAGTGAGGAGGAGAAGAGCAGCGTGAGGCACAAGGAAGGAGAGTGATGAGGAGCAGAGCAGTGTGAGGCACAATGGAGAGTGAGTAGAAGAGCAGTGTGAGGCACAAGGCAAGAGAGTGAGAAGAGCAGTGTGAGGCACAAGGAAGGAGTGTGAGACGAGCAGCAGGAGGCAGAAGGAAGGAGGGTGAGGAGAAAAGCAGCGTGAGGCACAAGGACGGCGAGTGAGGAGTAGAAGAGCAGTGTGAGGCACAATGGAGAGTGAGGAGAAGAGCAGTGTGAGGCACAAGGAAGTAGAGTGAGAAGAGCAGCGTGAGGCACAAGGAAGGAGTGAAAAGAGCAGCATGAGGCACAAGGAAGGAGAGTGAGGAGGAAAAGAGCAGCGTGAGGCATAAGGAAGGAGAGAGGAGAAGAGCAGCGTGAGGCACAAGGAAGGAGAGTGAGAAAGAGGAGAGCAGCATGAGGCACAAGAAAGTAGAGTGAGAAAGAGAAGAGCAGCATGAGGCACAAGAAAGGAGAGTTAGGAGAAGAGCAGCGTGAGGCACAAGGAAGGAGAGTGAGAAGAGCAGTGTGAGGCACAAGAAAGGAGAGTGAGGAGTAGAGCATCATGAGGCACAAGGAAGGAGAGTGAGAAGAGCAGCGTGAGACACAAGGAATGAGAGTGAGGAGAAGAGCAGCTGGAGGCACAAGGAAGGAGAGTGAGGAGAAGAGCAGTGTGAGGCACAAGGACGGAGAGTGAGGAGAAGAGCAGTGTGAGGCAGAAGAAAGGAGAGTGAGGAGAAGAAGAGCAGCATGAGGCACAAGGACGGAGAGTGAGGACAAGAGCAGCGTGAGGCACAAGGAAGGAGAGTGAGAAAAGCAGCATGAGGTACAAGGATGGAGAGTGAGGAGAAGAGCAGCATGAGGCAGAAGAATAGAGAGTGAGGAGTAGAGCAGCATGAGGTAAAAGGATAGAGAGTGAGGAGAAGAGGAGTGTCAGGCACAAAGAAGTGGAGTGAGAAGACCAGCGTGAGGCACAAGGAAGGAGAGTGAGGAAGAAAAGAGTGGCGTGAGGCATAAGGAAGTAGAGAGGAGAAGAGCAGCGCGAGTCACAAGGAAGGAGAGTGAGACAGAGAAGAGCAGCATGAGGCACAAGAAATGAGAGTGAGAAAGAGAAGAGCAGCATGAGGCACAAGAAAGGAGAGTGAGAAAGAGAAGAGCAGCATGAGGCACAAGAAAGGAGAGTGAGAAAGAGAAGAGCAGCGTGAGGCACAAGAAAGGAGAGTGAGGAGGAGAGCAGCGTGAGGCACAAGGAAGGAGAGTGAGAAGAGCAACAGGAGGTAGAAGGAAGGAGAGTGAGGAGAAAAGCAGCCTGAGGTACAAGGACAGAGAGTGAGGAGGAGTAGAGCAGTGTGAGGCACAATGGAGAGTGAGGAGAAGGGCAGCGTGAGGCACAAGGATGGAGAGTGAGAAGAGCAGCGTGAGGCACAAGGAAGGAGAGTGAGAAGAGCAGCATGAGGCACAAGAAAGGAGAGTGAGAAAGAGAAGAACAGCATGAGGCACAAGAAAGGAGAGCGAGGAGAAGAGCAGCGTAAGGCACAATGAAGGAGAGTGAGAAGAGCAGTGTGAGACACTAGGAAGGAGAGTGAGGAGCACAGCAGCGTGAGGCGCAAGGAAGTAGAGTGAGGAGAAGAAGAGCAGCGTGAGGCACAAGGACGGAGAGTGAGGAGAAGAGCAGCGTGAGGCACAAGGAAGGAGAGTGAGAAAAGCAGCGCGAGGCACAAGGAAAGAGAGTGAGAAAGCAGCGTGAGGCACAAGGACGGAGAGTGAGGTGAAGAGCAGCATGAGGCACAAGGACAGAGAGTGAGGAGAAGAGCAGCATAAGGAACAAGGACAGAGAGTGAGGAGAAGAGGAGCGTGAGGCAGAAGAAATGAGACTGAGTAGAAGAGCAGCGTGAGGGACAAGGAAGGAAAGTGAGGAGGCACAGAACAGCGTAAGGCACAAGGATGGAGCATGAGGAGAAGAGCAGCAAGTGTCAAAAGGGCAGAGAGTGAGTAAAAGTGCAGCGAAAAGCACAAGGACGAAGAGTGAGAAGTGTGTGAGAGATAGATGTGTAAGAGATGGTAGGAGAGAGAAAAAAATTCCATACCCCAAAAAACATTAATAAAACAATAAAAACTGGACACATTCTACATGTATATTTTCAAAATGTTATAATAATTGGTGCCCTAGTGTATTCAACCCAAAAACAAAGTCACTAGGCTCCCAGCAACTTTTCACCACCAGTAATAAGCTCTCAAAAGTGTTGCCAATGGGAGCTCTGTAAAGACACTTTTGAGGGGAAATCGTTTTAGATCTCACTACCACTGATCAGCCTCGGCCTGGTACCAATCAACCCATGTCTCATGAGACATAATGCAAGATGCCACACTAGCAGCAGAAGTACAATACACAAGCAACATGAAATCAATTTTAAAGTTTACAACCATGAAAATATGGTCACTTTCCCCTGGCCGAACCCAAATGTGTACCACTGCAAAGAGTGTTGTTTTGCAGGCTGTGAAATTGGGGTTATTTTTCTTCAACAAGGCCAACTTAGAAAACATTGTTTACTGTACACTGTTGCAATCAATTAGTTTTAGCATTTGAATACAAATTTATATTTGTGATGATGTTCAACTTGCTCTGAATACATAATTATGGAGTGCTCATTTTTTTTTTTTTTTATTGTAACTTTCCTATTACAAAAAACAGATACAAGCGGACTTATTCAAATACCTGCAAGCGCACTAAATGCAACAGCAGGGCATAGATTTCATAACTTTAACATTTGTATATGACTGACATTGAAGCAGTAAAATCTTCATGTAAAGACAGTGTATTCATAGCAAAGGCCTATATATTGTACAGCTACATATAGCCATTGAGAGAATGCTCATTGGCAGCCCATAGAACCAAGAGAGTGCTCATTGATGGCCTAAATAACGAAGGGAGTGCTCATTCATGGCCTATTGACCCAAGGGAGCGCTCACTGATGGCCATGGAACCAAGGGAGTGTTCATTGATGGCCTGTAGAGCCAAGGGAGTGCTCACTGATGGCCCACAGAACTAAGGGAGTGCTCATTGATGGCCTAAATAACTAAGGGAGTGCTCATTCATGGCCTATAGACTAACCCTGGGTGTAAAACTCTGCTCTTCTCCCGGAGTATGCAGATTTTTGGCAACTCTGAGTTCCGCGTAGAACGCGGAGTTGCCGGAAAACTCTGCACTCCGCAATGGAGCAAAGTTTTTTTTGTGTTCGCGAAGTTTTGTGAAGATCGCAATCCCGAACACGCAGAATCTGCAATCTGGAGAATGTTCTCTGCCTAACAGCATCAAAACCTTCTCGAAAAGACAATTTGGATAAAAAAAACTCCTCAGATTGACATTTTGGTTGTACTTTTTTGTGGAAGGAGTCCTTTTTTTAAAACTTTTTTTTGAAGAGGAAGGAAGTGCCCCAGAGTCTCCAACTGTTCCTGTCCAGCAGGCTCCGCCCAGTGCTTTGTCATTCTCCTGTTCACTTTTCATTTAGATTTGGAGCTGGAAGGATCACTCTTTGTGTCTGCTGCATCATGTACCATTGGATTTGAGGACTTTTGAATTTGAGATTTCACAAGTAAGTTGGAAAATTGTTGTTGTTTGTTTTTATTGGGGCCATGCACCTAGATTTTTTTGTACTTTTCATCATTTTTTTCAAATGTTTTGTGGTGGGTGGCCTGTATGTTTTCAGTAGGGGCCAAGTTGTTTCTTTGTAAGAATTGTTTCTTCTTTTATAAAGGAAACATGTTGCATGGTTCACTACATTTTCTCCAACTTTTGAAATCAATTTGCAATATTTAATTAATTCACTAGCCCAGTGGTCTGCCAATAGGCTATTCAGCCAGTAGGCCCAGAACTACTCATGGGTGCATGAAACAACTGTTTCTGTGGTGTCTGTTGAATTTAAACATCATTTAGGGCATGGATGGCATTGGATTGAAATGCAAAATGTTTTTTTGGGGGGTATTTCACTTTTTTTCATGTGTGTTAAATAATGCTCTTGTTCAATGTGTGTGGTTGTAACTTGCAAACCTTTTTTAGCCCTGTGGATTTTTGTTTTTGTCATTGTTGCATTAAAGCTGTGTTGTTGAGCATGCCTCCTTTGTCTGGCCAGCGTGTGAGTGTGTTTGTAATAGCGGGCCAGCATTTGCCTTGGCTGAGCCTCCCCAGGTGGCCAGGGGCCATTTTGTAAAGTCTGGGTCCAACTCCATATAGGCCTGCTTGAATTCATTGTTTTCCAGGCCTCCTGCTTGTTGTTGTTGTGACTTGTGAGTGACCATGTGACTGGTGGCCATTTTGTGGTGGCAGTTAGTGTGCTTTACTGGGCTTTTGCCATAGGCCTGCATGTCTTTCCCTTGTTCCTCTTGGCTTATTGCTTTCATCCATTGTCAGCTGCAGCTCCCTGAATGCTGCATCCCACGTGATGCACAATGCCAAACCGTTACATTTGTATTTTTGTTGTTCTTCTTCTTCTTTCCTATCCTTCCTGAGTGTACTGTACAGTACACCATGAAAGCCCTTGTTGTTGTCAAAGTCTCACAAATGGTAAAACTGAGGTAATACATTTAATAATATTAATAACACTACCAAGTGTGACCTCACACTAAGTTATATATTATATTTGTTTGTTTGTACTAGTAGTAATTGAAGCACAACAATGAATGAATGCCACGTTTCGCTGATGTTCTTGCTTCGTTGCTTTTAGGTGCACAAAATAGGAGGGGACAACATCACCCATTGTACTGCCAGACAGAAGTCCTGCTGCACACGCGTCACGTGACGTGTGACCACAGACATCTCTTCAACTTGTGCCACTGCGTGCTGCTGACATCTTCAAGATGGCCCCAAAGAAAGGTACCAGGTCCAGTACCAAGAAAGTTGCCAGTGAGAAGAAGGCACTGCCACATACCACCACCGGTATGTTGCCCAAGACCCTTTTTGGGAATCCAAAAATTGCACCTGCAGCAGCGGTGTTCGGGGAGAAAGCTGGGAGCAGCACCCCTGCATCAGTGGACCCCCCCCTCCAACCTAGGCCCAAGCCCATGTCTGTCGCAGAGGCAGCCAGTCTAATCATGAAAACGCCCATGAGCAGTGATGTTGAAATTGACTTATCGTTATCACAAAGAAGTACCCAATCAATGCAGGAAACTCAGATAAGTGGGTAACAACAGCCGCAACCACCCCCAAGAGTAGTTGTTCCTCCCGAAGTAGGGGCAGTTCAGGAGATCGAGCTTCCTACAGAGGAAGAAGAAGAGCAAGCCACTCTTTCAGAAGATCCATTGTCTTCCAGATCCCCAGCAAGGAAAAGGAGGGTTAGTCCATCAACTTCTTCTGCAAGCCCCCCTTCTGATGATCTAGACGCCACTTGGAAGCCACCTCACTCTGAGAGTGAGACACGCCATGAGACAAGGCTAGGGAAAAGGAAGGTGCCAGAAAGCTTTAGAGTTATGGAGGTAGATGTAGAAGAGGAGGATGATGACGAGCCATTCATCATGAACATTAGTCCCGCCCCAGTGGAGACCGACATTGCCCCATCCCAAATTGCTGTGAGGGATGTGGCACGGATACCACCAACACAGATACCACCAACACCACCTCCAGCTTCCATATTTGCAAAGGCCTGGCTGCGACCTACATCTACCACAACCACCTCAGTAGAAGTAGGTGCTGCAGAGAGTCAAACGTCACGCCCATCTACCAGTTCCTCCGACACTGCACGTGGCACCCTCGCACTCAGCGCGGATTTTCCTTTGAGCAGGACACGCTCCTTTCATCTCCCAGGCCTCCATTTACTGAACTATGACCGGCCAATTTAATTTTTTCCCCGGCACAGCACATTGCCATTTAGCGGCGAAGGGGTTTAAGCAATTGCTCCCAGCAAACCAAGTTTGTTTTCCCCCTACCGGGCCCCACCAAAACGCGCATTAGTTCGCAGGCTATCCCGGTCACCTTAAGAAGCACAGCGCTACGCAGACGCCTTTACCAAGGATATTATTTACATTCTTTCTTCAGCTCAATTCAAGTTGCTCACACTTTTTGTCCTGAAGATGAACTCGAATAATTGAGTTCGAAACGTCGTCGACCCCTACAACATGAACTCCTTATACTCTGTAAAAATCTTTAAAGGAGCTTCTATTCCTGTTGTCAATGCGATGTCATTATTTTAAGTTCACCCTCACTTCTCACGTCACGCTTATTGTCACTTACTGTGTGAGCACCTGAATACCTTCATTGTGTAATAAATACTTGTCATACATTGACCTATATGTCCCTCGTTATATTTCCTACTGCTCTCTTTTATGAATTAAGTTCCTATTCCTTTACTTACCTCAGTGCCCTCTACATGGTTACTTCCCCTTGGACCCTTTAGGCCACTCTAGAACCATTGTTCCTTTAAACTGCACGTGGCACCAGCATCGCCAGAAAATTGACCTCCCTAGTTTGGGACTTTTTTTCGGTTAGCAAGCAGGAGGTGAACATTGTTATATGCTCCATTTGTGGACAAGGTATTAGTCAGGGTAAGCTTAGTACAAACTATGGTACTGGAGGCCAAACAACCCATCTGAGAAAACAGCACTTGATCCAGTGGGAGGCGCACCTTAGGGGCCAAAACACTGCACGTGTTGGTGGTGGAGGGGATGAAGAAGAAGAAGATAAGATCACGGTGGAAGTTGAACAAGAGGGAGACATTTTCTCTGTTACACAAAGCATCCCTGTCCCCAGCAGTGCAGTGGTTCCACCCACATCATCATCAGCAACATCGCAATGGCACAAGAGAGGCTGAGACACCAAGGCGTCCAAGGCAAGAGAGTACCGCAACAAAAAAATGTGCATTGCTCCTAACATCTGGCATCAAAAAGTCACCTGCATCAGTGGCACCAGAAAAGAAAAAGAATCTAGTCTACCATTCTCAGCATGTTTAGGTCGGAGGGGCAGTAGGAACGCAACCACCCAACAGCACATTTGTACAACGCGAAGCTGGTTAAAATGTTAGCGCCGGACCTCCTCCTTTTTTCTTTTGTGGAAGGGTGGGTTTTCTTGAATTTGTGGCAGCCATCTGCCCAAAATGGAAGGTTCCCAGCCGGTCCTATTTCGCCAGAGTTGCTGTTCCAGCACTACATCACGACGTGCTGGAATTTCTTGGACAAGCTTTGCAGCAGAGTGCTGTTTACACTATCCACCTGACAACAGACATGTGGACCAATTGCCAAGCCACTGATTACATGTGCATCACTGCACACTGGATCTCTTTTGTGGGGGTTAGAGAAAAGATATCTGCAGGTGTTGACACTGCTGAGATTGTTAATGCCGCTCGGAAACATGCAACTATAGCCATTTTCGCCATGGAGAAATCATATACTGCTGCAAACATTTTGGAAGACATTGACAACAAGGTTTTTGAATGGTTGCGACAAAGAGGGATTAACATTGGTTTTGCTGCCACGGACAATGGCGGTAAAATAGTTAAGGCCATGGGCGATGGTGGCTATTTCAGGTTCCTGTGTTTGGCGCATTGCATTAACATCATTGTTCAAGACTTTCTGAATAAAGAAGACCGAGTCAGCCACTTACTGACCACCTGCAGAAGAATCTGCACACATTTCAGCCATTCTTTTAAAGCCCAGAAGCAGCTGAGGATCATTCAACGTGATAACAGAATGACAGTTAAAGCACTCATCCAGGAGGTGCCAACACGATGGGACTCACCTTATTACATGCTTGAACGTCTGTTTGAGCAGTACAGACCAATCAATGAATATTTCATTCACAGAGGGGATGCTACTGTGAAAGGCATGATCATTGAGCTGGACCAATGGGGCCTAGTTAAATGCCTGACAGAGATGCTACTTCCTTTCGAGGTCTTCACAAGTGAAGTCAGCAAGGAGGATGTGTACTATGGGGAAAGCTATCCCATTGTTGCACATGCTACATGAACAGCTGAAAGGGGTGTCTGCAATGTACGCAGGTGTGGAGGAAAAAAAAGAAGCATATGAGTTGGTATAGAGCTTAACCGTTCGCTTATCTGAAAATACAAGGGTGCAAAGAGGCATTGTGTCATCCAACCATTACATTTGTGCCACAATTCTTGAACCACGGTACAAATCATTACTGCACACTTTCATTCCTTTTTCAGACGGGGGATGTTGCCAACTACAAAATTTGGATAGCCGTGGAAACCAGTCAGCTAGAAAAAGAACGGCCGGGAATTAGAGGCCCACTCCTCCTGGGCACAACAAGTACTGCAGGGCAGCCGGCTTCAAGTTCAACTTCAAAGCCTGAGGGCAGTGCGGTTGGCTCACAGCAGCCAAAACCACCAACACCAAAAACAACATCAACAATAACAACAAGAACAGGAGCATCAGCCCCAAAATCGGCACAGGAATGGTTTCTACAGGCAGGGCTTAAGTCCAGTGCTGAGGCAAAAGCAAAATAGGTCGAGAAAAGCAGAGCACCCTTGAGCATTGAGCGGATGGTGCAGGCCTATCTGGATGACCCAACAGAGGTTTGCCTTGTACACAAAGCCTTGTATGGTGGAGGAGCTGCTGACCTGCAGCTACTATTCAAGCGGTACTCTCCTCAACGCTGTCTCAGATCATCGAATACAGGTCTGATCTTGATTCCCAAGATAAAAAAAGTCAGATGGGGAGGCAAGGGTTTTTCGTACCAAGCTGCCAAGCTATGGAACGCACTCCCCGCACAGCTCAGACTACAATCTAATAGGACTATTTTTAGGAAGCAAATAAAGACCTGGCTCTTTCCCCAAACCGGCAGTTTAATCAGTGTGCCCAGCATTCTTTCACCCAGCACCAAGACGCCTCGGCATTCGTGCGCTTAATAAATAAGTCAGTCAGTCAGTCAGTCAGGTCTACTTTGATCAAAACCCATTGCTGTATTGGTATGGGAAAAGGCGCCAATGGCCAGTGTTCAGCAGGCTGGCGATAAACTAACTGGCTTGCTCTGTCGCAAGTGTCTCTTCTGAGCGTGTTTTCAGTGCTGCTGGTGCCGTTCTGAGAATTAGAAGGACCATTCTCTCGCCCCAAAACATGGAGAGGTTAACCATGATCAAAATGAATCAGCACTTTATACCACCGGATTACACCATACCTGAAGTAGCACAGCTGGAAGATAATGACGGTGACTGAGGCCATGGAAGTAGTGTGTTAGGTGACCTACTTCTGGGTGAACAACCAGAGTTTGAGGATGAGCTCTACTTCCCTGATAACTAGGCTTTCGATTTACTTTCTTTTTTCCTTTGACGCCCAAAAAAAAGCCCCCCAAAAAGATATAGCTAAGGAATATTATTTACTTTTATTATTTGTGTGTGTCACTGTCTTTCTGGTTCGAATCACAACAAATCCATCACCACCGTCTTACTCTTTTATTGCCGGATTGGAGTTGCAACTATGCGCAGTCAGTGAAGAAGTAAGTCTACTCCTCCAAGTCCTGACTCACCCTAAATCTATTTCCCGCAAGCCAGACATTGGATGGAGAATAGTACAACAAATGTGAAATGTGTGCCTGCCTCGAGTCCCTCCAAACCTGACTATATATCTATCCTCCTTTCCGAGCATAGAGGGACTGCCCTGGAAGAACAGGTAAATGATGGCATGCATTGCACGCTGACTCTGAGTGATTGGTGTTTGTGTTGTGCATGAAGTCTACTAGTATTTAATCTACACATAAAAAAAGTGACTCAAGTCAATGTTTCCCTTCTAGTTGTTCAATAACAAAATTGTACTACTGCAGGCCGATCCATTTAATTTTTGATTCTGGACTCACTCGGGACACTACAGAGTTGGACACCATGACCATACCATACTCGCAGTCAGTCAGTAGGATCGGAGATGATTGATGGAATAACTCGGGGTGTTTCATGAAGTGGCCTAAAAGGTAAACAGCAACACCAGACCTACATGTCTGTGTAGTGGTGGAGGCGAGTGTGGTGGTGTGACTGACAGCGGTCCATTGATTTTGTTACTAAATTTGGAAAATACTATGTTGCTGTCTGTGTGTATGTGTGCTCAGTGCTGTCTGCTGCCAAGGTTAAGCGGAGGTGGTGCTGCACGAAAAAACTAGGGCGGCCAGCTCCACCTCTGAGAATAAGGCCCGGGCGCCGCCTTCCACAAGGAAGGTGGCTCCTGGTCGCACTCTTACCCTTAGCCATGGTTCTGGGGGTGGGGGACGGAAAAGAAAATGTAGAAGTGAAAAATAAAGTCAGAAGAAGTAGGGAAGTCAAAAAAAATAAAAAGCAAGTAATAGAAAAACCGTACAAAAACACAGTAAAAGTAGAAATAAAACGCAAAATATACACTTAGGAAGAGAGAGGGATAGGTAATAAATAAAAAAGATCAGAAAAAAAGTTTTAGAAACAAAGGATTGAAAAGATTTGAGAGGATTCAAAAACAGGTACAGAACCATAACAAAGAGAAAAAAAACAAGATGGCCGCGCCCATTGGTGACCGCGTGGTGAAGTTCGCACGATATTTCCCCCCGAATACGCAATCCTCATTGCGGAGCGTATGAAACGTCTCGTGAGCATGCAGAAAAAGCAACTCTGCATGCTCGCGGAACTCCTCGTAGCATTGCAGAGTTTTTTTACCGCTTCGTGGAGTTTCCATAGCGCGGCTAGACGAACTCCGCCCGGGCCTACTACAGACCCAAGGGAGTGCTCACTGATGGCCTTGGAACCAAGGGAGTGTTCATTGATGGCCTGTAGAGCCAAGGGAGTGCTCATTGATGGCCTGTAGAGCCAAGGGAGTGTTCTTTGATGGCCTGTAGAGCCAAGGGAGTGTTCATTGATGACCTTTAGAGCCAAGGGAGTGTTAATTGATGGACTGTAGAGCCAAGGGAGTGCTCATTGATGGGCCATAGAGCCAAGGGAGTGTTCATTGATGGACTGTAGAGCCAAGGGAGTGTACATTGATGGCCTGTAGAGCCAACTGACTGTTCATTGATGGCCTGTAAAGCCATGGGAGTGTTCATTGATGACCTGTAGAGCCAAGGGAGTGTTCATTGATGGCTTGTAGAGCCAAGGGAACATTCATTGATGGCCTGTAGAGCCAAGGGAGTACTCACAGACGGCCTGTAGAGCCAAGGGAGTGCTCATTGATGGGCCATAGAGCCAAGGGAGTGTTCATTGATGGCCTGTAGAGCCAAGGGAGTGTTCATTGAAGGCCTATATAACCAAGGGAGTGCTCACTGATGGCCATGGAACCAAGGGAGTGCTCACTGATGGCCTGTAGAACCAAGGGAGTGCTCACTTATGGCCATGGAACCAAGGGAGTGTTCATTGATGGCCTGTAGAACCAAGGGAGTGTTCCTTGATGGCCCATAGAACCAGGGGAGTGCTCACTGATGGCCATGGAACCAAGGGAGTGTTCATTGACGGCCTGTAGAACCAAGGGAGTGGTCCTCGATGGCCCATAGAACCAGGGGAGTGCTCACTGATGGCCTGTAGAGCCGAGGGAGTGCTCACTGATGGCCATGGAACCAAAGGAGAGTTTATTGACGGCCTGTAGAACCAAGGGAGTGCTCACTGATGGCCATGGAACCAAAGGAGTGCTCACTGATGGCCTGTAGAACCAAGGGAGTGCTCACTGATGGCCATGGAACCAAGGGAGTGTTCATTGATGGCCTGTAGAACCAAGGGAGTGTTCCTTGATGGCCCATAGAACCAGGGGAGTGCTCACTGATGGCCTGTAGAGCCAAGGGAGTGCTCACTGATGGCCATGGAACAAAGGGAGTGCTCATTGATGGCCTGTAGATCCAAGGGAGTGCTCATTGACGGCCTGTAGAGCCAAGGGAATGTTCATTGATGGCCTGTAGAGCCAAGGCAGGGAGTGTTTATTGCTGGCTTGTAGAGCTAAGGCAGGGTGTGTTCATTGATGGCCTGTAGAGCCAAGGGAGTGTTAATTGACGGCCTGTAGAACCAAGGGAGTGCTCCTTTATGGCCCAGAGAACTAAGGGAGTGCTCATTGACGGCCTGTAGAGCCAAGGGAGTTATCCTTGATGGCGTGTAGAGCTAAGGAAGTGCTAATTGACGGGCCATATAGCCAAGGGAGTGTTCATTGATGGCCTGTAGAGCCAAGGGAGTGATCATTGATGGCCTGTAGAGCCAACGGAGAGGTCATTGATGACCTGTAGAGCCAAGGGAGTGTTCATTGATGGCCTGTAGAGCCAAGGGAGTGTTCATTGACAGGCCATAGATCCAAGGGAGTGCTCATTGATGGCCTGTAGAGCCAAGGGAGTCTTCATTGATGGCCTGTAGAGCCAAGGGAGTGTTCATTGATGGCCTGTAGAGCCAAGGGAGTGCTCACTGACGGCCTGTAGAGCCAAGGGAGTGTTCATTGATGGCCTGTAGAGCCAAGGGAGTGTTCATTGAAGGCCTGTATAACCAAGGGAGTGCTCACTGATGGCCATGGAACCAAGGGAGTATTCATTGATGGCCTGTAGAACCAAGGGAGTGCTCCTTGATGGCCCATAGAACCAGGGGAGTGCTCACTGATGGCCTGTAGCACCAAGGGAGTGCTCACTGATGGTCATGGAACCAAGGGAGTGTTCATTGACGGCCTGTAGAACCAAGGGAGTGCTCCTTGATGGCCCATAGGGCCAGGGGAGTGCTCACTGATGGCCTGTAGAGCCGAGGGAGTGCTCACTGATGGCCATGGAACCAAGGGAGTGTTCATTGACGGCCTGTAGAACCAAGGGAGTTCTCACTGATGGCCATGGAACCAGGGAGTGCTCATTGATGGCCTGTAGAACCAAGGGAGTGCTCACTGATGGCCATGGAACCAAGGAAGTGTTCATTGACGGCCTGTAGAACCAAGGGAGTGCTCCTTGATGGCCCATAGAACCAGGGGAGTGCTCATTGATGGCCTTTAGAGCCAAGGGAGTGCTCACTGATGGCCATGTAACCAAGGGAGTGTTCATTGATGGCCCATAGAGCCAAGGGATTGTACGTTTTTGTCAGGATGATGTTTGGCAGCAGCTGTACACCTCAGCACTATCCTAGAGAATACCACACACGTGCCACATTATGCAGCATTTCAGGTGAGCTCGTTGTTGAGCAGAAGATTTAGAACAGCTCCACTTTATCGTAACTTATGTGCTTCTTGTCAATCATCGATTTGATGCAAAATTAACATACAACATTGAAGAGTGATACTTAAAAGCTAATTAACGCTCACTTCCTACACTCGCTCAGAATTAGAATCATTAGTTTTACGCAAATACCAAATTTAAACCCACAAAAATAGCTCTTCTTGACCTATTTAACTCCGCACAGTGATTGATGTGTTTACCGCTTATGGAAAGAGAAATTGAAAGGCGTTCGGGTACGGAGGGCGGACCCAGACAGTGCTGCTTGGAACATTGGCAAGCAATTAGAGTCTTAATCGGTCTTCAAACTCTCAACTGTTATTAAATATCACTAACCTGACCCCATGATGTTTTTTAAACGCACCTTGTTGTCGAAGTCAAATTCCTGTAGAAACTTTCATGCTCGTATCTGAAGTTGGTACGTTTATTCTTGTACTTTCTGTAATTGGTCACCAAATAATGTTAGTATCTTATCACGTAATTATCAAATTACAACCTATGTCAGGTGCATTTGTAAGCAACCGCGCAAGCCCATCTGCCCCGCTAAGAGCAGCGGCTGAACACGGCACTGGTTGGCTCTTTGCTCTGCGGCAGTGCAGTGACGTGTGGTCTTACGCAAAACCTCTGAATGAATACAGGCTTAAATAATACCCTCATGGGTGGATCAACCCTGGGGGTCCACCCCAAGTACCTCAGCCACTGAACTCTCTTCTGAGGTCTGCAGTATGGCACAGCGCATTCTTCCAAGGAGTGGGAAGAGCGTAATTCCCCTGCACTCTGCACATTTCACTTTTGAACACAAGATCTCACCCCCAATTCGGTACATATGACCACTTCAGCATGTGGGCTTTCGGCCCACAACATTACTCTGGTGAAGAGGGCAGTTGAGCCCACCGTGCCCCGACACTGTGTTTCCAACCTGGTAGTGCACATGCTGCCCAGGGTCACACTGAGGGCTCCCGACATGCCTCTGTGAAGAGCGCTGTGACTTGGCTGTGAGCAGGACAGACGTAACCTGTAGTGAGGCCCTCAAGGGGGACGGAAGGGCTCACAAGACAGCCCGTGGAGAGGCTGGGCACCGATCCACCAAGGAGTGGGAGAATCCCCGCTGTGCTAATATGCTGTGTCCCAAAGGACTATAAAAGGACATGTGAGACCGGGTTGGGCAGGAGGCCCATACTCAAGCCCCATAGCAGAACGGCTGACACCAGGCGCACAACGCCCATTGGGCTCAAAGGGTTTCAGCCCCCCCATGTGTGTCAGCCCGGGTGAGACAGCTTCCCCGCCACACACACAGCCCCACCCGAGTACTTCACAGGTCTTTAAAAGACCATTTACTTGCTAACGAGGCTTTGTTCTGTTTTCACCCCTTCTTAGAGCCCCTGCATCTCCACTCTGCATGTTGCTGGAAGAATCAGCCCCCCCCCCCCGAAATGTTTGGTAGCCCCCCCCGAAATTTGGCTCTAGTTGCACCTCTGGCTGACACCCAATATCTACCCAACCTCACAGGTCCGAACTTTCCGCCCCACCGACCTGCTGAGCCCATGCGGGAGTGGCCCGCATCTCTGAATGTAAAGCCGGGACTGGTACAGTGAGCCCTGACTGTCTCCTAGTGGCAGTCTGACACTACTGCAGGAGGAAAGGAGACTGGTATGCATCCCGTGACACTTCCACAGCACCAGCAGTGCTCCCGGCATTTAGGGGGAAGGAATGCGAAGAGGCCAGAGAGAGGCCAGAGCGGGCCATGGCATGACAGGCGGCTCCAAATATAATATTTTGCAGTTTTATATAACGCGAACGTGACCCGAACAAGCTGATTGCCGACGCACATTAAGCCTGAATGCACATGCACGACAGTCAACACCCTGAGTAGAAGGACAGCAAGATAAAAAAACAAGCAGCGTGCGCGTCGCTACTTGCTGCCATGTTAATACTCCATGGGGCGGGGGAAGGTGCTGTGTGTCTGAAGCGGAGTTGATTGGTGTCAGCGCACCAAAAGTCCATTCAGGCAGAAACAATCAAGAAGATACAGGCACGCAAGGAGGGTGCGCGGCGCTGCTCGTTCCCGAGCCAATATTCCATGGGAGTTAACTTTCAAGAACAAGCATTTGCAATGCAATTGGTCTCGCCTTTGGGACCTTATATGTATTTAGCTATGCAGGACATTAGCCTGGGTGCTGTAACATCTACTGTTCTTTAACATGGAGGGAAAGTAAGCACCAAACTGTGGAACACACCAGGTATGTGAACACATGGAGAGAAATATTGCCTAGTAGCGGGAAATGGTATAGTCTAAAGCTCTATTTTTAATATAAAATCGGGCCTTCGGTGGTCATATCACTGAAAATGCAAGATTTGAAAAAAATATTATTGTCTTTGGGTGCTCCTGGAAGACAAGTGTCTATGGCCTGGAATCTAGGGAATGCTAAAGTGATTCTGGTATTTTACTGACCTCTGCTGATCGTGTTCTATCAAGAAAGTTAAATAGAGGCAGTTGAACTGCCAGTGATGCCATGTCACATGACACCCCCAGCCCCTCCTGGGTTTTACCTAACAATACTTTGGGACTTGAAAGCCCAGGTCGACCGTGCAATATATACGGGCCGCCCGGGAAAATAACCTCTCAAATATCCTTTCTAGACTCTTCGCTGGCTGTATTGGAGTATGGACTTAAAGCCCTGCCCACTCTCCCCCCCGTATTTGTCATTGTCTTGTGTCATTCTACTTTATCCCTCCTTTGACTCATCCCAAATGTTATTTTACTCCTATAATCTCTCAAATAAACTTTTCTAGATTCTCTTCTCCTCTATACCTCCTTTAACGCATCCCAAACCTCATTTTACTACTATAATCTCCCAACTAACGCTTTTTAAGCTCTTCCCTCCTCTGTCCTTCCTTTGTCCTATTCCATCCTACTAAAAGACTCACATGCCCAACGCTCCAAATAAAAACTTACATTTACCTATACTAATCCACCACTATTCCATCTTGGGTAGCGGAGTGGCGTGCTACTTGCCGAAAGCGCTTCAACACCTCATCAGGGGTAGTAAGCGCTATATAAATAAAATTACAATTAATCACCTTGCCCCATTTGATCCATTTTCAGGTTGGTGAGTTTATCTTCTTGAGCCACCCTGACTGGCTCCCCGGACAACTTGTTTCCGCTGCTTCATTTTATGTAGGTTTAAGTCTTTCCACATTTTGAATTCTCACCCACTGCACTCAGCTATAGTTTAAGGTTTGCACCATTTACCCACACAGATGGTAATGTGCCTCAACGCACCTTTGAGGGCACCTGCCCTTACTTGAAATTCAACCTCCCTTGCTGTGTGCCCTCTTCCGGTACCATAATTTCTACTATTGTTATGTACATAATCATTAGTACTGTATGATTTGTGACATGATTGCTTTCATTAATAGCACTATGCAAATATTACTCCACTGCATACAAAAAAACTAAATAATAAACATAGTAATTTTCAACACCAAGAGCTCTAGCTTTCACAAATGTGAGACCTATTGCATTGCAAAAGCTTGTTTGAGCTATCATTAGTCTCGCAATGACGGCTGTGCATAGTAGGGTGTGGGGAGGGCCTGCCCTCTCCTTTTAGACATCTCTAGCAGATGACGGGTGTGTATAGTAGGGTGTGTGGAGGGACTTGCCTCTGCTGAAACCATCTCTCTATGTGATAATGGGTGCGTGTAGTAGGGTGTGGGGAGGGACTGTCCTCTCTTTTTAGACATTTCTCTCAGATAACGGGTGTGCAAAGTAGGGTGTGTGGAGTGATTGGCCTCTCTGCTGAGACTTCTCTCTGTACTGAAAAGTGTGCATGGTAGAGTGTGAAGAGGGATTGGCCTCTCCTTTCAGACCTCTCTCAGATGACGGGTGTGCATAGTCGGCTATGGGGAGGGACTTCTCTCTCATTTCAGAACTCTCTCTCAGATGATGTGTGTACTACTAGGGTGTGCAGAGGGACTGGCCCTTATCCTCAGATCTCTCCCTCGGATGATGCATATGCGTAGTAGAGTGGAAGGGAAGGACTGGCCTATCTGGTGAGACCTCTCTCTGTAACGATGGGTGTGCGTAGTAGGGCGTGGAGAGGGTCTGGCCTATCCTTTTAAACCTGTCTCTCAGATGACTGGTGTGCGTAGTAGGGTGTGGGAAGGGACTGCCCTATCCTTTCAGACTTCTCTCTCAGATGACGGGTGTGCATAGTAGGGTGTGTACTTCCTTTCTTAATGTAGGTTTGGTGTGTGTCAGGGGTTTGATACAGATACAAGCTATCTAGTAGGGCATTTGTTTTGGAACTGGAATTCAATGTTTTGGCTTTCTTTTAACAGTTGTATACAGATTTAACATTATACTCAATGAGGGTGTCCCATATATCTTGATTGTTAACTATGCGCACTATGCTACGTGTACAGCCATAGCAATTCAACCAGCAATATGCGGGAAAACAACGCTTGGCTGATGTTATCAGTGATGCCATCAATGATGTAATTTAAGATGTCATGAGTGATGTCATAAATGATGTCATAGAACATGCCATGAGTGATGTCATAAGCAGTGCATGGTGGGGAAGCAAGTTAGTTAAGTTATAATTAGCGCTGCTAACTATAACTGGTGAATTTCTGTGTTTTTTTAGTTCAAAATGTTAATGTTCACCTAACGATAGTTACTTTAACCTTTGTGTTTTTCAGTGAATTTCTATGGTTTTTAAAATTAAAACAGATATTTTTATTACACCTAACTGTAACATTACTTTAATTTATATATATATATTACCTACTGGCAGTCGCCAGTAAGTAGTTATAGTTATGACCTCATTTCTATTAAAAATCTGTTTTTCAGTTGCCTACGCTCACTTCTGCTGCTGTCTGAAAGGTTTTGGGGTGATCTGTGAAATGGGGGCCGAGAAAAAGGGGGTGGGGGAGGTGCCAAAACGCATTTTCCTCATGTTAATTCCCATAGGAGTTTTGGACACGACTACAGTCCAAATCGCTGGACGGAATTACACTAAATTTGGCAGAAAGGTAGACTTTGTTCCGCAGATCACGTTATTTGTGGCTTGGTGCAAATCTGTTCAGTAATTTTAGAGATATTAACCGAAAAACATATTTGTATATATAGGGAAGCAGACCGTCTGCGGATCCACCCGCAGTGGACCCGCTGATTAACACACCAAAGCAAATTCCTGATTGGCTGGCCGCACCATTCACAGAAAAGTTGTGGCCACCTTTTTGCTTGTTGGGAAATGGTCTCCGGGGCTGAAAGGTTGTTTGCATATTTATTTTTTTGTTTTATATAGAGCAAACTAGACTTGAAGATATCAGGAATCAGAGCGCTTTACATGAGCACCAGTTTCGTTACAGATGGACACATTCATTTTTGTTAGGCACGGGGAGATTAAGAGATTTGCCCAGAATCACAGGTTGTTGAGCGTTGTTGCCAAAATGCAAACCTTTAAGGATGAAATAATCAAACTGCACAGGTGGGAAGCAATGCTAATACCAAAATGTAGGATCCTTACAGGACAAGGGTTGCTTGCATAGTACACTTTCAGAGCAAAACCAACCAAGCCCCTCTACCAAGCGAAGACCCCCTTTAATCTCTGTCGGCTAAGGATGCACAGCTGTTTCTAAGTCTCGATGTTTGTCGTTCACCGCTCTACCACTCCACTGAACGATGGAGGGAAAACAGTGTAAAGCAAACACAAGAAGATGATGGATGGAGTGCTGAAACTATTCAAACACTCACCCCCAGTCACAGATCTGGGTTGAATCCATCATCGTTCTTTAGCTCACTTCGCCACCCCAGTTTGGACCCAGCCATATGCAAATCAGTCTTGACCCTGTGCCTCATGGGAACAGTCCAGCCCAAACAGCTAGGCCAGGTCCTCACAGGACCAGAAACAAGAATCCTGGGACCGGTTTCGGGGTAACACCCCTCATCAGCCAGGCTAGCTTGAATCCAGTGGCAAAGTGAGCAAAGGACCCACGTCTGGGCATACCCTGCCAACTTAGGGCGAACAAAGCAAACACAAGGAGATGATGGATGGAGTGCTGAAACTTTTCAAACACTCACCCCCAGTCACAGATCTGGGTTGAATCCATCATCGTTCTTTAGCTCACTTCGCCACCCCAGTTTGAACACAGCTATATGCAAATCAGTCTTGACCATGTGCCTCATGGGAACACATTCATTTTTGTTAGGCACGGGGAGATTAAGTGATTTGCCCAGAATCACAGGATGTTGAGCGTCGTTGCCAAAATGCGAACCTGGTTATCTTCCATCTCTTTTTAGCTCACGTGTTCCAGCTCAATCTTCCTTCTAAAATCGGTTTAATAAACCCTACATTTAGACATGTCAGGTGGAAATCTAGATCTGTCCTGGTGCACGGTTTCAAGCTGTAGACTACCTTCTACCCGCTCAAAAAAGAAGCATATCTCTTTTTTTTTTTTTTAAATGATCGAAAAACATGGCTTTTGACAAGGAATTATCCTACTATGTTTTGGCTTGTCTTTTTGATGTCCACAATGATAGTGTCAAAAGACCTTACGTGGAAGGCGATTCTCTTGCCATCTATAGGTAACCTTTTAGCTAGATAGAGGCGCTTGATGAGCAAGAATTCAGACCAGGGGTCTACCCTTGAATGGTGTTGTGGGACAAAGGGTGAGTGAGAGCCCCTCCGCTACCCTGGTGTTGTGAGGAATTGATGTCCAGGGACTTGTTTCACTTTCTATTTGTTTACTTTTACATTTTATATTATTGAAGTGCCTCATGCCCATATAAATTGTAAATCGCCAAATCTTATACTTTTTCCTAAAGAAAATATAATCACTGGCTGTATGGAGATCAGCAGAAACAGAACTCCAGATATTATCCACTTGGTAAGCAAAGGTGTCTCCACGCTGGCCAACGGAGTAGCAAGAGTGCCATGGGCCCTAGTGCAAACAAGGAAAATTGGCCCCTGACCACTTTTTGGGCAGTAAATGACAGCAATAGTCTGGGTACAGTGGTGCTCTCCGGCCATCAGACCCCGGTGCCACTGCACCAGTGATGGCTACGCCCCTGGCAGGCGTTTCCTTTGAATAATCAGATCCCCTTAAAGATGAGCTGTCAAGGAGAGAAGAAAGCAGGGGGGGGGGTGTACCGTGTAAAAAGCTGACGTCACTACGAAGAAAGGGGCTCTGTTCTGGTGAGATTTCAGGCAAATACGTAGGTTCCTAAAATGTGAACATTTGCTATGGTCCAACCATTGCAACTTCTTTAGGTGTCCAGAGCTCTGGAATACCTTAAGCAACTTAAGCAAAAGACTTGCTATTGCATTTTGGGATCAATTGGAGGGAGTTTGCTGTATTATGAGGAAGCCCTTAGTACAGGACGTTGGTGTAATTCAGATGAGAGACAACCACTGCTTGCAGGATGTTGTAGTGAGAGCTCTAGGAAGAAATGGGAGAATCTCTCAGAAATTCTAGGTGAAAGAAGGAGGATGAGACCTTAGTGGGCTCGTTTCTAAAGGTTATCTTATCATTAAAGTAAACCCCAAAATCTTTGTAGTTCTCCTTGGAGTAAGGCAATGTCCTAACCTAATCAGACTATGAGGATGATGACTAAATTGAGGGAGAGCGACTTGCGCCACTACTTCTGTTTTTCTCGCAATTTAATTTGAGACACTTAGGAGCCATCCAATTAAAACATTTTGTGAGCCAGCTATGGAAATTCTCACTAGACACAGGTGGTCTGGATTCCCATGTGACTTTAATATCTGCTGGGTTCACCCACATACCACATTGAAGCCAGATTAAATGATTAGATAAATGTAGCCAAAGGGGCAACAAAGATTAAACTAGGATTAAATTGGGTAGGCACATCACAGGGGAGCTGGTTAGAAGAGGAACGAGAGTCGGACATATTAACCTTTAGTAATTCGCTAAGGAGATCCAGGTTAATGCTGTCCCACCCATGTCTGTCCCATCTAGCCTGTCTATCGAAGGCAGCAGAATGATCAGGAGGGCGGAGGGGAAGCAATGTCACCTTTGATCCAATATCAGGGACTGCTATAAGTGCATCTTCCATGCCACGGTGCCCTAAAAACCAGCTTGGGCGGAGCCTAACAGGTCATTCTCTAAGATGAAATAGGGAAGTTGGGCTTTACCTTTCTGGTACCATCGCGCTGAAAGGCACCAGGGAGATCCATCTGTACTTGCTTATAGTTGAGACATCTAATGATGGCATCTTTGATAGAAGTATAGCAAAAATTAGCTTACATTCCCCTGGGACCAATGTTGACTTAAAGGATAAAATAATCAAACTGCACAGGTGGGAAGCTATGCTAATACCAAAATGTAGGATCTTTACAGGACAAGGGTTGCTTGCATAGGACACTTTTAAAGCAAAACCAACCAAGCCCCTCTACCAAGCAAAGACCCACTTTAATCTCTGTCGGCTAAGGATGCACAGCTGTTTCCAAGTCTCGATGTTTGTCGTTTACCCCTCTACCACTCCACTGAACAATGGAGGGCAAACAGTGTAAAGCAAACACGGAGTGCTGAAACTATTCAAACACTCACCCCCAGTCACAGATTTGGGTTGAATCCATCATCGTTCTTTAGCTCACTTTGCCACCCCAGTTTGAACCCAGCCATATGCAAATCAGTCTTGACCCTGTGCCTCATGGGAACAGTCCAGCCCGAACTGCTAGGCCAGGTCCTCACTGGACCAGAAACAAGAATCCTGGGACCAGTTTCGGAGTAACACCCCTCATCAGCCAGGCTAGCTTGAATCCAGTGGCAAAGTGAGCTAGGGACCCATGTCTGGGTATACCCTGCCACATTATGGCGAACAAAGCAAACACAAGGAGATGATGGACGGAGTGCTGGAGCTTTTCAAACACTCACCCCCAGTCACAGATCTGGGTTGAATCCATCACTGTTCTTTAGTTCACTTCGCCACCCCAGTTTGGACACAGCTAAATGCAAATCAGTCTTGACCCTGTGCCTCATGGGAACAGTCCAGCCCGTTACCATTAAAAAATGTGAAGCTAATACGTGCAGCTAAAATGGAGTCTCAGAGAGGGACCTGATATACCTTGCAACACCATTAACAGTCAACCACATGTATATAGGAAACCCTCATTGAGTACGGTGTGCAATCTGTATACAATTATTCACAGAAAGCCACGATCCTAAAAATAGTGAATGTCAGTTTCAAAACAAATGCCCTACTACGGACAGTATTTAACTGTATCAAACCCCTGAAACTCAACCAAACTACATTGAGAAATTACGTTGATATCAGTAGAGAACTGGGTCCTATAAACAGTCCTTCTCTATGGAGAGAGGTAACTCTATACACACAGTTTGCAAACAGGGAAACTTTCATGAGAAATACACCACAGAGTATTACAAAGCATCTATTAAGAACAGTGTACACTCTATGCAACAGTTGTCAAAAAGGACTCTATTTGCTGATCTGAAAGTGCTAAAACATCATACTACCTGCACCCTTCATACTGGGGTGAAAACTTTAAAGATAGCTCATCTTCTCAAGCAAAGCAAGCACATGTACCTACATTAGTACCTGGTGCACACAGTCTTCTATGTTATGTAGAAATCGTCATGCTGACACAATTCTGTCTAATAACGCAAGGCTGCTTACGAAAGTTAGTTTCTTCTTTGTAGAATCTTAGTCCTTTTGAAAACTTTTTCTGAAGAACCAAAAAACGTGTGTGGAACATATTGAACTTAAGTCAACTGTCACCTACACACAGTTACTCTTGAATAAAAAGATATAATGTGCTCAATACCTTTATACACCTGTGGTGCATTAGGAGCACATGTTTTTTGTTAACACTCACACCCATTAGCTGGACCAAGGCTTTACAAAATTAGTAGACAAGTAATAGTTTCAAGTTAGGGCGGAGCTAGCCCAGCCTGCAAGATGGCCGCGTCATAGGCGAGCTCCTTGCGGTCGCCTAGTAATCCTGGAATTATCCTCCTTCTCCAGCCTGTCCTGTGTATCAAAATCCACGGATCCATGCACCGGAACACAGCGACAACTGACTGCGCCGCATTCCGAACGTGTCACCTCCCGGGAAGGCTTCGATAGCGGCGCCAACGCGGCGAACATTGCAGGGCCTATGAGAGATGCAGGCGCTGCCTCGGAGATGCGGTGACGTGGAAGCCGTGGAGAGCCGTCTGTGCGATCCCTCTCCTGTTCGGAGGAGCGCCACTGGCGGGGCCATGCGGCTGACATCTGCGGCATTGCGGAGACCGGGGGCCGCGGGGGCCCCGCTTACACCGAGGACCTGAGGTTGGAGCGGCTTGCGGCGGCGGGCCCTGCGCGTGGCTGAGGCCCGGCTGCGGCAGGGGTGAAGCGAACTGCCAAGCCATGTCTTCCCTGGACCGGAAACAAGCATCCTAGGACCGGTTTCTGGCATTTATATCGCTTTGGTCGCCCTAAGTTGGCGGGGGTATGCCCAGACGTGGGTCCCTTGCTCACTTTGCCACTGGATTCAAGCAAGCCTGGCTGATGACGGCTGAAGTGCCAGAAACCGGTCCTAGGATGCTTGTTTCCGGTCCAGGGAAGACATGGCTTGGCAGTTCGGGCTGGACTGTTCCCATGAGGCACAGGGTCAGACTGATTTGCATATGGCCATGTCTGAACTGGGGTGGTGGAGTGAGCTAAAGAATGATGATGGATTAAACCCAGATCAGTTGACTGGGGGTGAGTGTTTGATTGGCTCAAACGTTCCGTCCATCATCCCCCTTTTGTATCGCTTTGGTCGCCCTAAGTTGGCGGGGGTATGCCCAGACGTGGGTCCCTTGCTCACTTTGCCACTGGATTCAAGCAAGCCTGGCTGATGACGGCTGAAGTGCCAGAAACCGGTCCTAGGATGCTTGTTTCCGGTCCAGGGAAGACATGGCTTGGCAGTTCGGGCTGGACTGTTCCCATGAGGCACAGGGTCAGACTGATTTGCATATGGCCATGTCTGAACTGGGGTGGTGGAGTGAGCTAAAGAATGATGATGGATTAAACCCAGATCAGTTGACTGGGGGTGAGTGTTTGATTGGCTCAAACGTTCCGTCCATCATCCCCCTTTTGTATCGCTTTGGTCGCCCTAAGTTGGCGGGGGTATGCCCAGACGTGGGTCCCTTGCTCACTTTGCCACTGGATTCAAGCAAGCCTGGCTGAAGTGCCAGAAACCGGTCCTAGGATGCTTGTTTCCGGTCCAGGGAAGACATGGCTTGGCAGTTCGGGCTGGACTGTTCCCATGAGGCACAGGGTCAGACTGATTTGCATTTGGCCATGTCTGAACTGGGGTGGTGGAGTGAGCTAAAGAATGATGATGGATTAAACCCAGATCAGTTGACTGGGGGTGAGTGTTTGATTGGCTCAAACGTTCCGTCCATCATCCCCCTTTTGTATCGCTTTGGTCGCCCTAAGTTGGCGGGGGTATGCCCAGACGTGGGTCCCTTGCTCACTTTGCCACTGGATTCAAGCAAGCCTGGCTGATGACGGCTGAAGTGCCAGAAACCGGTCCTAGGATGCTTGTTTCCGGTCCAGGGAAGACATGGCTTGGCAGTTCGGGCTGGACTGTTCCCATGAGGCACAGGGTCAGACTGATTTGCATATGGCCATGTCTGAACTGGGGTGGTGGAGTGAGCTAAAGAATGATGATGGATTAAACCCAGATCAGTTGACTGGGGGTGAGTGTTTGATTGGCTCAAACGTTCCGTCCATCATCCCCCTTTTGTATCGCTTTGGTCGCCCTAAGTTGGCGGGGGTATGCCCAGACGTGGGTCCCTTGCTCACTTTGCCACTGGATTCAAGCAAGCCTGGCTGATGACGGCTGAAGTGCCAGAAACCGGTCCTAGGATGCTTGTTTCCGGTCCAGGGAAGACATGGCTTGGCAGTTCGGGCTGGACTGTTCCCATGAGGCACAGGGTCAGACTGATTTGCATATGGCCATGTCTGAACTGGGGTGGTGGAGTGAGCTAAAGAATGATGATGGATTAAACCCAGATCAGTTGACTGGGGGTGAGTGTTTGATTGGCTCAAACGTTCCGTCCATCATCCCCCTTTGTATCGCTTTGGTCGCCCTAAGTTGGCGGGGGTATGCCCAGACGTGGGTCCCTTGCTCACTTTGCCACTGGATTCAAGCAAGCCTGGCTGATGACGGCTGAAGTGCCAGAAACCGGTCCTAGGATGCTTGTTTCCGGTCCAGGGAAGACATGGCTTGGCAGTTCGGGCTGGACTGTTCCCATGAGGCACAGGGTCAGACTGATTTGCATATGGCCATGTCTGAACTGGGGTGGTGGAGTGAGCTAAAGAATGATGATGGATTAAACCCAGATCAGTTGACTGGGGGTGAGTGTTTGATTGGCTCAAACGTTCCGTCCATCATCCCCCTTTTGTATCGCTTTGGTCGCCCTAAGTTGGCGGGGGTATGCCCAGACGTGGGTCCCTTGCTCACTTTGCCACTGGATTCAAGCAAGCCTGGCTGATGACGGCTGAAGTGCCAGAAACCGGTCCTAGGATGCTTGTTTCCGGTCCAGGGAAGACATGGCTTGGCAGTTCGGGCTGGACTGTTCCCATGAGGCACAGGGTCAGACTGATTTGCATATGGCCATGTCTGAACTGGGGTGGTGGAGTGAGCTAAAGAATGATGATGGATTAAACCCAGATCAGTTGACTGGGGGTGAGTGTTTGATTGGCTCAAACGTTCCGTCCATCATCCCCCTTTTGTATCGCTTTGGTCGCCCTAAGTTGGCGGGGGTATGCCCAGACGTGGGTCCCTTGCTCACTTTGCCACTGGATTCAAGCAAGCCTGGCTGATGACGGCTGAAGTGCCAGAAACCGGTCCTAGGATGCTTGTTTCCGGTCCAGGGAAGACATGGCTTGGCAGTTCGGGCTGGACTGTTCCCATGAGGCACAGGGTCAGACTGATTTGCATATGGCCATGTCTGAACTGGGGTGGTGGAGTGAGCTAAAGAATGATGATGGATTAAACCCAGATCAGTTGACTGGGGGTGAGTGTTTGATTGGCTCAAACGTTCCGTCCATCATCCCCCTTTTGTATCGCTTTGGTCGCCCTAAGTTGGCGGGGGTATGCCCAGACGTGGGTCCCTTGCTCACTTTGCCACTGGATTCAAGCAAGCCTGGCTGATGACGGCTGAAGTGCCAGAAACCGGTCCTAGGATGCTTGTTTCCGGTCCAGGGAAGACATGGCTTGGCAGTTCGGGCTGGACTGTTCCCATGAGGCACAGGGTCAGACTGATTTGCATATGGCCATGTCTGAACTGGGGTGGTGGAGTGAGCTAAAGAATGATGATGGATTAAACCCAGATCAGTTGACTGGGGGTGAGTGTTTGATTGGCTCAAACGTTCCGTCCATCATCCCCCTTTTGTATCGCTTTGGTCGCCCTAAGTTGGCGGGGGTATGCCCAGACGTGGGTCCCTTGCTCACTTTGCCACTGGATTCAAGCAAGCCTGGCTGATGACGGCTGAAGTGCCAGAAACCAGTCCTAGGATGCTTGTTTCCGGTCCAGGGAAGACATGGCTTGGCAGTTCGGGCTGGACTGTTCCCATGAGGCACAGGGTCAGACTGATTTGCATATGGCCATGTCTGAACTGGGGTGGTGGAGTGAGCTAAAGAATGATGATGGATTAAACCCAGATCAGTTGACTGGGGGTGAGTGTTTGATTGGCTCAAACGTTCCGTCCATCATCCCCCTTTTGTAACGACCAACATAGATGGGAAGATTGATACACTGACCTATAGAGTGGACCGCATGTCCGAAAGGCTGGATCGGCACACGGAACGGATAGATATGGCGGAGAGGCGGATATCTGACACCGAGGATGCGCAGCGCCAAGCGGAAACAAAACAGGATAAAACAGATAAAGTGCTGGCGACACTCATGGCGAAATCAGAGGACTTAGAAGCGAGGTCCCGTCGCAACAATCTACGCTTTATGGGGATTGCGGAATCGACCAATACGGGCCCCATGGAACGCCAAATAGAGTCTCTACTGATTGCGCTGCTGGGTAAAGACACCTTCTCACCCGTCTTTATTGTCGAAAGGGCGCACAGGTCCTTGGCGCCGCTCCCTTCACCCGGTGCAAGACCACGTCCCATCATAGCAAAACTCCTAAACTATAGAGACCGGGATGCAGCGCTCCGAAAGGCAAGGGAGCTGGGAACGCTGTCATACGAAGGCATGACGATCTCTATCTACCCAGATTTCACGCAACAAGTTCAAGAGGCCCGGAAGAAGTTCGTGGATGTCAAGAAAGCGCTTCGCGACCAAAATATTACATACGCAATGATCTACCCCGCTCGTCTCCGTGTTACGGAGGGGGGCAAAAGCAGACTCTACAACGACCCTAAGGAGGTTCAAAAATGTTTGAAACAGAGAGGCGCACAAGCACCGCGTAGACGTTCGCCCAGGGGCGAGCAAGAATCTCAGGAGCATGCTTCGGATGTGGAATAATAGTCATATATCCTTTGTAGAACATTGCAGGGGTCGTTGACTCCTGGACGGATCTGGCAGCACACCATATGGACACAGATAAGTGCACAACCCAAACTCACGATGTATACTATCAGTTATGCTTGGCCCTGGTGGGGGGAACACGTTTACAATGTGTGTGTCGTTGTACCAGGTATAAGAGTCTGAGTTGATTTGTGGTTGACATGGGAGGGTGGAGTTGGGTGTCATTGCAAATTCAAGGCGACCCCCATGTGACGGCTGTCACTGGGCCTACTGGCTGGCTGCTCCTGTCCCCGTGTGTATACCACACAAGATGTTTCATTTCTATGGGGTTTGTTGGGGGGTGGGAGCGGGGGATGGGTACTGTTAAGGGATGGCTTTGGCGAATTGGGACTGCTGAAGTGGGTGGGGGGAGGGGGAGGGCATTGGTTCAGGGTAGGTTTGTTCACTGTGACCATACTGAATGTATTGATGAGACGGACTGTTGAATACACCTATTGTGGATGGCACCACGATAATGTCATTGGCTATTCAGTTACACAAGAATGAGCATGGGTGAGAAATACAACTGCATAACCTGGAACGTTCGCGGTCTTAACACCCCCAAAAAAATTAGACAGGTGTTTGCTTATTTAGACCGCCATGACATTCAGATCGCTCTCCTGCAGGAGACGCATCTCACTGCAGCTTCTGAGATTAAGATTGCACTTAGATGGGCAGGATACAAACTGGCTTCCTCATACTCCTCATATTCTAGAGGAGTGCTTATTCTGGTGAAGCGGGGTGTACGCTTTACACCTATCAGCACCCACACGGATAAGGATGGACGATGCGCCATGGTACATGGTAAATTAGGCACTTCCCTCATTACCCTGATCAACATCTATGGCCCCAAAGCGGACGACCCGGAGACCTTCACACGACCATACAGCACTCTGCGCGAGTGGCCTGAGGCAGCCACAGTGTGGGGAGGGGACTTTAATACATATTTAGATCCTCAGTTAGATAAATCTAACCCCCAAGGATTACGCACACCTAAAATTGCGAGGAGTGTCAATGACGCGATGCTGGAATTTGGGCTAGTGGACGTGTGGAGACTCCGAAATGGTGCAGCCAAAGTGGGCACGCACGCCACGCCCGCGCATAATAGCTGGTCTCGCCTTGAGTATTGGCTTTTAAATGGGGAGGCAAATAATTGGGTTACAGATGTGGTGATACTCCCTCGCACGTTGTCGGATCACAACCCAGTGCTACTTACATTCAAAATCGAATCCAATGAGCGCCGACCCTATACATGGCGCTTTCGGGCGCAGGCACTATTGGATCCTCTTTATAATGACGCAATACGGACGGCCATAGAGCAATATTTTGAAATTAACGTAGGCACAGTCGACAGTGCGGGCATAATATGGGAGGCCTTTAAAGTCACCATCAGAGGAGTTTGTATTAGCACCACGGCTGGTATTTTAAAAGATATTCGCAGGCAACTCGCTCAGGTTGAGAGTAAGTTGGCGGAGACCGAACGACAATATACTCTCACCCCCAGTCCTGATATACTGGTAGGCATACGAGACCTGTTACAACAGTATGACTCTCTGGTGGAGTCCGAGATTCGCTTTATAGCACGCAGGCGGGTTGCACAAGCTTATGGAGAGGGGGGTCGCCCGGGCCGTAATCTGGCCAGAAAAATAAAAGTGCGGGAGGACTTTCACCACATTACTAAAATCACAGACACGCAGGGGGTAGCCCACCATGCACCAAAGGCTATAGTGGAGCAGTTTCGCGACTTCTATTCTGATCTTTATGCGTCGCGGGGTGGCGCGGCAGAGCCGGAAATGGATGCTTATCTGGCAGACATAGCATGCGCCTGGCTCTCGAATTCTCATCGCCAGTATTTAGATCAACCTATTGACGAGGCAGATATCAAAGCGGCTATACGGTCAATGCCCAATCAGAAAGCGCCGGGCCCGGATGGGCTCACAGCTGAATTCTACAAAGCGTACATAGATTTAGTTACCCCCCACATACTTGAGATGTACACGGAGGCACATGAAACTGGCCTACTGCCGCCGACTCTTCGCCAGGCATTGATTATCACACTGTTAAAAAAGGATAAGCCCCCTGACATTTGCGAATCTTATCAGCCACTGTCGTTAATAAATATTGATGCCAAGATTTTGGCAAAGATACTGGCTACTAGATTACAGCCCTTAATGCCCAGCCTGGTTCTCCCAGATCAGTCGGGCTTCATCCCGGAAAGATCAACGTCTTATAATTTGAGAACGCTCTTCGCTATGTTCCATGTTTTAGATCCCGAGCTGCCTGCTGCCGCGGTTCTACTGGACGCGGCGAAGGCGTTCGATTCCACTGAATGGGAATATATGTTCCATATATTGAGAAGAATGGGATTCCCGCCGTTATTTCTCGGATGGGTGCAGCTTCTGTACGCTGATCCCTCAGCACTGGTGCGGGTTGGAGGACTGACCTCCTGACCATTTAAAATTCACAGGGGTACCCGCCAGGGATGCCCACTCTCGCTGCTACTATTTGCACTGGCCCCCGAGCCGTTGGCATGTGTCATTCGTCAGCGTCATAGAAAAGCGGCACTACATTTTTTACATCGCCCAGTTGGCATATCGCTCTATGCCGACGAAATGGTATTATTTTTAAGGGAGCCGGGTCAATATTTGGCGGAAGTGCTGCAGGAATATATACGATTTGGTCTTTTTTCGGGACTGCAGATCAACTGGGATAAATCGATTATCATACCACTTTCGGCCAAGACGGCACCCCCCAGCATGGAATATCCCTTGGTATGGACCACAGAGCCGGTGAAGTATTTGGGGGTCTGGGTACATCGTGACCCTGATCTCGTGGTCAGGGAAAATTATGGCAGGGCATGCATGAAATTGGAGCAGCAGGTGGACAGATGGAACAGGTTACCGCTTTCCCTTGCTGATCGCATAGCGATCATCAAAATGGTTGTATTGCCGCGTCTCCTCTATTTGTTCACAAACATCCCGATTAAATTGACACGCCAATTCTTCAGGGAGGTGCAGACCTTGCTCCTACGCTTGGTATGGGGAGGTAAGCAGGCCAGAGTGAACTGGGCTACACTGACGCTGGATTATGCTAGAGGTGGATTTAATGCACCAGACCTATATCTCTATTACTTATGCGCGCAAGCACAATATGCATATTATTGGTTCAGGCCACACGCTTTTACTCCGCATGTTGCGGTGGAGGAGGGGGATGCACACCCGGTTCCGTTGGCGGGGGTTATCACACATAACCGAAGGCACACGCCTCGCGCAGAAATCAACTCAGTAGATACAACAATAGGAGCGTGGCAGGCCATAGGTAAACTTACTGATAGATTGCCTCTATACGCACCAGCACTACCCATAGCACACCATGCAGCCCTCTCTGTCACACAAGAGGAAGGTCCCATCAAAGCCATGAGGGTAGTTGGTCTCGTGAGCATGCAGGATATATATCCGGAGGGGAGATTTATTACAGAGGAACACTTGTCCTACATAACAAATCCTTCACTATTGTTCACTTTTACCCTCTTCAGGTTGAGGCGCGCAATTAGGGATCACTATCCTACATACCCAGATGAACCTCCAACACTACGAGCCCTACAGCTGCTGCTGGTAGCGCCATCTCGACGCAAATTGATCACTAAATTATACAGGGAGGTGAGGGAAGAGAGGGTCAATGCGCCGGACAGAAGTCTTGCTCGGTGGAATCAAAGTGTAACTCCTCCACTATCAGACAAAGATTGGGAGCATATTTGTAGACT
Source organism: Calotriton arnoldi (assembly GCA_963921515.1). Classification (NCBI taxonomy): domain Eukaryota; kingdom Metazoa; phylum Chordata; class Amphibia; order Caudata; family Salamandridae; genus Calotriton; species Calotriton arnoldi. The sequence goes on along the minus strand of CAWUFW010008001.1, from coordinate 707,528 downwards.
GACGGGGTCCCTTACTCCTAACGGGAATCTGCGCATAATTCATTTTAAATACGTCCACCAAACCTACCATACCCCGGCCAAGCTTCATAGATATGGGCTTAGAGACACAAGTAATTGTAAACGGTGCGGTCATCCTGACGCTGATTTCTTTCACCTTGCATGGGGATGTAGTCGTGTACTCATGTATTGGGAGGGTGTGGTGCAACGACTGCAAGAGATGACGGGGGCTACCCTGCAATGTACACCTGCTATATGCTTATTATGTTTTGTACCGCAGCTGAAGGGAGCAGTGGGAAAGTTTGTACGTATTGCACTACTGCTGGCTAAGCGTCGAGTGGCGCTACACTGGGAAAGCATTTTAGCCCCAACTATTAAAGTGTGGATCAAGGATATGGTGTATTGTAATGAACAACTGGCACTATATGCGGAAGAACTGCCTATGATGTCAAGGCCAAGAGACATATGGGAACCGCTCAAACAATACCTTCTTCAGCAAACTGATACCACCCCACTGACTGAATAACGATATTCTGGTGTACAACACAATGTAATGGACTTTTGAGGTGTATCATAATGAGGAAAAGGTATACATTGGGACTGAGTAACTGCATGTTCAGTGGTCACAGCGTTGTTGTAAGGTTTATTATTGTTTTAATGCTTACTAGAGCTGTATTGTGCGTACTATTGGAAAAGCAATAAAAAGAATTTTTAAAAAAGTAATAGTTTCAAGTTTATTTATAAAGTGCATAGATAGTTAAAACCGTTACACTAACAATAAAATCAGGGATATACTTAAAATAAAAAAATAAAAAATAAAAATTTCAAAACAATCTTTGTTGTTGCATAACAGTTTCTCATTCATTTTGCATTAAAAGGTGCCTTGTGGTAGAAATAAAATGCTACACGTGCTGATTAAAAAGTAAGCTTAGCTGTGCAAATTTATCAAACAGGCAGTTTCTTAAAATCAATCAGGGGTTTATATAGCGCGCTACTCACCCCTGAGGGTTTCAAGGCGCTTAAATAACAGGGCTCGGCTGTGGCAGACTTGGCCAGACACAGTTCGATTTCTAGACTACTTCTTTGTGGGCCAGGAGGAGAGAGCAGTGAGCGGACGTTCAATGCTGTAAGAAGGCCATAATCATCTATCTGTGCAAAGACGGTTAGAGCCCTCAACCTTTCTGTTATTCATTATTGCCACGGACTTGGTGCAAAGAGCAGTTTTTCCAAACTTACACTCGACTCTCATCAAGTATTTCATCAGCTGTGCGTCCGTCGGTATGAAACGGGCATTAACGGCCTGTCTACAGTGACGTAACTCCCTGCTGTTAAACGTTGGTTTTAATATGAATTTGCAGTCCTCCAGGGTGGCTTTGCCCAGGCATATTATGTGGATGATAGTTTCAGGACCCTGTCTGCTAGCCGACACAACTCTGTTCCCTCTGTCATTGTCGTGGGGGGCGGGGGCTGATGTAGAAGAGAGGGAAGGTACCCCAGTCGATATTTCAGAAGCCTCCCTTTGGTGTGAACGTTGAACCTGGAGTCAAGATACGGTTGGGGTTTCAGCGCAGTGTAGCTGGCTATTGTCATCCAGGCCTTGCGTCGCGGAAAGAAAACGTCCGTGTCAGTCCGTAGTGAGACTTGCTTAATTAGTTTATTCACTGTAATTGCGTGTAGCTGGTCTGAGTGTCCCCTAGACAGTTTAGACTAAGACCTGCCAATGACGATGCGAGGTAGGCTCTAGCTTGGGAATCGGCTCTTGTGCAAATTTCCTGCCATAGATGGTAGTATAAGTTCTGCATGTTGCCATTTTTTGGTTCAAAACAGCATTTGATAAACCCCCCTTGCCTAGCCTAGGTTTGTTTTGTTAGCCCGAATTCAAGCCTCAGCTGAAGAGGTGACGTGCGGCAAGGCAGGTGGAATAGTGACTTTAAGATTTTGATAGTGATCTTGTCTAGGAGGAGGCCCTCTCTTCCTCTTAGTGCCTCACTACCATAAGCTAGAGTTGGCACCAATTTTGTCTGGATTACTTGCAGAAGTGGTGTAAGCGATGGTCCGGCAATCTGTGCTCTGAGTCGATGAAAGGCAATCTATACAGAGTAAGGGGCATATTTATGTACCTCGTTGCATTGCTCTTGCATCACGTAACATAGTGCAAGAGTGACACAACTCAGAAATGAGATTTATGAAGCCACGCAAGACCACCTTGTGTGACCCTGAGTGGCTTCTTGAATCTCAAGTAAAGCAATGCAGCACGCATCGCGGAATTGCCTTATCCTACGCTAGGGAAGCGTTCCATGGCTGTTGCGTGATGTTCCCACTGGTAAACCTGGGATTGCGCCAAAAAGAGACTCCTTCTCAGATGAGGTGTAACGAGGAGAAATATCCTTATTTCTCCTTGTTACTTTCTCTTTCTATGTGTGCCGCATTCTGCATTCTGCAGAGGAATACGCCTCTCAGGATTGTTTTTGTGCAGGAAGATGCCCCTTTCTGAAATAAAACAGTCCTGCATGCAACAGGGGCTTCCTTGCACCATGGTGCAAGGGTGCCTGCATTGGCCCTAGGCAGTAAAAATGGCATCTGCGCAGGGGAAAAGGCGGGAATATGCATGACTTTTTCATACATTTGTCTCTTAGCTTTCAAGAGCAAGCATGTTTTGTGCTGTTTAAAAGACTCTATCTAGCCTATTGAACAGCAATCCAATATAAGTATATTTAGTGGTTGAATCGATATTTGCTGTTTCCAGACGCCATGACATGAAGCCTGTGGTATGCTTCCCTTCAACCATGGTTTTCATATTTTTCAGTTATATTTCCATTGCGTTCTCCGTTGAGTAGGCTCACTTGGCGCTCAGAAGCCTTTGCAGGTTGATCTCTGTGTGGCTGATCAAAAACAGGTCATCAGCATTCATCAAACTTAATAGATAAATACTTCCTATTTTTGGTGCAACTGCATTGGTCTTCTCTAACGTTGGTGGTAGGTCTGACAAAAACTATTGAAAAGAATTGGAGCAAGCACATACCCCTGCCTTAGACCTTGGTTTGTTCAAATCTTTCTGGACAGGTGAGGGCCACTTCCCAGCTTTATCCTAATCCATGTGTTACCCATCCCAGGGATGTCCAGCTAATAAGCTTCTGCCAAAGCTTTCCTCAGTGCATACGGTCAAAGGCCGCTTTGTAGTTGATAAAGCGGAGGAAAAGCGACTGGCGTTATGCTTGCTCTGGTCAATTAGCAGTGAAAGGGCTAATATGTTTGTCATTGTGCCTGTTCCTTTGGAGAAGCCCGTTTGGTTGAGGAGGATTATTTGCTGATCAGTAGCACAAGATGTTCATTCTTCCAGTAGGCACCCTGCGAAGTACTTGGACTCAATGTCGAGGAGGGCTATCAGCTGAAAGTTAGAGGGATCTGCACTGACATCTCCTTTGTACATGGGGGAGATAATTGAGCCCTTTCATAAGTCTGGTATGAGGTTGGCTGTCATAATACTATGAACACCGGCTCTATGCTATATGCCCAAAACTCCACGTTCTCTTTAAAGATCACCATAGGGATGGTATGCTATTGGGATCTGGCTCTCTTTCCCGGCGACCTTTTGCAATCTGTTTTTATTAACCTACGTGTGCAGCTTCACGGGACTATTTTTGCTATGTTCGTTAACAGTGTCTCTAAGTTTGAATTGAATCCCACTCATTTCTCTAAGAGGACCTTCAGAGGGAACTTTGGTGCAGTTAAAGCAGAATGCCGCATGAGGTGATCTGATTTTGATGTTACTTGTGGTTGCGGTGCAGTTGTTTGACAAAAACTGAGACCAGTGTTCTTCCAATGTTTTTGGAGCTGTGGTGGGTTTCATGGAGCTGGTTAGCTTGTTCACAATCTTCTAAAATCGCTTGTGCCTATTACATTTGATATCATGTAACAGCCTGGCCCAGAACTTGTCTTCAGCCTTTCCCCTTAGCCCCAGCTGTATTTCCTGTAGGTTGCCCTTGCTTTTCCGATTTCAACTTTAATCCCTTTGGTGCGTCAGACGGCCGGGAGCCGTCCGACGCACCAGTGAACATGTGCGTCGGAAGGCTCGCCGGCGGGCTGCGCACATGGCACACGAAATCCCTCTGGTGCTGGCACCAAACGGATTTCTTTAAGCCCTAAACAGCCTCGGGAGCTGGGGAAGGGCTTCCCCAACTCCCGAGGCTGTTTGACTTGTTTCAGGGAAAGGACAATCAGCGCGCATGTCGCGCAGACGTCAGTTCTCTGAAACTGAAATGAGCCTATCTCAGCCCCCGAGCACGTAGAAAGACAGGAGAGGTATCATTGGAAAGGGGAGAATAGTGAGAAAAATGTGATTTTTCCAGCTAAATTTGAGGTTTGCTGGGGATTCTGGGTAGGAAATCGTTGGGAGATCCAAGCAAGCCATACCTCCCTGGACTCTCCCGGGTGTCTAGTTTTCAGAAATGTGTAGGTTTGGTAGGTTTCCCTAGATGGCCGCTGAGCCTGGGGCCAAAAACGCAGGTGCCCCCTTGCAAAACCAGGTTGTTTTGTAATTGGTAATTCTGATGTATCCACAATATGTTTCGGGCCCTGGCCTGTCGTGGGCACTTGTCCCAGCCACACAAGTGAGGTACCATTTTTATCAGGAGACCTGGGGAAACTCTGGGTGGGTAGAATTTTGTGGATCCATGCTGATTCCAGAACTTTCCATCACAGAAATGTGAGGAAAATGTGTTTTTTTTTTACAAAGTTTGAGGTTTGATGGAGATTCTGGGTAACAGAACCTGGTGAGAGCCACACAACTCACCCCATCCTTGATTCCCCTGGGTGTCTAGTTTTCAAAAATGTATAGGGTTGGTAGGTTTCCTACGGTGCCGGCTGAGATAGGGTTCAAAATCAACAGCTGGGCAATTTGCAAAAAATGGTCAGTTTTTACTAGAAAAAGGTGGTGTGTTCACATTGCGTTTTGGCCCGTTTCCTGTCGGGGGCACTAGACTTATCCACACATGTGGGTTGGGTGGAATTTTTGAATCCACGCAGATTCCAGAACTTTCCATCACAGAAATGTGAGGAAATGTGTTTTTTTTACAACGTTTGAGATTTGCGTGGAATTCTGGGTAACAGAACCTGGTGAGAGCCACACAAGTCACCCCATCCGTTATTACCCTGGGTGTTTAGTTTTCAAAAATGTATAGGTCTGCTAGGTTTCCCTAGGTGCCGGCAGAGCTAGGATTCAAAATCCACAGCTAGGCACTTTGAAAAAAAAGGTCAGTTTTCACTGTAGGAATGTGGTGTGTCCATGTTGCGTTTTGGCCCGTGTCCTGTCGCGGGCACTAGGCATACCCACACAAGTGAGGTACCAGTTTTATCGAGAGACTTTAGGGAATGCGGCCTCGGTGGAATTTTGCAGATCTACACAGATTCCAGAACTTTCCATCACAGAAATGTGAGGAAAATGTGTTTTTTTTACAAGGTTTGAGGTTTGCAAAGGATTCTGGGTAACAGAACCTGGTGAGAAGCACACAAGTAACCCCATCCTGGATTCCCCTGGGTGTCTAGTTTTCAAAAATGTATAGGTTTGCTAAGTTTCCCTAGGTGCCGGCATAGCTAGGGTTCAAAATCCACAGCTAGGCACTTTGCAAAAAAAGCGTCAGTTTTCACTGTAAAAATGTAAATGTGGTGTCCATGTTGCATTTTGGCCTGTTTCATGTTGCGGGCACTAGGCCTACCCCCACAAGTAAGATACCATTTATATCAGGAAACTTGGGGGACAGCCGCCACCGCTGCAGGTAAGAGCGGTGCGGCCGGCTAAGGGGGATTTCGAGAGACGACCACGAGGGAAAATTTATTATTTATTTAATTTTCCCTTGTGGTCGTCTCTCGAAATCCCCCCCAGGCGGCCCCACCGCTCTTACCTGCAGCGGCCGTGGCTGTTTGGGGAATACAGGGTGGGTGGAAGTTTGTGGATCCACACAGATTTCAGAACTTTCCATCGCAGAAATGAGAGGAAAATGTCTTTTTTTATACAACGTTTTAGGTTTGCACGGGATTCTGGGTAACAGAACCCGGTGAGAGCCACACAAGTCCCCTATCCTAGATTCCCCTGGGTGTCTAGGTTATATGAGGAAAATCTGTTTTTTTTTAACTCTTTTTATTAAATAGCAGCACATTTTATTAATACAATACAGATATTATAGACAACATTTCGGCAATTATCGATGCTAAGATATGAACAGCCCTTTACATTATTCATAGTTCATTCCTGTTGCTTGATTGCGAGGTCGTCCGGGTAGATTCTTCAAAACCCTGTTAGTGTTGGGCCCTGAGAGGGCGGGGTGCATAACCCTCCCCTATAGGTATTCCATCTTCCTCACACCTTTTCCCATTTCTTGTGGAATCCCATGCTTATATAGACTGCCTTCTCGGCTACCATGGCCCAATCCCTATCATTGCACCATTCTGTGTGGGTTGGTGTAGGCTGAAAATGTCTTTTTCTTTTACAAAGTTCGAGATTTGCAAGGGATTCTGGGTAACAGATCCTGGTGAGAGCCACACAAGTCACCCTATCCTGGATTTCCCTGGGTGTCTAGTTTTCACAAATGTATAGGTGTGCTAGGTTTCCCTAGGTGCAGGCTGAGCTAGCGTTTAAAATCCACAGCTAGGCACATTGCAAAAAAAGGGTCAGTTTTCACTGGAAGAATGTGATATGTCCACGTTGCATTTTGGCCGTTTCCTGTCGCGTACACTAGGCCTACCCACACAAGTGAGGTAGCATTTTTATCAGGAGACCTAGGGGAACACAAAATAGTAGAACTAGTGTTATTACTAATTGACTTTCTTTGCATTTCTGCCTTCCAAATGTAAAACAATTTGTAAAAAAGAAGTCATTTTGAAAAATAACCTCAAACTCACATGCTTGTATGGGTATCCACAATTTTGGAGACGTGCAAAAAACACTGCGTATAAACTCTATATTTTGTTCCCATTTCGGAAATAAATTGGTTTCCTTGGTACCTATTTTTCACTCTTTATATTTTACCAAATGAATTGCTATATACCCGGTACACAATGAAAAGTCATTGCAAGACGCAGCTCAGTTATTGGCTCTGGGTTCCTCGGGTTCTAGGTGAACCTATAAGTCCTATATATTCCCACAACCTAAACGGTCCAGCAGATGTAACTGTATATCGCTTTCAAAAATCTGTCTAACTTAGAAGAAGTTACAGGTGAAAACGTTGACGCAAATGGGTGTTTTTTTCAACTCAATTTCAATATTTTCTATTTTTTAACTGTTATTTTCTATAAAAACAACCTTGAAGGATCTACACAAATGACACCTTGCTGAATTCAGAATTTTGTCTAGTTTTCAGAAATGTATATCTTTCCGGGATCCATTATTGGTTTTACACCCATTTCTACCACTAACTGAAAGAAGGCTGAAAGCACAAAAAATCGTAAAAATAGTCTATGTCCCAGTAAAATGCCAAGACTGTGTAGAAAATGTTGGTTTTCTGACAAAAGCCTGCGTGTCCCTGAAAGCTGAGAAGATGGTGATTTCAGCACCACAAACCCTTTGTTGATGCAATTTTCAGGGAAAAATCCAGACACTTTCTTCTTCAGCAAATTTGTCCTATTTAAAAAAAAAAAATGTAGCTGTATTTTGGCTAATTTCTGGGTCCCCTCCAGGGCAATTCACAAACCCTGGGTACCTTTAGAATCCTCTGGGTGTTAGGAAAAAAGGGCACAAATTTGACGTGGATATCTTATGTGGACAAAAAGTTGCAAGGGCCTAAGCGCTAACTACCCCAAATAGCCAAACAAAATGCTTTGCACGGGTGGGGAAAAGGCCTAGCAGCAAAAGGGTTAAGGGATTCATTTCTGGTTGCTTTTTTATATGCCTTTAGCGCTTGATTTACCATGCAATTTAGGCCTTTTAGTTTGCAGGAGGCTGGGGTCTTTGTGCATCCTATCCATCGACCGCAGCCCGAAACTGGCACAGAATGTCTCTCAGCAAACCTCTTTGTGAACTGAGCCCAGCTTCCTTCTATTCTGAAATGGTATTTCTGCAAGCTCTGGGATATTCTGGGCTGAGCCAGTGGACCATTTTTATTCTGTTGTTGTTAACTGTGTAAACTGAAACATTTGTTTCAACAACTGGCTTGTGAAAGATAGGGTTAATAACTAGTCTCAGTTCCTGTGGCAGGTGATTATTTCCCCTTGCTGCTATTACAATTATGTTGACATGATGGAACAAAGAGGTTGATAGTAATGTGAAGTCAATTAGGGAGCTGCTTGTATAGTATGTAAACTGTAAAACAAACTAGCACACTCATTGGATGATGTCATCAATGATTTCATCAGTGATGTCACCAATGATGTCATTTTAGATGTCATCAGTGATGCCATAAATGATATCATAGAACATGTCATGAGTAATGTATTATGTGAGGTCATAAGCAGTTTATTGGTTTGCTAACAACTTTGGCCCCCTTTGACAAATTTTCACGAAATTTCCCCAAAAGTTCATCTACTTCAGCTCCTTCCTGGAAAGTTTCGGGGTGATCCGTTCAGCGGGGGCCGAGAAAAAAGGGGGGATACGAAAACATAAAATCTCCATGCATTTTCCATAGACTTATTTAGAAAAGAGTACAGCAAAAACTACTGAACGGAATTACACTAAATTCAGCAGGAAGCTAGATCTTGGTCCTCAGATTGTAATTTTTCTGATTGGGTGTAAATCCATTCAGTAGTTTTTGAGATATTAAGGTCAAGCATAATTTTATATATTTGCAGTTGGGCTCACAAGAGTCCGGTGGGCAAAATAAACAAGCATTTGCAACGTAATAGGTCTCGCATTTGTCAGAGTTAGAGCTATTGGCGCTGTAAATGACAATGGGCCCAATTCACAAAGGTAAAGTGAGACGAAAGTCTTACTTTACGACTTTCGGTATTCACAAAGGGCATTTACTACTCGTAAATGCCCATTGTGAATACCGAAAGTCGTAAAGTTTGACTTTCGTCTAACTTTACCTTTGTGAATCGGGCCCAATGTCTTTTACCTATGTGTTTTGGTTTAGTGTTCGCTCCCAAAATCAAAGCTAATGTAGTAGTCTGAACAAGAAAGTCGTCACAACTTCACTGCTGTGTTTACTGATGCTGCTTTCACATTTCATTACATAAGTGTGTACATTTAGACTTGTTTTCTGTTAAGCACAATGTTTTATAAAGTGCATCCAACCAAGTGTGTTTTTCTCTGGGAGGCAGAAAGGACAAAGTTACTAAACTGGCTTTCCTGTACTTCCATGAAAGACAAAATATATAATTGCTGTTGGACAACATTTTGAGTTGGAGCTGGGAAATGTTTATAGTTTCATTTCTTTAAAAACATTCATTTTTATAGCACAGAAATAGCGGTTTTATCAACTATGTTAAAACGTCAAAATCACTAGACAGTTTCACATCATTAGCAAACTTTTCCAGTAATTTCATCATCTAATGCACAATTTCACAGTTTTGCCACAATTGTTCGACCCTGTCATTAAATGCTGCCCTATAAGTTCCACATAATTGCCATGGTGGTGAAAGATTAACCAAGCTATGCAAACACATAAATAAATCTGGTCACAAGTAAACCTAAGTGTTTATTTAAATGAGCAGTGAAGAAAGAGCAATGGTTGTCACGCATGGATATATTCAACTGGACTAAGTGAATGGTAGTCTGGAAGTTACTTTGTTACTTGTTTATTCCCCATTCACTGGTAAACATAATTTGTTCACGTTAAAAGAATATACTTGGCAACGACTGCTGATAAATGCAAATGGAGAAAGATACGCATAATCCTCGACTCAGATGCTGACAGTCACCCTTTTCAATCTTACCCCACATCTCGCCAAAGAGTATTCAAGCTCGTTATAACCTAACCCCAAAGGCCTTGAAGACTCTGGACACGCCCTGCACTGCTGGGACATCGGGTGGCTATCTTCGAGTAGACGCTTCCCAAGCACACAGAAAGTGCACTAGCTTGAACAAAATTATTTCAAACATTAATTTCAGTTTACTATCTGAATAGATTGCAAAATACCAATAATAAAAGCATTTACCAAACAACTCTGCCCCTACATCTAAAAACCACCTAAAGAATTGCAGGGAACTGAACACCGACGAAATATGAGCAAGCTGTGACAAGCTTGGACATATTTATTGAAGCATGATTTAAAAGATTTTCTGAAGTTGAGAAAGAAGTCCCTTTTACATTTATATGAAGCATTTGTTGACGTGTACTGTGACTGCTGCAGGGGCTGTGCGCGCTCGTAGGTGAGGGGGAGGGCTTATAACATGAAGCAGAGCGGAATTAAAACGGGAGAAAGCCGCGCCTAAATAAAATAAATAAATAAAACAATTAAGAATGAGGCGCTTGTAAGAAAGAAAAAAGTAGTTAATAAATAACCTATGGTGTAAGAAAACTGTAATTAGCCGGTGCTCCTAGTTTAAAAACGAAAGTGATGTATCGGGAGCACAGGCCAAGAAGGAGCAGCGGTAAAGTTGTCAGCAAATGGCAAGCAGCAGCTGTAATTTTACTCCTGTGGACTGACTACAGCAGGTCTTGCAGGCAGCGCATGCGCGCCGATCCTCAATCTAAAAATGGGGCTCTGTGAGAGGTCGAGAAGCCCGTTTTTTCCTGTGAGCCCTCATGGGAGCAAGAGGCTCCCACAAGTCCCATGAGAGGAAGAGCTATGATTGGCTAGCTCTTGAAATGCTAGAAATGAAGTGGAGGCTATTACTGTTTACTGAGGAAAAGAAATTAAAACACTATATAAGGGGGCAGCAGAAAGTCATGCTGCCCCCTTATGGTGTTTCTAGGGATAACTACTGTGAAGAAAATAAATGTATATTGTTTTTGGCAAATTTTTACGATCTCGGGGACTCTCGTGTTATCGTGAATAGTAAAAAGAGGTAGATGAGCTCTGAATACACTCCAATTAATATTTTGTTTTATTTAAGGAGTTTTATATAGCGTGAACATGACCCATCCGGGTATCAGGAATGCATATTGTTGTCATTGTTTTTGAGGGAAAGTGTGTAAGAGGTAAGTGATGTGATGAGTAGATGGATAATTTTTATTTTCCCCCCAAAAGTTATGATCTTGTGAGACTCTTGCTGGATCGTGAACAATAGAAAGGAGTAGTTGATCTCTGAATGCACTCTGGTATGCACACTTGTTAGCGTTTAAAGGAGTCTTTCTGGAGATGATGTTCATCAGAGTCGGCTTTGTAAGTTGTGAGTAGAATATCGTGTCTTCCCACACCCTACTATGCACACCCATTATCAGTGACAGGGGTGTTAGCAGGCAGGAGTGTCCCTGGACAGAGTTTACTATGCACACTTGTCATCCAAGAGAGAGGTCTCAGCGGAGAGGACAGTCTCTCTCCACACAGCCTACTATGCACATCTGTCATCTGAAGTAGCCGTCTGAAAGGAAAGGGCTCAGATGATGGGTGTGCATAGCAGGGTGTAGGGAGGGGCTGCCCTCTTCTTTTAGACCTCTCTCTCAGATGACCAGTTTGCATAGAAGGGTGTGGGGAGGGAATGCCTCTTCTATCAGACCTCTCTATCAGATGATGGGTATGTGTAGTAGGGTGTCTACATGAACTAACCTTCCTTTCACGACCTCTGTCTCAGATGATGGGTGTACCTAGTAAGGTGTGGGGAGTGACACACCTCTCCTTCCAGACCTCTCTATCAGATGACGGGTGTGCGTAGTATGGTGTGTACTTCATTTCTTAATGTAGGTTTGGTGTGTGTCAGGAGTTTGATAAAGATACAAGCTATCTAGTAGGGCATTTGTTTTGGAATTGAAATTCACTGTTTTGACTTTCTCTGAACAGTTGTATACAGATTTAACACTATACTCAATGAGGGTGTCCCATATAGCTGTAGTTGATTGTTAATGTTAACTATGCTACATGTAAAGCCGTAGCAACTTATAAAGCATTATTTGTAAAAAAAAGAAGCTTGGATGATGTCATGAGTGATATCATCCATGATGTCATTTGAGATGTCATCAGTGGAGTCATAAATTATATAATATGTGAGGTCATAAGCATTGTGGGGGCACATGTTATAGTTAGCGCTGCAAACTGTAACCAGTGAATTTCTGTGTTTTTTCAATTGAAAATGTTAATGTTCACATTGACAAATTCACCTAACTATAGCAATACTTTAACCTTTGCTTTTTCAGTGAATTTCTAAGGTTTTTTTTTAAAGTAAATTCATTATTTTTGTGAGTGTATGTGTGTTAGAAAGATTTTATAATATATGTTTTGTGCTGACATTACTTTAGTAAAATAATTTTTTTTCATCGTAACAAAGCAGGATATTGCTCACAGCATTCAGAAAGGCCATTAAGACCTATCTTTTCTCTGCATCTTAGTGCTTGGCGTTTCGTATGTTCCGTCAGTCTTTCCTGCATTAGTGCCGGGACGCCCCTTCGCTGGGGCAGCCGTTGCGCTCTACAAGACACGATAACATAACAGTTTGTGAAATCTTTGTAAAAACCTGTATGAGTCTGAATCAGATAGTCAATAAAAATTGTTTATTTGCTCAGTTATTGTAACTGATATCAAGACATGTCACCAGCAATCATTTTTTGAGCGATCATTACTCTCACAATGATGGGTGTGCACAGCAGGGTCTGTAGAGGGACTTGCCTCTCTGCTGAGAATTCTCTCTGTAATGATAGGTGTGTGTAGTAGGTTGTGGAAAGGGCCTGCCCTCTCCTTCTAGTCCATCTTTCTCTGTGATGATGGGTGCATGTAGTAGGGTGTGGAGAGTGACTGGCTTCTTATTTAAGACCTCTCAGATGACACGCGTGCATAGTAGGGTGTGGGGAGGGACTGTCCTCTCCTTTTAGACATCTCTCTCAGATGACGGGTGTGCATAGTAGGGTGCGTGGAGGGATTGGCCTCTTTGCTTAGATTTCTCTCTGTAATGATAAGTGTGCATGGTAGAGTGTGAAGAGAGAATGGCCTCTCCTTTCAGACCTCTCTCTCAGATGACGGGTGTGCATAATAGGCTATGGGGAAGAACTTCCCTCTCCTTCAGAGCTCTCTCTCAGATTATGCGTGTGCATACTAGGATGTGTGGAGGGACTGGCCCTTATACTTAGATCTCTCTCTCGGATGATGGGTATGAATAATAGAATGTAAGGAAAGGACTGGCCTCTCTGGTGAGACCTCTCTCAGTAATGATTGGTGTGCATAGTAGGGTGTGGACAGGCACTAGCCTATCCTTTCAGACCTGTCTCTCAGATGACTGTTCTGCACAGTAGGGTGTGCTGAGGTACAGGTCTCTCCTTTCAAACCTCTCTCATATGACAGGTGTGCAAAGTAGGGTGTGTACTTCCTTTCTTAATGTAGGTTTGGCGTGTGTCAGGGGTTTGATACAGATACAAGCTAACTAGTAGGGCATTTGTTTTGGAATTCGAATTCTCTGAACAGCTGTATACAGATTTAACACTATACTCAATGAGGGTGTCCCATATATCTGTGGTTGATTGTTAATGTGAACTCTGCTACTTGTACAGCCATAGCAATTCATACAGCAATATGCAGGAAAACGAATCTTGACTGATGTTATCAGTGATGCCATTAATGATGTCATTTGAGATGTCATCAGTAATGTTACAAATGATGTTATAGAACATGTCATGAGTGATGTCATAAGCAGTCCATGGTGGGGGTGCAAGTTATAGTTAGCGCTGCTAACTATAACTGGTGAATTTCTGTGTTTTTTAGTTCAAAACGTTAATGTTCACACTGATAAATCCACCTAACTATGTTACTTTAACCTCAGTTTCTTTCAGTGAATTTCTATGGTTTTTTAAAATTATAAAATATATTTTTATTACACCTAACTGTAACGTTACTTTAACCTTTGGTTTTTTTCAATGAATATATATATAAATATATCCATGCTCCAGCTTGTACCAACAACGTGAAAGGCACTCGATAAACACCACTGAGCTGCAAGCTTCAGGCTCCTTAAAAGGTACGGAGAACACCGACCCGCTGATCTCTTTCACAGCTATGTCACCTTCAACGCCTGACGCGTTTCGAAATTTATCTTCTTTTTCAAAGGCTCGTGATGGTGAGATGAAAACACGCACAGTCCAATCACCAACTCTTATATATACTTGATTGCGCGCCCCCTAATGGGCTGTTCTGGATGAAACTGCGCAACGTGTTCTGGGAGTTGTGGTGCGGGGGGAAAATGCGTTCCCTTTAATGTGCGTACAATGTCCTGCTGAAAACATTTAAAAGCCCGCAGATGGGCCTCAATGAGACGGGCTCTTCCTAAATCCTGTGGAGTTTCTCCTCATGTAGAGGTCGATGAATATCAACCCCAGAAGCCCCCAGTGTACATGGGGTGGTGCTCTCTCGGCAGTTTGGCCACCGCCTAATATCCATGCTCCAGCTTGTACCTACAACGTGAGAGGCACTCGATAAACACCACTGAGCTGCAAGCTTCAGGCTCCTTAAAAGGTACGGAGAACACCGACCCGCTGATCTCTTTCACAGCTATGTCTGAGGCGTTGAAGGTGACATAGCTGTGAAAGAGATCAGCGGGTCGGTGTTCTCCGTACCTTTCAAGGAGCCTGAAGCTTGCAGCTCAGTGGTGTTTATCGAGTGCCTCTCACGTTGTTGGTACAAGCTGGAGCATGGATATATAAATATATATATATCTTGCTGCAATTAGGTTCAGACCTGGCGCGCTCAACTTGGGGTGCTGGCGTCGCCCTGAACCTTAGAGCCCACACTTCCCTTTTTGTATACAACCACGCCGCACGCAGAGAATCCTTTAAATTCCTTTAATGGCGAAAACCACTACTCCACCAACGCGTTTCAACCTCACAGGGTGTGTGTGTATATATATATATATATATATATATTCCAAACGAAACACTCTTCCCTTTAAGAAAAGCACTCGAGCCCACCAGCCAGTATTTCATCAAACTCCTTTATTTTCAGATGTCCATGGGCTTTAATCCGTTACGCGTTTCGACCTCCTCTTCCGGTCTAGATCATATGACAATGCTGAGTGGTTGAGTACGCTCATTTAAATACACTGGGGCAGATTTACAAGTCCCTTGCGCCACTTTTGCGTCACTTTTCCCATGTTAAAAGTGACGCAAAAGTGGCGCAAGGGACTTGTAAATCTGCCCCACTGTGTATAGACACTATGGAAGGACTTACACATGGATTAGGTCGGCAAATAGTATTCATTTAGTTTTAGTTACTGCTTTATGTAAATATATAGATAATCAGTGAAGGTTTCAATACTCAGTACTCCGGTCTCTATTGGACCAAATAATATTGCTGAAGTAGCATGTTTACAGAGTTATTGTCACTGAACAAATTCAATCATAACATGCGGACCACAATATCCATAATTCTTTGCAAAGGAAATTCTTTTTCTGTGATGTTGTATTTCTGCCATCCATAATTGTCAAAATATATTTTCCTTGTATCGCCTCGAAGAGATCAATTTCATATTGGGCTAGGAAACAATTGCTTCTCAATGTGTATTACATTCACTCAGCATGTTTGCTGTTTGAGAAAAAATGTCATTTCCCCTCCACAGACAACTCCAATTTCAGAGTTACATCATACTGGCTGTGCAGAGAACATTTTCCCCGCAAACCCTGGCCGCTTTACAATATCTCAGTTTGTTGAAATGTGGCAGGCCTCCCGTTTCACCAAACAGTGGCCTCACCTTGCATTCTTCTTTCCCTCGAAATGTGCAGCCGGCGGGCATTCTTATATCACAAATCCAAATGAAATTTGATGCTGAATGACGCCCTGCCAGTCGGGTTGAGGCTCATAGGCAGGCGTCACTGCAAATATATTCCAAACGACACACTCTTCCCTTTAAGAAAAGCACTCAAGCCCACCAGCCAGTATTTCATCAAACTCGTTTATTTTCAGATGTCCATAGGCTACAATCCGTTACGCGTTTCGACCTCCTCTTCCTGTCTTAATCATACGGCAATGCTGAGTGGTTGAGTATGCTCATTTAAATACACTGTGTATAGACACTATGGAAAGACTTACACATGGATTAGGTCGGCAAATAGTATTCATTTCGTTTTAGTAACTGCTTTATGTAAATATATTGATAATACTCAGTACTCTGGTCTCCATTGGACCAAATAATAGTCCTGAAGTAGCATTTTACAGAGTTATTGTCACTGAACAAATTCAATCATAACATGCGGACCACAATATCCATAATGCTTTACAAAGGAAATTCTTTTTCAGTGATGTTGTTTTTCTGCCATCCATCATTGTCAAAATATATTTTCCTTATCCCGCCTCGAAGAAATTAATTTCAGATTGGGCTAGGAAACAATTGCTGCTCAATGTGTATGACGTTCACTCAGCATGTTTGCTGTTTGAGAAAAATGTCATTTCCCCTCCACAGACAACTCCAATTTCAGAGTTACATCATACTGGCTGTGCAGAGAACATGTTCCCCGCAAACCCTTGCTGCCTTACAATATCTCAGTTAGTTGAAATGTGGCAAGCCTCCCGTTTCAGCCAAACAGTGTACTCACCTTGCATTCTTCTTCCCCTCGAAATGTGCAGCCGGCGGGCATCCTTCTATCACAAATCCAAATGAAATTTGACGCTGAAGGGCGCCCTACCAGTCTGGTGGGGGCTCGTAGGCAGGCGTCACTGCCAATATATTCCAAACTACACATCAATTATAAACTATGTTATATAGCTGCTTAGAGTTAATTCACCATCTGACTCTTGACATTAAACTGTGTCACACATATATAATGTCTATAGTATGTATGTGATTATAATATAATGCTGACTGTGATTCTTAGGTATCTGTTTTGGTCTATGGACGCGTGTCCATGACCTATGTATTCATAGCTGCCAAGGTTTCAGATTGCTATGTGTGACATTTGCATAATTTCAGTGTAATTATGAGTGACATTTCAGGGACTATGAGTGACACTTTCTCGCAAGCAAAATAAAGCAATAAAGATGAGGGAGTCATATAAATATCAGAAAATACACTCATTTCAGCAACGAGAAACTCTAAGAATATCTTAAAAGTACTGCACAGGCCCATAAATGGGAGGGGCACTAATCTAGTACACAGATAGATTGTCGGGTGGGGATGGCAAGTGGAAACTACTTACTTACCTCTGTTACTGGTGATCAGATTTTCCTCCAGGCAGCCGCAGCGCTGAGTGTATGGCATCGACGATTGACTCTGCAGCAGGCTCAAGGCTGCCAGGGGTGCGTGCTGCTTGCGCAAGCCACATTGAAATATGACTCAACACATATCTATACATTTCTTTAGCTGTTTATTGAGTGACCCTGTTTTCATCAGTTGTACCTTTTTGCAAGGAAAAAGTTCACGTTGACTCATTCATCTTCATGCGTTTATTGGTTCGTGGAAGTCGAAAATACAAATGTTCATCCACTTGATTGATATGTATTCTTTAGTTTTCACATCGTTCACTGAATAAACCGGAAACGAGGTGCATGAATATGTACTTGGTCTTATTTCGATGTGTCTTGTGCCAGAACATAGACTTGAGCGATACAAAAGGGGATGATGGACGGAACGTTTGAGCCAATCAAACACTCACCCCCAGTCAACTGATCTGGGTTTAATCCATCATCATTCTTTAGCTCACTCCACCACTAAAGGAGTGAGCTAAAGAATGATGATGGATTAAACCCAGATCAGTTGACTGGGGGTGAGTGTTTGATTGGCTCAAACGTTCCGTCCATCATCCCCTTTGTATCACTTTGTTCGCCCTAAGTTGGCGGGGGTATGCCCAGACGTGGGTCCCTTGCTCACTTTGCCACTGGATTCAAGCAAGCCTGGCTGATGACGGCTGGAATGCCAGAAACCGGTCCTAGGATGCTTGTTTCCGGTCCAGGGAAGACATGGCTTGGCAGTTCGGGCTGGACTGTTCCCATGAGGCACAGGGTCAGACTGATTTGCATGTGGCCATGTCTGAACTGGGGTGGTGGAGTGAGCTAAAGAATGATGATGGATTAAACCCAGATCAGTTGACTGGGGGTGAGTGTTTGATTGGCTCAAACGTTCCGTCCATCATCCCCTTTTGTATCGCTTTGTTCGCCCTAAGTTGGCGGGGGTATGCCCAGACGTGGGTCCCTTGCTCACTTTGCCACTGGATTCAAGCAAGCCTGGCTGATGACGGCTGGAATGCCAGAAACCGGTCCTAGGATGCTTGTTTCCGGTCCAGGGAAGACATGGCTTGGCAGTTCGGGCTGGACTGTTCCCATGAGGCACAGGGTCAGACTGATTTGCATATGGCCATGTCTGAACTGGGGTGGTGGAGTGAGCTAAAGAATGATGATGGATTAAACCCAGATCAGTTGACTGGGGTGAGTGTTTGATTGGCTCAAACGTTCTGTCCATCATCCCCTTTTGTATCGCTTTGTTCGCCCTAAGTTGGCGGGGTATGCCCAGACGTGGGTCCCTTGCTCACTTTGCCACTGGATTCAAGCAAGCCTGGCTGATGACGGCTGGAATGCCAGAAACCGGTCCTAGGATGCTTGTTTCCGGTCCAGGAAGACTTGGCTTGGCAGTTCGGGCTGGACTGTTCCCATGAGGCACAGGGTCAGACTGATTTGCATATGGCCATGTCTGAACTGGGGTGGTGGAGTGAGCTAAAGAATGATGATGGATTAAACCCAGATCAGTTGACTGGGGGTGAGTGTTTGATTGGCTCAAACGTTCCGTCCATCATCCCCTTTTGTAGAACATAGACTTGGGCATACCTTTCTAAGAAATAATAGAATATTGAATGAATGGGCACCTCGTGGAACTGAAAGTCGACACGTGACACTTTAATGTCTCACATCAATCAGCTTGTTAGCTCTCAGTCTATCGATTGTATTGTTTGTTCAGAGACACGGTTCGCTCCCAGCTATACAAATTTAGGGCGCTTGAGTTTCCCAGATCCGAGCGGGAGTAGCGCAGCCAGGCCAGTTTTTTTAAATTCGTATTCCGGGATTTGCAGCCCTTCTGCGCCATTATGAATTCACCACCACAAGTCCCAGAATGCAATGAAAGAACCTGGACCCGATGAGCTGCTCTCGTGTGACCTTGGGAAACGTGAGATCTCGGAAAATAGACAAAATACACAAATATTATATAACTCACCTCTTCTCACAAAAAACAACAAGATACAGCCATGGTTGAGTGAGTTCTCGGAAAGCTGAGCCGTACAAAGAGCAGGCAGCGCAGCTGCGGGAGCCATCCTCACAAGTGCAGGGTGGGCCGGTTAGCAGGTGCTCAGTGCTGTGAGGGGGGCCTTAAACACTATTTCACGTTTCGCCTCTTCCTGTGTGTCAGTTTCACAGCCTGCCGCGCGGCGCCGGGAAATAATTAAGGCTGCCTGGCAGGCGCGGCTGAGGCCGCAAATTGTAACAAATGTAGCTAGCAGCACTCTGACTTCCAGCCAGAGCTGCGATCCTTAACTGTTTATGAGCCAGAGAGTGCTCAGTGGCCTGGCTGCAAGTGACTCTGCTGGGAGCAGCAGAGCGATAGTAGTAGCACCCAAGACAGTGGCATTAAAATGCGTGACAAAGCATTTCAGTGCGGCGATGCGGAACACCACACTGAAATGCGTTAGTGTCACATGTGATGCGTGATACTTGGCAGGACTGTGTATTGTTGTAACATACTGCTATTAATAATCATTATAAATATTTGGTTTCTGCATGTGAAATGCAACACTTACTCTGGAAACATTCTCTGCATCAGAATGATTTTATCTTTTTTTTTATATCTGTGCTCACCTTGTACAATATTGTGAAAATAATCCACGTGGCATATAAAATTATTTACAAAAATCTTAAGTTAACGACATACCTATAAGCTTTTGATGAATTAATGAATTATGACAGTTTATTAACCGTTTTCTTCTCTTTCAAATGAACAGTCAACCCATAAAAATACATTTAATATGTTATGACGTGGAATGAAATATACACATTTTTGTTGCCATTTAAAAATGTCTGTCACGTTTACCTGGATCGTTAGAAATGACTATTTCACATGTGAAATGTAACCATCAATAATGTAACCTTTATTTTATTTGAACAATATTAATTTGCTTTTCACTTTTGTTCATGTGTTTTGCAATATTGGAAACATATATTTTTTACGTCTTACAAAATTTTCCCAAAAATTGTAATGAAACAATGTAAATGTGGTTGCTAAGAGAACCATGAATGAAAACAATATATTAATTGTCAGCTCCTTTTCGAAAAGAATATTCATCTTAAAATAATAGATACTGTGTAATGTTATGCGATATTTCGAACACACTGTTTGCCATTCTAAGATGGCCGCCATATTCACTTGGAAAATTACACCCTTTCCTGACGTTATCCATCTCTACAAACATCAGGTGTTTTATATTATCGAGCGTGGATTTAAAAATGCCCGCCAGTAAGAGCTCTGTTACACACTTGAAACTGACGAGCATACGCGCAGCAGGTCAACGAGCCGCAATCGTGGTTAGTCACATTAGGCTAAAATATCGTTAAGATCTTGACAGGTCTCGCTATGTTAGACGCTAGAAATTCTGTGCCGTTTTCGTTTAAGAATCTCTCTGAGACCGTTGTTTCCATTTATAGATGGCTCACAGGCATTACGACACTAATATGGTGCTTTGCTGCGTTATATAAATACATAGGGGTTCTAATATGTTAAACATCGAGTTGCCAAAATAAAATATTGCCAGGGGGCCTCCTTGGCTCTTAACTTCAACGCTAATACTTCGCGCTTATCACAGTTTCCTTAGTCATAGAAATCCTTCATAAAATGCACTTCGTGCAAAACATATGCATAACAGTAGATAGGATTCGGACTGTGCTTTCTCTACAAATACTGAGGGTTCTCTGATAGCATGCTATTTTTGCCAGAAGCACTTATCTTGCGATTTATTATGAAAAATACATGTCTTGCGATTTCTCTTTAATAGGTGTACATGATAATACTCTACATGAATAAGAACTATAGTACGTTACATTCATTCCGAAGCTATGACTGTTCTTTATGGGCACTTGTTTAACATGTGAGGCAGTGATTAATTGTAGTTTAAAACAACATGCGCCCCCTTTTATCGTCGTTTCTTCTCTTTTTTTCATAATAGGTGCTGTTTTTTGTTACCTTAAGCTTTGTGACACGTATACAACGTCGCTAAACACTTTATATATAGTGTGCTCATTGTAAACATTGAAAATTCTGAAGGCACCCTCTTTTTGCTGCAATTATTAACACTGTGCTTGCGCTATTAAGCGAATGGCCAATGGTATTATTCCATATTTAAAATGGTAAATAACAGTCGAATTGCGATATATAGACAGTAGCCGCATCTTGGGCGTTTATCACTTATATGTTAAACGGATGCTAACATGATCGCATCTCGTTCAGTTATCTTTTAATGAACATTTCTCAAAACAGACATGAATTATAGTTACTCTGTTCAAAGCATAGATATAAGCGTGCTGTGACACCCTCTTTGACGACCAAGGTGTAGTGTCGCGCTCTAGTGTTGCGCGGAGGCGCGATGACGTAGAGCGCGGCCGCCATTTTGGGTGCGAGTCAGCGCCCGAGATCGGAGCGGCACGGACGTGTTTCCCGGCGCTCTTCTGCATATAAAGTATTACTGTGAATAAACAGTAATTAACACTTCGCTGTGTGGCATCTCTGTGTGGGGGGGTGAAGGTAGATCATCACAGTGGCGACGAGAGTGGGATAGAAAAAAAACAAAAAAAAAAACGATCTACAGCCATACAACTAAGAGGACACAAGGACCCACCGAAGCAAGTAACAAGCAGCCTATGAAGAACACACCCACAGGCATAGCAGGAGAGCATGGCAGAGGACGGCACTACCACGAGCCAGCACCCACGGACCAGGTAGGGGCAATAAAGAAAGAGCGCACAGCCCCAAATACAGAAGGGTAGGAATACAGGGGAGCAGGAAGCCACCCCTCCACGTCCTACAGCAAATCCAGGGCCCTGGCGGAAGCGGTGCAGCACAGCGACGGGGGAGCCTCAGGGCCCCATCAAGACCACACACCTCCCAGAAGCACGGGCACACCGGGCAGTCCAAGAGGGAATGAAGAGGTACTGGAAAGAAACGCCGCGATGTGCGCGCAGGCGTCTCCAATCACGACGCCCATACCCTTCCTACCAAAACCAGGCGAACCACTGATGAAGTGGGAAGATTGGAGGGGGTACTTCATGAACTACCTAGAGGCCATAGAAGAAGAAAGTGGAGAGACGTTCCCCAGCAAAAGGAAGAAAAGAATATTACTACACAACTTGGGCCCGGAAGGAATCAGAGTCTTTCAGAACCTGGTCCCCGCGCAACGGCCGGACGCGGACGACAACGTATTCCAACACGCAATTGAAGACCTAAACAACCATTACAGACCGGCAGTGTGCACGTCCATTGACAGATACAACTTCCAACAGAGGAAACAAGCGGGAGAAGAGTCCATAGACGACTACGTGGCAGCGTTAAAGAAGTTAGCGATCACATGCAAATTCGGCGCCTTGCACGACAAATTCATCAAAGACCAAATTGTCATGCACACGAAGAACACAGCAATCCAAGACAAACTGTGGGTGAATGGGGACGCCACTCTGAAGGACGTCATTGCCATGGTGAAAAAGGCGGAGCTATCGAAGAGATGTGCAGAGGCAGCAAAGAAAGAAAGTACAGAGAGGGCCATGGTCAATAGAGTCACAGAATTGGAACCGCCGGATAGAGGAAAAAGAATGGCGGCGGAGGGGAGAGCGCAGAACAGATGGACTCCACGATCCACACAGGCACAGAAACCGAACAGAGAAGGTGCGACCACGTGCTACAGGTGCGGCAGTCCGTCCCATGCGGCATATGACAAGCGATGTCCAGCCTTCCGAGCCAAATGTATGTATTGCGGAATCGTCGGGCACTATGAAAAAGTGTGTCGCCGCAAGGTGAAGAAGTCAACAGTCAAGTACGTAGCACACGACGGGGGAGGTGTAGAAGGAGAAGAAGAGGATGAAGATGTGTTGTGCATCGATGGACATGTACTAGGCGTTGAAGGAAGTCGCTCCAAGAAACCACAATGCGACATGGTAGTGGGAGGTGTTCAGATCAAGATGGTGGCGGACTCCGGCTCTCCATATACCATCATCCAACGGACGGTGTGGAGCGAGAACTTCAAACCCAGCCTGGGATCACACCTCGAACCCCTGACATACGTCCGGTCACGTTCACAGGGGAACCCATCCCGATGGTGGGATATCGAGTCCTGAGATTCGAGTTCAAGAATCGCAGCGCGGAGTGCAAATTATATGTGGCGGAAAAAGGGCCCTCTATTCTTGGATGGATGGACCAGGGCGAGTTGGGCATACAACTGAACCCAGGAGGGGACACGCAAGTCCTGATGACCAGCGCAGACAACCAATCGAACTTCGAAAAGATGAAAAGCGAATTCCCCACAGTATTTGGAGGCAGAGTGGGACGACTAACGAAATTCACACATAAAATTGAACTTAAGGAAAACGCCAAACCAGTATCCCACAAGGTGAGGAACATACTGCTAGCAATCGGGGAAGCAGTGCAACATGAGCTACGAAGATTGGAAGATGAAGGGATCATCGAACCAATAAACAGTTCGGAATGGCTGGCCCCGTTGGTGGTAGCGAGGAAACCCAATGGCAAAGTTCGGCTGTGTGTGGACCTGCGCGAATTGAACAAGTGCATAGTGGTGGAAAAATTCCCATTACCCAGAATAGACGAAATGCTGGCAAAGACGAAAGGTATAAAATGGTTTTCTACCGTGGATCTTGCCTCAGCATATCATCAAATAGCACTGCATCACACGAGCCGGAAACTCACATCCTTCATTACACCATTTGGATGCTACCAATTCCGCAGGATGCCGTTCGGCCTAGCATCGGCAGCGGCGGTATTCCAGAAGCTGATGCACAAACTATTCAAGGACATAGAGGGAGTACAATACTTCCAAGACGACATCTTGGTAATGGGCAAAGACCAGGATGACCACAACACAAAGCTAGCAACGGTGTTACAAATCTTGGAAAGGAATGGCCTGACAGCAGAATGGGAGAAGTGCAGGCTAGGAATGGCGTCGGTCACATACTTGGGTCATGAGATTAGTGACCAAGGCATCACGCCCAAACATGCCAATGTCAAAGCAATATGTGAAGCACCTGCACCGACAAGCAAGGAAGAAGTGAGATCATTCTTAGGAATGGCCGAATATTATAGCAAATTTGTGCAACACTTCGCCACCAAGACACATCACCTACGACTACTCGTACGAGACAAAACTGCCTTTCGGTGGACAGAGGAAGCGCAAGGAGAGTTTCAGAAAATCAAGGTGGATATCAGCAGAGCAGTCCCCCTGCAAGGATATGATCCGCAGGGAGAATCCGTTTTGACCACAGACGCAAGCGACAAAGGCCTAGGGGCAGCTCTCATGCAGGAAAGGAGGAACGGAGAGCTGGCGACCATCAGCTTTGCATCAAGAACATTGTCACCAACAGAACAGAAGTTCAGCGTGATAGAAAAAGAGATGCTGGCAGTGGTATGGGCCATGTCGAAATTCCGCCAATTTCTATGGGGCACAAGATTCCAACTCAGAACGGACCACAAACCCCTTGTCAAAGTACTAACGTCCTGTGGGCACGCGAGTGCCACACCCCGCATCGCAAAAATGACCCTAAAATTGTTAGACTACAGGTATGATGTGGAATACATCCCAGGAGCCAAGAACAAAGTGGCAGATTACCTCAGTCGAGCCTCAGCCATGGAGGACGCACCTGCAAGTACGGACGAGGACGAGGTCAGAGTAGCATTCACGGACGATCACGAAAGTGTGATAAGTGGTCAAGAATGGAAGCAAGCTTATGAAAGAGACAAGGACCTCGAAGACATCAAGGTATTTATACTACAAGGGTGGCCAGAAAAAAGGCACCTGAAAGCGGAACAAAGGAAATTCTTCGAAGTAAGGGAGGAGTTATCCGTAGGAGACCAAGGGACCTTCCTGTTTAGAGGAGAGAGAGTGGTTCCCCGGGTCATTGATACCACACCTACTAGCAGTGTTGCACGAAGGGCACTTGGGCATCGTAAAAACGAAGTTGAGAGCCAAACAGATGTACTGGTGGCCCGCGATGGATAGTCATATCGAGAAGCATGTTAGAGAATGTGATCAGTGCCAAAGAGCGGACAAATCACAAACGTTACTACACCCGGCACTAGGGAAGTTTGACAACCCAGCCAACCCTTGGGAGGAACTGTCGATAGACATTCTCGGTCCGGTGTTGGACGCGGAGGGGACCCCAAAATACGTAGTAGTTCTCATAGATCGGTACTCTAAGTGGCCCGAACTGGATATACAGGAGGTGATGGACACAGAAACAGTGCTGAAGTTTCTCACAGCTACCTTCCTCAGAGAGGGCATTCCTTGTTCCATCTTGAGCGACAATGGAGCTCAATTCACATCAGATAAGTGGAGCCGTTACATGGAACGAAATGGCATCCAAATCAAACACACGTCGGTCTACCATCCGGCGGGGAATGGTCGATCATCATACAAGGAAGCTTTAGTTAATCTTCTTCTCTGTGAATTTTCTGAAATGGGACCTTAACATACATTATATGAATACATTAATCATAATTTCCCGCTCCATTTGGTCTCTGCAATATGACATTTTAAAATATTATATTAACAACATCCTATGGTGTATTCCACCAACATGTGTAAATTATTTTAGAGTGCTATGCACATGTATGCAAATATATTCATTGGATAGAAATAGCTATGTTTTTATGTTATAAACGTCTATGGTTCTAGGTAATGCCTACTATATAAGAGTCTTCCCAACATGAAAATAATGACAATTTGCTGGAATACACAACGTCTCTGAACACGCTTTCTCTGTGACTCAAATAAGGTATGACATTTAGAGTTATCATGAGATTCGTTTCATCCAACAATGTTTTCTAGTTTAACTCTTGTACTCTAATACAATGGTACGAATTGAATTCCTTTAATCATTAATTAAATTGTCCCCATTGTGAAGATAATTGGGAATAGGCCTAGATACAGATCAAAGTGATATCTAATTGAATCTTTTCTCTTAAATGAGGATATGGTGTTTTGTATATAAATTTATGAACATGTGTTTTTTAATAAATAAAGAATTGCTCTCTGTATATATGTGAATTTGGTTTTAAAATTTGTATTTGTATGTGTTTTTCGATAGCCCTGAAGAAGTCTCGTTGTGAGACGAAAAGCGTCAGCTATGGTCCTTTGATTTTTAATGAACTCAATAAAGAACAATCCTGTTAAGAAAACTACATCTGGGATTGGAACATCTTCTTGTGTGCTCATTGTTTTGGATATTGACTGTTCTAACTATTGAAAGTGCTGAACCCGTTTGTGTTCAAATTGTTATAGGAATTTATTCCTAGGTGGGGAGCATAGAGGGGAGTGCTCCTTGGTTCTTTGCACTATCACGATATATTAAGACACACTACATTTGTCAGGTGCGGACTGCTATAGCCTCTACCCTCTATCTATTTGTATTTAATGTTCTCACCTTGCATTCTTCTTTCCCTCGAAATGTGCAGCCAGTGGGCATCCTTCTATCACAAATCCAAATGAAATTTGTCGCTGACGGGTGCCCTACCAGTCAGGTGGGGGCTCGTAGGCAGGCGTCACTGTTAATATATTCCAAACGACACACTCTTCCCTTTAAGAAAAGCACTCGAGCCCACTAGCCAGTATTCCATCAAACTCCTTTATTTTTAGATGTCCATGGGCTTTAATCCGTTACGCGTTTCAACCTCCTCTTCCGGTCATAATCATATGGCACTGCTGAGTGGTTGAGTACGCTCATTTAAATATATTGTGTATAGACACTCTGGAAGAACTTACACATGGATTAGGTCGGCAAATAGTATTTATTTAGATTTAGTAACTGCTTTATGTAAATATATTGATAATCAGTGAATGTTTCAATACTCAGTACTTCAGTCTCCATTGGACCAAAGAATATTGCTGAAGTAGCATGTTTACAGAGTTATTGTCACTGAACAAATTCAATTATAACATGCGGACCACAATATCCATAATTCTTTGCAAAGGAAATTCTTTTTCCGTGATGTTGTATTTCTGCCATCCATGATTGTCAAAATATATTTTCCTTGTATCACCTCGAAGAAATCAATTTCATATTGGGCTAGGAAACAATTGCTGCTCAATGTGTATTACGTTCACTCAGCATGTTTGCTGTTTGAGAAAAATGTCATTTCCCCTCCACAGACAACTCCAATTTCAGAGTTACATCATACTGGCTGTGCAGAGAACATTTTTCCCGGAAAACCCTGGTCGCTTTACAATATCTCAGTTAGTTGTAATGTGGCAGGCCTCCCATTTCACTGAACAGTGGCCTCACCTTGCATTCTTCTTTCCCTCGAAATGTGCATCCGGAGGGCATCCTTATATCACAAATCCAAATGAAATTTGACACTGTTGGAATTGGGCCTTTTTGCAGGGTCATCCCTGAACTTTTTGCCTTCCCCCTAGTCTTTTTTCTTACCTGGTGTTGGTGGTTTTAGGACTCTGGGCACTTTAGCACTGCTGTCCAGTGTAAAGTGCGTGTGCTCTCTGTGGTAAACATGGTAAGATTGGTCTACACCTGTTTGGCGTATTTAATTTACCTATCAGTCCCCAGTAAAGCGGTGTCTCATATACCCGGGGCCAGTAAATTAAATGCTACTGGTGGGCTTGCAGCGCTGCTTGCGCCACCCACCGAAGTAGCCTTTCAAACCTGTCTCAGGCCTCTGCCATTGCAGGGCCTGTGCGCGCAGTTTACTGCCGCGGTGACGTGGCACGCAGAGTGGTTGCAACGTCTGTGACCCCCCTTTTACTGAATGTCAGTCACCCCTAAGATAGGCCCTTGTTAGCCCTATGGGCAGGGTGCATTGTAGGTAAAAGGTAAGACATGTACCTTAAGTGTGTGACATGTCCTGGTAGTGACAAACAGCCATTTTGGTTTCTCACTGCTGTGAGGCTGCCCTCTCATAGGAATGCATTGGGGATTCCCTGATAAGTGTTTCAGTGGTAATTCCTGATATGAGAGGAGCAGCGTGGTCAAGTTTGGTATGTTTGGAATAGTGATAATAAATGCTGCGTAATGGTGTGCGCAGGTTTATGATCACTATTTTAGAAATGCCACTTCTAGAAGTTGGCATTTCTGTGTGCTATGTGTCTTTGCCTGCCTGATGTGTTTTGCATGTCTGGCTCTGGAGTGACAGGGGCTGGTGAGGTGTGTGGCTCCAGAGGGGCAGGGTGAGTCAGCGCTAGGCTGAATAGGCAGATCTACATTTAGAGTAGTAGGAGGAGTAGCCCCTGACCCTGAATGGGTCTGTGCCTGCCTGGTTCAATGCTGGCTCCGCCCCCCTGTGGTGTGTCTGAGGACAGAGCCCAACCTGACAAAGGAGGGTGTGAGCACTGTAAAGAAAATGCTCCCAAACCCCCCAGATCCAGTTGGGACTGGATCCCCAAGCCCTGTGCCAGGGCAGAACAAAGACCTGGCTACTATAAATATTGGGGCTGTGACCCCATGTAGGTGTGCTGTTTTGGGTGCTTACTTGTGCCTGCTTGGTTGGCTGGGCCCCAGGAGGAACCGCCACGAGGGATTGCCCATCTGCTGGAGGACCCTGTGAGCTGGCCTGCCTGGGCCCAGCTCTGCCCCTCTAGACCCTAGGGGGTAATCTGCATCAAGCGCGTGGTGAGCTCTTTGTTTTTCTGGCCCTTTGAGTCCAAGGAGTGGGCTCTTGCTTGTGGGCACCGGGCGAGCGCTGTGCCCGTGTGCCAGGAGCGGTGGGCATGTTTTTTTTTTGCTCTACTATTCCTGAGCCCGCAGAATTGGCAGAGACTTCGCCGAGATCGGCGAAACCGGAAGTCAGGCAAGTCTGCCTGATCGGGGGCGGAACTCCCGCAACAGAGACAGAGCCTCGCGGGCCACTAAGAGGAAGTCAGGCGACGAGCGCCTGGTTGTGGGCGGAGCTTGCGGCAACGAGAGGAAACTGCCCCGAAGCTGACGGAGACCTCGCTCCGTGACTGCCCAAAGAAGGAGGCAGAGTTGCAGCCGGGTGGTAAGCAGGGCCTCCCCGTGTGGAGGAGGAGAGGCTCCGGTCGCCTACACAGAGAGAGAGAAGGAGCCTTGTGACGGCTCACCGCATTCGCGTGCACCGCCGAAGAGTGGCGGTGAGAGGAGGGGCTCGACCGGAGCCTCATGGGCTCCGAGCACAAATCGGCGGAGTTCTCCCTACCAGACCAAGGAGAACAGCCCCGGTGAGTGGGGCTGAGATTTGAGCATTGTTGAGATTTGAGCACTGAGGGTGCCTAATTGAGGCATCGGAAGCCTGAAAGAGGAGCCCCGGGAAGGAGGGGCTCCCTAGGCACTGTGGTTGCCGGTGCTGGATTACCCCAGCTACACCGCGAGAGCGCGGGCAGCTGCAATGAGGGGGCACTTCGTTTTAGAGTCCCGGAGTGGGGCTTGAGAGGCACTGTGGTGCTCAGGCTGATTTTTCCAGCTGCACCGCGAGAGTGCGGACAGCTGCAATGATGGGGGCATTCTTAGTTGTATGAAGAGGAAGGGGGTGAGATGGACCCCCCGCCCCCAGTGCATCACGCACATTGTCTTCGCTGCCGAGGCAGCCAGAGGGACTGTTCCCTTTAAGAAAAGCACTCGAGCCCACAAGCCAGTATTTCATCAAACTCCTTTATTTTCAGTTGTCCATGGGCTTTAATCCGTTACGCGTTTCACCATCCTCTTCCGGTCTTAATCATACGGCAATGCTGAGTGGTTGAGTACGCTCATTTAAATACACTGTGTATAGACACTATGGAAGGAATTACACATGGATCAGGTCGGCAAATAGTATTCATTTAGTTTTAGTAACTGCTTTATGTAAATATATTGATAATCAGTGAAGGTTTCAATACTCAGTACTCCGGTCTCCATTGGACCAAATAATATTGCTGAAGTAGCATGTTTACAGAGTTATTGTCACTGAACAAATTCAATCATAACATACGGACCACAATATCCAAAATGCTTTGCAAAGGAAATTCTTTTTCCGTGATGTTGATTTTCTGCCATCCATAATTGTCAAAATATATTTTCCTTGTCTCGCCTCGAAGAAATCAATTTCATATTGGGCTATGAAACAATTGCTGCTCAATGTTGATTACGTTCACTCAGCATGTTTGCTGTTTGAGAAAAATGTCATTTCCCCTCCACAGACAACTCCAATTTCAGAGTTACATCATACTGGCTGTGCAGAAAACATTTTCCCCGCAAACCCTGGCCGCTTTACAATATCTGTTAGTTGAAATGTGGCAGGCCTCCCGTTTCACCAAACAGTGGCCTCACCTAGCATTCTTCTTTCCCTCGAAATGTGCAGCCGGCGGGCATCCTTATACCACAAATACAAATGAAATGTGTCCCTGAATGACGCCCTGCCAGTCGGGTCGGGTCGGGGCTCGTAGGCAGGCATCACTGCCAATATATTCCAAACGACACACTCTTCCCTTTAAGAAAAGCACTCGAGCCCACCAGCCAGTATTTCATCAAACTCCTTTATTTTCAGATGTCCATGGGCTTTAATCCGTTACGCATTTCGACATCCTCTTCCGGTCTTAATCATACGGCAATGCTGAGTGGTTGAGTATGCTCATTTAAATAAACTGTGTATAGACACTATGGAAGGAATTACACATGAATTAAATCGGCAAATAGTATTAATTTCGTTTTAGTATCTGCTTTATGTAAATATATTGATAATCAGTGAAGGTTTTAATACTCAGTACTCCGGTCTCCATTGGATCAAATAATATTGCTGAAGTAGCATATTTACAGAGTTATTTTCACTGAACAAATTCAATCATAACATGCGGACCACAATATCCATAATGCTTTGCAAAGGAAATTCTTTTTCTGTCCGATCTCATCCCTGCGTTCCCGATAAATGAGTTTCGTTTCATTTATCGGGACCGCAGGGACGAGATCGGACGCATTTAGACTGTGATATGTAACACATGGACAAATCATTGCCTTGCGAAAGCCCTCTGCCAATTAGGCGCCACGGACGAAACACGTGTTAGCTCTTTGTTTTGCTTCCTGTCAGTGAACCTAATCACCCACACTAAATAAAAGGATTACAAATCAAAAAATGCTTTTTTGACGGCATCATTCTTAACACTACGAATATGAGTGCATCTTTCCTCCTCAAAAAAAACCTCGGTGAACATGTTGAACTAGGAGCTCATGGCTGCAGCTCCTTGAGGAGAAAGATCCAAACACACATTGGGTCGTGCCTCTGCAGCGGCCGCTCTTCGAACAGGATCCACCCATTTGCTTACAACTAAAAAAAAAACTTTGTGAAATAGGTGGCTCTTAAAAGAGCGGCTCTTAGAAGAGCAGTTGCGGTCATTGTGTGTATATGATTACTACATATACGAGCGGATAGCAGATGCTGAGTTTCAAGTTGCTCAGAAACACTCTGCTGCCTTTGTCCGTGAAGTGAACACCATCTCTCCTGTATATTCCATGCATGTTGAAGCACAGGGAATTATTGTAGATAGGGCCCATGCTATGGTCTTTGAGGAATGCTGAAACAGTTTCATTACAGGTTTCCTGGCTTTCTATTTCTGAGGACAAATTTCAGATGACAACTTCCATTTCTGCCTCTGGCATATGTTAGAAAACACCAAGGCAGTGTGAGGGAAAAGGTGCATTAATTGTTCTAAGGTATTCTTCATTAGGATTTCCAGTCCCGCCCCAGTCAGTGTGCTCCACTCAATGCCACCACAGAGCACAATTATGAGGTCTGCATGTTGGGAATCCATAATGCTATCAACCAACAGAAGCAATTGCTGCCACTTTAACCCTCACTGGCCAAACAAACTAATATCCACATTAGGCAAACCCAGGTCAATGTCAATCCCACACTTTCTAGCAAACTCTCTAGCCCAGAGAATAATAAAATGCCAGCTAGAGCCATATATAATAAGTTAGAATAGATGTGTGTTTCAGAAGCGTTTAAAGTATTAAATGTTTATGAATCAATTCTAATACAGTGTATACATCAATTCCAAGCCATAGTTCATATGGTGCCAAAGATAGGAAAATTACCTCCAACTGAGCTCCAGAAAGGACTAAAAGGAAGAGTAGTGTATTTACCTTTAGATTTAAAACAGAATATTGAAGCTATAGGGCTAGGTAAAAATATTGAAGAACCACTTATTATTTTAGTAAATGTTGTTCCAACGAAGAGTAGAAAAATATGGCAAGAGTTAGTCGATGTTAATAAAGTCAAAAATGCAAAATGTTACCTAGCAAAAAATAATGGTTACTATACAAATGTTGATGTTGCCGAAAATGTAACTCATATAGAGGATGAGACATTAGAAGCTAGCTAACAGATTGAAAATGTGGATCGATCGAGTCATTAATATCGTGGTTCAGAAATATCGACAGCAAGAATATAGTGGTCAAGAATATCGACTTAAGGTAAGTAATATCAATTTTAAAAATATCGAAGTGTTTAATATCGTTTGCAAAAATATAGTTGTTAAAAATATTGTTTTTTATTAATGTTATGTATTTTAGTATGCATTTTTTATGTATGTGATGTATCTTTTTTGTATAAGAATTGTTTGTATTTTTAATATATGTGTTACATTTTTAGTTATTATTTGAATTTTGCGTTTTTAGTTCTGTGGCGGGTTGTGGGTTTATAGGGAAATAGGGTGGGAAGTAATTTAATTATATTAAATTTATTGATTATTTTTTATGTATTAATATTTGTTTAATTGAGATGTCATAGTGTTAAATGTGTAAAGTAATTTATTATTAATAATTAATAATTGGTTGTTAATTAATTTTAATTAATTAATTGGTAATTAATTATGGTAATTGTGTAATCAATTTTAGGTGTGTGTTGTGGTGCTTATAGGAGTAAAGGTTGGGAAGTAATTTGTATTTAATTAATATATATAGTTAATTAATTATTTGATATTTATTTTGGGTAATTGCTTATTTTTTGTGTGTTGTTTTTACTTTTAACCCCTTCCCTGTGCCCCGAATTCCGCTGTGCGGGGGGGCTAGGGGGTGGGCGCGGCACTTCGGCGCTCATGACGGCTCCACGCCGTCATGCCTCACGGGCGGCTTGTGCTCATGACGGCGTGCTTCCGTCACAACCCCGCCCACTCATTAATTCGCCCGCATTGGCAGGGAATTAATGCCACGTGGGAGGAGCGGCAGCGGCATGACGGCTCCACGCCGTCATGAGCACACACCTACCGTGACTCATGTCGGCGTGGAGCCATCATGAGCACGGAAGGGGGTAAAGGGTGGGTATTAAATACATTTTAATTACTTTATTATTAGTTGTGAATAGTAATAGTTTTTAATTTAAAAAATAAGTTTTAATTGTGTTTTAATATTTTATAATTTAATTTAGGTGTGTGTTGTGGCTATTATAGTGTTGAAGTGTGTGTAGTCAATTAATGTTTATTAGTTATTTTTGCATTAATAATATTTTTAATTGATTATTAATTATGGAAGAAAATGTAATTAAAAATGTTGAAGTGTTTTGTTATTGGTGTGGTGTTATAGGGTAGGAAATAAAATAAGTACATTTATGTATTAATTAATTTTTCTGTTTGTAAATATTTTCTAGTTTAAAAGAATTACTTTGTATAAATTTATTTATTTTATATTATATATTATTTGTAGATTTTTGTTATATGTAATTAATATTATAATGTTTTTTTATATATTTAATATACTTGATTTTTCATTTTTAAATCTTCCTTATTTATTTTTATGATTTATTTTATTTTTAATATTTTTTATTTTTGTTTTAACTGTTTGAGTGGGAACAGTGATTTTTACCCCTCGACTATCCAACACTTTCCCTACTGTTGCACACACTGGTGTGGGAATAGTAATTTTTACCCCTCCGCTATCCAACACTTTCCCTACTATTGCACTCACTGGAGTGGGAATAGTAATTTTACCCCTCCGCTATCCAACACTTTCCCTACTGTTGCACTCACCAGAGTAGGAA
Organism: Calotriton arnoldi; assembly: GCA_963921515.1. NCBI lineage: Eukaryota > Metazoa > Chordata > Amphibia > Caudata > Salamandridae > Calotriton > Calotriton arnoldi. The sequence goes on along the minus strand of CAWUFW010008001.1, from coordinate 673,309 downwards.
AGCAAATGTTTACCCCTCCGCTATTCAACACTTATCCTACTCTTGCATTCAGTGGAGTGGGAATAGTAATTTTTACCCCTCCAATATCCAACACTTATCCTACTGTTGCACTCACCGGAGTGGGTATAGTAATTTTTACCCCTCCACTATCCAACACTTTCCCTGCTGTTGCACTCTTTGGAGTGGGAATAGTAATTGTTAACCCTACGCTATCCAACACTTTCCCTACTGTTGCACTCTTTGGAGTGGGAAAAGTAATTTTTTCCCCTCTGCTATCCAACACTTTCCCTACTGTTGCTCTCACTGGAGTGGGAATAGTTATTTTTACCCCTTTGCTATCCAACACTTTCCCTACTGTTGCACTGATTGTATTGTGAAATTTAAGTTTAAATATTTTTTGATAGTTTAATGTTTTAATTTATTATAGATTTTAGTTTTTTGTATATTTTAAATCATTAATATTGTTATTTTGTATATTATTTTGAACTTTTAACATAAATAAAAATAATAGTTTATTAATTGTTTTAAAGTAAATATATGTATAAATTATTATGTTTGTGTGTTTATTTTTTTATTACGTTTATTTGTTATATTTTATTAAAATGTATCATATTTATTTTACTTTGTTAAAATCATATTTAATATATATTATTTTATTTTATATTTATATAAAAGTCGATATTTTATACATCTATATTTTTTACATCGATATTTTTTAGTCAATATTTTTGTACTTACCTGTTTATGTATAGGAGTCAATATTTTTGTTGTTTATATTTTTTACTCGATATTTTTTACATCGATGTTGTGTCAGTGAACCGATCAGAACAAATTTATGAACACTACAGCATCCATCCCTGCATTCTAAAGAAATCATTGGTAATTCTATTAAGATGTTTCAAATGAAACAAGCAAATAGAGCTCCCTTGAGTGTATGAGAAAAAGGTTTAGATGCTCGCTGTTTTCCCCAACTGTATCCCACTGGAGCAGGAGGTCGCTATGATGACTGTCCTGTACAGACACCAGCAGCTGAATAACGCTCAACACAACTATATTCAGAGGTTCCAAGATTTCGTCAGTGCATTCCGTACATATTCCATCTTCTATTTGAGAGCGACTTGTCTGGACTTTCATATGCTGTGAATCGTATACTGACAACAGGTGTTAATCTTCAAAATCTCTCTGAAAGGGAATTTGTTGATAAAGATAGAGAAAAAGATGAAAACTTAATTACAACTTAATTAATTTGATGCGGCGCCAACGTGGCACCAACAAGCATTGGTATTGTCGTCATAGAGAACTGTAATGCATGCTGAGAACCCTTTTCTGAATTTGCATGGGATGACCTGCTTAAATTTTATGAGAGGCATACTCAAACATTGAGGACATCAACGGAAAGACAGCAGGAGAACTTTGCTCTTTGGATCCTGCTAATGTTTGCAGATATTTTAAAACACAGGTTCCAAGCCATGCTATCTTTTATCTGCAGCAAAACGAATCCTCTTCTTGTCGAAGTAACTAATTTCTTCAGACATAAAGAGCACCAAGCAAGAGGTGCTCCTCATATTCACATGATGTTATGGATAAAAGTTGCTCCAAAATTTGGACCACACAGTAATGACTGTATGCTGTCTTTTATAGAACAGTATGTGACACGCACCATCTGTGTTTCCAAACACATAGAAGTGGAAAGTACTGTCATCAAAAATACAGAAGCAGAGGAAAGTTTTATACAAGATGTCGTTTTAGCTTTCCACAACCAATTATTTCACAAGGAAAAGTCAAACGCTTTTTGTCTGGAGTGAGACATACAGTAACACGTAAATCACCGGAAAATACGTACAACCTAACAACAGAGGCTTCCAAGTTCATTATACAACACTGTAATTGTCAAAATGTAGAAGGCAAATATGGAAATTCAATTTGTTGCAAACAACTCCACTGCTGTTGCTCGTTATGTTCAGAAAAGACTGAAATGAAAGATGTGGCAGGAGATTTCTGCAGAAAAGAGTTTAGCAAAAACGTTGTACAGCTTTAGTTTAAAAAGGCTATCCCATAGGGAGATGGCTTCTTATAAATGTTGTGATAGGTTGAGCTCAGCCAGTTTATTCTCGAAATCTAGGGAAATTGTTTGGGTAAGTCCAGGCCTAACAAGCATGCGAAACAAAGTGTTAAAGTCTTTCGCAGAAATTCAGTATCTAGCGGAGTTCGACCCAGAAAGTACTGACATTGTAAAATCCAACTTGTTGAATACATACTACCCAAGAAGAAGTGTACATCTAGAAAATATGTTGTTAGACCTGGCAGCCCTAGGGTGGTCTTGCCCTGTTTTTTTCCCTTTTGCGCCTCATTTTTGCCACCGTATTTTTACTGGACCTAGGTCTCCGGGCGCCTTACCACTGCTAACCAGTGCTGAGGTGCAGGTGCTCTCTCACTCAAGATGGCTGCCACAGGCCCCTGCTACTGCAGAGGGGCCTTGCACACATACACACTAGTAGCCAGGGTCAGGCTGGGACATAGGGATACAGTATCCATCCCGTCCCCGCCTCTGGGCCGCATAGCCAGACATGGTGGAAGGTTCCAGAACCTTCCGGGCTGTGGGAGGAGTTATGTTTAGCCGCCTTTAGGAGGGTCACCTGACCTAGGGGTATAAGAGGTCTGGAGGGAAATCTTTTAGTCAGTTGGGGCACCACTGATCCTGGGAGAACCTCTGCCGGAGTACAGGCTGTAGGGCCTAGGGGGAGACCTACACTACTGCTGCTGACAAGGCCTAGGCACTGCTGTAGTAAGTTAGCTGAGGAACGCCCACCACCCACTGACCTTGCCCAGCGTGAGGGGACCCAGGGAACCACCTTCAGCGTGCTGGGAAGTAACATCAGCTATACAAAAGGGGATGATGGACACTCACCCCCAGTCAACTGATCTGGGTTTAATCCATCATCATTCTTTAGCTCACTCCACCACCCCAGTTCAGACATGGCCATATGCAAATCAGTCTGACCCTGTGCCTCATGGGAACAGTCCAGCCCAAACTGCCAAGCCATGTCTTCCCTGGACCCGAAACAAGCATCCTAGGACCGGTTTCTTGCATTCCAGCCGTCATCAGCCAGGCTTGCTTGAATCCAGTGGCAAAGTGAGCAAGGGACCCACGTCTGGGCATACCCCCGCCAACTTAGGGCGAACAAAGCGATACAAAAGGGGATGATGGACGGAACGTTTGAGCCAATCAAACACTCACCCCCAGTCAACTGATCTGGGTTTAATCCATCATCATTCTTTAGCTCACTCCACCACCCCAGTTCAGACATGGCCATATGCAAATCAGTCTGACCCTGTGCCTCATGGGAACAGTCCAGCCCGAACTGCCAAGCCATGTCTTCCCTGGACCAGAAACAAGCATCCTAGGACCGGTTTCTGGCATTCCAGCCGTCATCAGCCAGGCTTGCTTGAATCCAGTGGCAAAGTGAGCAAGGGACCCACGTCTGGGCATACCCCCGCCAACTTAGGGCGAACAAAGCGATACAAAAGGGGATGATGGACGGAACGTTTGAGCCAATCAAACACTCACCCCCAGTCAACTGATCTGGGTTTAATCCATCATCATTCTTTAGCTCACTCCACCACCCCAGTTCAGACATGGCCATATGCAAATCAGTCTGACCCTGTGCCTCATGGGAACAGTCCAGCCCGAACTGCCAAGCCATGTCTTCCCTGGACCGGAAACAAGCATCCTAGGACCGGTTTCTGGCATTCCAGCCGTCATCAGCCAGGCTTGCTTGAATCCAGTGGCAAAGTGAGCAAGGGACCCACGTCTGGGCATACCTCCGCCAACTTAGGGCGAACAAAGCGATACAAAAGGGGATGATGGACGGAACGTTTGAGCCAATCAAACACTCACCCCCAGTCAACTGATCTGGGTTTAATCCATCATCATTCTTTAGCTCACTCCACCACCCCAGTTCAGACATGGCCATATGCAAATCAGTCTGACCCTGTGCCTCATGGGAACAGTCCAGCCCGAACTGCCAAGCCATGTCTTCCCTGGACCGGAAACAAGCATCCTAGGACCGGTTTCTGGCATTCCAGCCGTCATCAGCCAGGCTTGCTTGAATCCAGTGGCAAAGTGAGCAAGGGACCCACGTCTGGGCATACCCCCGCCAACTTAGGGCGAACAAAGCGATACAAAAGGGGATGATGGACGGAACGTTTGAGCCAATCAAACACTCACCCCCAGTCAACTGATCTGGGTTTAATCCATCATCATTCTTTAGCTCACTCCACCACCCCAGTTCAGACATGGCCATATGCAAATCAGTCTGACCCTGTGCCTCATGGGAACAGTCCAGCCCGAACTGCCAAGCCATGTCTTCCCTGGACCGGAAACAAGCATCCTAGGACCGGTTTCTGGCATTCCAGCCGTCATCAGTCAGGCTTGCTTGAATCCAGTGGCAAAGTGAGCAAGGGACCCACGTCTGGGCATACCCCCGCCAACTTAGGGCGAACAAAGCGATACAAAAGGGGATGATGGACGGAACGTTTGAGCCAATCAAACACTCACCCCAGTCAACTGATCTGGGTTTAATCCATCATCATTCTTTAGCTCACTCCACCACCCCAGTTCAGACATGGCCATATGCAAATCAGTCTGACCCTGTGCCTCATGGGAACAGTCCAGCCCGAACTGCCAAGCCATGTCTTCCCTGGACCGGAAACAAGCATCCTAGGACCGGTTTCTGGCATTCCAGCCGTCATCAGCCAGGCTTGCTTGAATCCAGTGGCAAAGTGAGCAAGGGACCCACGTCTGGGCATACCCCCGCCAACTTAGGGCGAACAAAGCGATACAAAAGGGGATGATGGACGGAACGTTTGAGCCAATCAAACACTCACCCCCAGTCAACTGATCTGGGTTTAATCCATCATCATTCTTTAGCTCACTCCACCACCCCAGTTCAGACATGGCCATATGCAAATCAGTCTGACCCTGTGCCTCATGGGAACAGTCCAGCCCGAACTGCCAAGCCATGTCTTCCCTGGACCGGAAACAAGCATCCTAGGACCGGTTTCTGGCATTCCAGCCGTCATCAGCCAGGCTTGCTTGAATCCAGTGGCAAAGTGAGCAAGGGACCCACGTCTGGGCATACCCCCGCCAACTTAGGGCGAACAAAGCGATACAAAGGGGATGATGGACGGAACGTTTGAGCCAATCAAACACTCACCCCCAGTCAACTGATCTGGGTTTAATCCATCATCATTCTTTAGCTCACTCCACCACCCCAGTTCAGACATGGCCATATGCAAATCAGTCTGACCCTGTGCCTCATGGGAACAGTCCAGCCCGAACTGCCAAGCCATGTCTTCCCTGGACCGGAAACAAGCATCCTAGGACCGGTTTCTGGCATTCCAGCCGTCATCAGCCAGGCTTGCTTGAATCCAGTGGCAAAGTGAGCAAGGGACCCACGTCTGGGCATACCCCCGCCAACTTAGGGCGAACAAAGCGATACAAAAGGGGATGATGGACGGAACGTTTGAGCCAATCAAACACTCACCCCCAGTCAACTGATCTGGGTTTAATCCATCATCATTCTTTAGCTCACTCCACCACCCCAGTTCAGACATGGCCATATGCAAATCAGTCTGACCCTGTGCCTCATGGGAACAGTCCAGCCCGAACTGCCAAGCCATTTCTTCCCTGGACCGGAAACAAGCATCCTAGGACCGGTTTCTGGCATTCCAGCCGTCATCAACCAGGCTTGCTTGAATCCAGTGGCAAAGTGAGCAAGGGACCCACGTCTGGGCATACCCCCGCCAACTTAGGGCGAACAAAGCGATACAAAAGGGGATGATGGACGGAACGTTTGAGCCAATCAAACACTCACCCCCAGTCAACTGATCTGGGTTTAATCCATCATCATTCTTTAGCTCACTCCACCACCCCAGTTCAGACATGGCCATATGCAAATCAGTCTGACCCTGTGCCTCATGGGAACAGTCCAGCCCGAACTGCCAAGCCATGTCTTCCCTGGACCGGAAACAAGCATCCTAGGACCGGTTTCTGGCATTCCAGCCGTCATCAGCCAGGCTTGCTTGAATCCAGTGGCAAAGTGAGCAAGGGACCCACGTCTGGGCATACCCCCGCCAACTTAGGGCGAACAAAGCGATACAAAGGGGATGATGGACGGAACGTTTGAGCCAATCAAACACTCACCCCCAGTCAACTGATCTGGGTTTAATCCATCATCATTCTTTAGCTCACTCCACCACCCCAGTTCAGACATGGCCATATGCAAATCAGTCTGACCCTGTGCCTCATGGGAACAGTCCAGCCCGAACTGCCAAGCCATGTCTTCCCTGGACCGGAAACAAGCATCCTAGGACCGGTTTCTGGCATTCCAGCCGTCATCAGCCAGGCTTGCTTGAATCCAGTGGCAAAGTGAGCAAGGGACCCACGTCTGGGCATACCCCCGCCAACTTAGGGCGAACAAAGCGATACAAAAGGGGATGATGGACGGAACGTTTGAGCCAATCAAACACTCACCCCCAGTCAACTGATCTGGGTTTAATCCATCATCATTCTTTAGCTCACTCCACCACCCCAGTTCAGACATGGCCATATGCAAATCAGTCTGACCCTGTGCCTCATGGGAACAGTCCAGCCCGAACTGCCAAGCCATGTCTTCCCTGGACCGGAAACAAGCATCCTAGGACCGGTTTCTGGCATTCCAGCCGTCATCAGCCAGGCTTGCTTGAATCCAGTGGCAAAGTGAGCAAGGGACCCACGTCTGGGCATACCCCCGCCAACTTAGGGCGAACAAAGCGATACAAAAGCATCAAGCACTCCCAGAACCACCAACTCATTCCCCCCCTCATAAGAAGAAACTCCTGAGAAGAAACTCATAAGAAGAAACTCCTGAGAAGAAACTCCTAAGAAGGAACTCATAAGAAACAACCAATCAAGAACAGCCGCAAGAAACCTTAATTTGGGAGGCATGACCGACCAGCAAGGCCAGAAACCTGAACTGCCAAACTGGGGATCACCAGGTAAAGCGCTGTGCCCTGAAGCGCTAGACCTTCACCCCCTATCTACTCCTGCCTGCTGCTGGGCTGCCCCCCAAGAACCCTTTCCAGTCAGCCCTGCCCACAGGCTGCTGGTGGTCCACGAAGGAGAAACTGCCACCCAAGTCACTGACCTCGTGACTGAAATTGCCGCCTCCACGGCCGCTGCCGCGTAAGGAGAACTGCTGAGGCGAGGGAGGCCCCTCCGAGTGCGTGGTGGTGAGGCGCGCCGTCCGCGCCCTCACCGAAGCCTCCAAAATCACCCCAAAGGTCACCGCCGGGCCCGGGAGCCCCACCGACGAAGTCGCGGCCCGAAGAGATCGCCGCCGCAGCCCAGGGGGGCCGCGTGAAGAAGCTGCGGCCTGGCAGGACCCACGAGGCCTCCAGGCCCCGCCAACGCCGTTGCCAGGAGACCGGGGACGCCGACCGCGTCACCGGCCGCGCCCCCGGAAAGGCCGCGCAACGATTGGGCGCCGGCTCCCGCCACGCCCCCAGCGCCGATGGAGGCCGGAGAAGAGCTCCGGAGCTGCAGAGGGAGACGGGAAGCCGGCCGGAGAGGACTGCCGGCTCCCGCTCCCCTTCCAGCAATCTCCTCACTTGATCCCGGGGGCCGGAGGAGAGTGATATCGGCCCCCGCAACGACCCGCAATTCCGGCCAGAAGGCCGAGGAACCCCAACCGGGCCCCGCCCTCCAGAACACGGGCCGGCCCGGGAGACCGACAGTCGCATTGAAGAGCGACCAACGACCACCACAACAGGTGAGCCCAGGAGGCCTCTAGGGCCCACAGAGACGCCACTGGGGGCCGGGGGCCACCATTAATCCGCATAACTTTCCCCATGAGGCGAGGCCCCGGAGAGGAGTGGGCCTGGCCGGAGTTAACCCTTGAGGGACACAGAAGCCCCCATTGACAGGGAAGCCCCAGAGAGAAGGACATGTTGAGGGGTTCCCTGAAACTATTCACTAGCCTCATTGTCCCGCCTACTGTAATTACTGTCTAGGCCTATGCTTATAATTGCAAAGTCTTTACCTAGTGTGAAGGTGATTAATTGAATTGAGCTGAAGTGTACACCGCCAAGAGTTGAAGTGTTTTATGTTGCAGGTGTACCGGAGTTGAGACGCCCACTGTACTGAATGTGGGTGTGCCTAGATTAATGCAGGCCCTGTTTGAAATGTAACGTGAAATGCCCTCTTTTAAGTAATTGAATATTCATGAAGTGAACTGCATGTTTAGGCCCATGTTTTATTATTGCACCCTGTGATCATTATTGGTGCTACGTTTAGGAGATGATTCCTGCGGCCTTTTAGTGGCCTACAATGTTGATGAGCTAGGATGCTTTAATTGAAATACGCACCAGTTGAGTAATGCCATGATTTTAAATGTTGACCTGAATTAATCTGCCTCATCTGATGCTGCATTGATTTACATAAAAGATCTTGTTTTTAAATACACAAGCCTGGTGTGGTGTCACGTTATTGCGTCCGCATTCCTGAGTCAAAGTAAGAGTGTGCTGCACAACTGCCTTACACATTGCCTTCGGGTGCTTTCCCGCCTCGCGCCATGCTACCGTGCCGGACTCGGTAACCCCGTTTCCAACATATGTGCATATAGGAAGTTCTTCAACACTACAGATACCAAAAGAATGTAACGGAAAACATAGAAGAAGGCAAATTTGCAGTACTTGTATGTGATGGTTGTTTAGTGAGACATGCAAAAGGAAACTTAATAAACCACAGAAAATGTAGTTGCTTGGCACTTCTTCAAGTGTTCAAGCCTTGGCGTGATGAAATGGAATTACTTGAAGGCTATTACTGCTATGAAGACTCATTTCATGCTGTGAAAAGACAGTATTGAGTGTTTAGCCTTCAAAAAGTATATGCAAATGTTCACTGATGAGATTCTGCAAGAAGAAACATTTGAGGCAGAGGTAGCTAAGGACAGTGCACAAAGCAGTCAGAGTACTGCAAAACTCAGTCAAGATCCTCTTGGACCACCTTTTATCGAAAATAAAGCTGCACTAGCTATGAATGAGGTGGAATGTGCAATGGGACAAGCTAGACAAGAAACTACACATCTGCAGAAGTTAGTTGCACAACTCAACAATGAACAGAAGGACATTTATATGGAAGTAAAAGAGAAAACAGAACATGGATTTCTCCACAAGAAGAAAGAATGCAATTGTTTATCCTTTAAACCAATTCTATTATATATCAGTTGTCAAGCAGCCACAGGGAAAAGCTTTCTAATTAAAATTCTCACCGCTTCCCACAGAGGACAACACAATCTAATCTGCCGCGTGTAGTAACAGCACCAACTGGATTAGCTGCACACAATATTAAAGGAATTACTCTACATCGACTAATAATGCTACCTATAAAACAGGATAATAAAATAGAATACCAGAAGTTATCTGGTGAAGCATGTCATGAGATAGCAAGAGTGTTGAAGAAAATGAAGCTTTTAATCAGCAATGAGGTAAGCATGTTTCAAATTTAATGCTTGCCTTTGTTCACTTAAGAATGCAGCAGATTTTAAGAACACAGTACGATGTTCTCTTCAGAGGTAGGTAGTCAGTTGTGTTTGGTGACTTAACCGCAACTAACCCCTGTGAGAGGAGTGCTTTACTTCAAGACCCTTCTCCGTGAACAAGCTCGAAATTCATTAAGGAGTATTGGAAATTTAAACATTTGGCTGAATTTCCACTACAAGGAAATACTAAAGAATATGCGCAAGAATCTGATAAGATATATCAAAAAAACACTTTACATTTAAGAGAACAGCAGCACAGCTAATGTTCGATTTCATTGAAGAAACAAAACAATAGTTTATTTAATGCTTACACTTCAAGAGTGTGCCACTTTTAATGAAGAATTATTCAAACTGGAGAAGAAAGACATTTTGGAACCTACCGCTATTGACAAAATAGAACAGGGAGTAACAATAGTGCTAAATGAAAAACTTCAAGGAAAACTGGATTCATTAGAGAAATCTGTATCTAAGACTGCTGGATTAGAAAAGTCTTTACATGTGTGAACTGCCGAGTCATTTAGCGATGTAATTTAAGCTTTGAGGAAGGATAAGTAAATGGTGCGATGGGCAAAGTTATTGATTTCATTAATTTTCCTAATAGGAATGAGGTTGAATACTTGGCCATAAAATTTGATCAGATTGATGGCATCAAACAGATTAGCTGATGCATTGTATGTTTTTTTGCTAATGAGAGGCTTATATGTGCAGGGCCAGCAGTACCCACTCTCTCTAGCTTATGCTGAAACTATAAGTAAATCACAAGGTTTAAGTGCAGATGCAGCTTTTATTAATATTGGAAGTACTGCATTTAAAGAAGGTATAATCAAATATAGCATTGTCGCGAGTTAGAACATTGTCCGGTTTGTTTTTGGTTGATTTTGATGAAAAGAAAGTCAGTGCTGATACAAGTTGTGTTAGAGAATATAATTGATTAAGAAGTGTATATGCTCCACGCTTAGGACAGTATCCTATTTATGAGAAACAAGCAATCTGTTCTAAGAGGAAGCTTAGTAAGCAATCAATGGATTTTCCTCAAAAGAAGCAACAAAAGAGATAAGGAAGACGGTGTTAAGATGAAGAAATTGAAAATTGAGGGTGGCATTGTAGGTTTTCAGCTGGAAAACAGTAATGGTGTCAACTGTTATGCAAATGTGTTCTCAATGGCTCTTCCATTTACCGCATTTTGCAAATTAAATTAAACGTAAATGAGACAACAGAATCTGCTCTCATCTGAGTACTTTGCTGGACTGTTTATGTAGTGATAGGACAGTAGTACATTCTGCTTCAGGCATTCAAGCTGTAATAGACATGCATAGTGGATCTGTAGCATTTTCTCTCCACAATCAAAAAGACTCTCAGGAATTTATTATGGTGATGTTTGGAAGAAGAAGAAGTTAATATTGATCAATTATTTGGGCTGAGTTATACATGAAACCATGATTGTGAAGATTGCTCCTTTGCAACTACTACTCAATTCAGAAACATTTATCTACTTAACATTACCAGATTGTAAAACTGTGTCTTTTGACAGGCTAATGAAAAATGCAAACCAAAATATGACCTTCTCAAATTGTAGATCAGAATGTAGGTCTCTACCTTGCAGATACAGAGATGTGGAAAATACATTATATTGATGCTACAATGATGTAGAGCTGATGGAACAAAAATAGAAACTGACATTACAACTTCAAAGCAGGATAAATTTCAATTTCTGGAAGAACATACACAACAATGACTATTATATTTCATGAAGGATTATGTATAATTTCAGGACATTACACTGAGTATTTAAGAAATTCAACAGGATGAACAGAATGGAACAACAGCAAGCCTAGTTTCAAACAAAAACAATCTTTCAAACGACGAAATTCATATCTATTCTTTCTTCAACAAATGTTTTAAGGAAGATTGCCATTTAAAGAGTGGTGTACGGTGTTTGTTTTTCATGTATGATCTTTGTGTAAGACTTGCTTCGGCCTACCTGTGGTGATTTCTTCAGAATGGAATGCGAAATTTAAATACGTGTTACATCTATTTTGAGTAATGGACTTTTTCAAAATCATTTCATTTTTTTGTTGATATATTTGTTTATATTATTTGAGTACCTTCATCTAGAATAATGTATTAATTGTTTGTAGTGAGTGTGATGCATGGTGTGACGGATTTGTAGTGTAATACTGTGCAGTTCTGTTTTTTTCTACAATCTACATGATTGTTTTTCCCCATTGTTCAACTATGATTATTTATACAGTACATCGTGTACGATGTACAAGTATAAAAGCGAGAACAGTAAAAAAACTGAAAATGTTATGTTTCAAACAAATATATAAGTGTTTTAAAGTCTTACAGTTGTATTCTGCTTTTACATTAACATAAATATTTATTTTTCCGAAATGTGAACTTTACTCTGAAACCATTAAATATGTCACAATAAGATGTATTTCTGTTTTCTCTCTTTTGTAACAGATCAATGGATTTAATTTTTGGAGATATGTTGGTAATTCATACTGTATATAATTGTTATATTATATATAAATAGATAGAGTAACAGACACTCTAGGACTCACTGATGCACACTTTAAGATACCCTTGGAAACACTAATGCATTCACTGACATACTCACCTACTCACTTATACACACACTGAAACACTCTGGTAATCACTAATACATACACTGACACACCCATGGACGTACTGATGCATTGCCTGACATACTCACTCAGTCATCCACACTCTGATACACGCTAGTCTCACTAATACAAACGCTAACACACCCCTAGACACACTGATGCACTCTCTGACAAAATCACCGGCTCACTCATGTACATATTGAGACACTCTGGGACTAACTGATCAGTACACTGACACACTCATGAACACACTAATACATTAACTAACATACTCACACACTCATTCATACACACTCTGATACACTCTACAACTCACTAATACATACACTGACATATCCATTAACACACTGATGTATTAACTGATATACTCACTTGGTCATACAAACACTGAAACACTCTACAACTCACTAATGCATACGCTGACACATATTAACACACTGATACATTAAGGGACATACTCACTGACTCAGTCATTCAGACTGTGATACACCTGAGGTCCCACTAATACATATACTGTCACACCCATGGACACACGGATGCATTAACTGACATATTCACTCACTCAGTCATACACACTCTGACACACTCTAGGTCTCACTAATACATAAACTAACACACCCATGGAAACACTGATGCATTCTCTGATGAAATCACCGACTCACTCATATGCACACTGAGTCACTCTGGGACTAACTGATACATTCAATGACACACCCATGAATTCACTAATGCATTCACTAACACACTCACACACTTACTTCCACACACCCTGAGACAACCTAGGACTCCCTAATGCATACACTTACACACCCATGAACACACTAATACATCAACTAACACACTCACTCATACACACTGACACATCCTAGGACAAACTGATACATGTATTGACAAACTCATCCATACACTAATTCATTCACTAACACACTCACACACTTACTTATACACACCCTGATATGCCCTGGGCCTCACTAATACATACACTGACACTCCCTTTGACACACTAATACACTCACGGAGTTGCTGAGACACTTACTCATACACACACAAACACACCCCAACACTGACTGATACATATACTAACACACCCATACACGCACACCTATATACCATATACACAATGAATAAATAAAATTAAAAACTGAGCTCTTTTTTGATTAATTGATTAGGTTCTAAAAATAAACTTTTTTAAAACTGTTTTCAAGTCAAAAATAGAGCCATTAAATGTGGAAGGTAATAAAAAAAGTCAGCAATGGTGATTATTAACCCCTTCGCTGCGTCCGTCGCGATAACTACCTCGGTAGTGCTGCGCACGTCCGTTGGCCGACGCGGCCCCGCCCACTCGTTTAAACCGCCGCACCGCGGCAAAATTCACGCCGCGGTTAAGCGGTTAACAGCTTGTAAATACTCAGCAACAGACGTTGGATCTAGCTCAACAGGCATATGACACAGTAAACAGTGGGTGGTTATGTGAGCCGAATTGGGGGCCACAGTTATGATTGCTGAGATGGATGGTGCCACAACAGTCGGAGATGAAACAGAAGGATGGGAAGCAGCTTCTTTCTCACGTAGCATCCTGGGGTACCCGTTCTCATTGATTGTTTTAATATGCTTCCACATGGACGAGGTGTTGTAACTGTACTTTTTAGCTGTTCACCATGAAAGCTTGAAAGCTCTTTGCCACAGATGTAACATTTGACAATAGTTGCAGAAACTATTTTCCGCCTGATGGTATACTGAAGTATTGCCAGACATCACTTTCTTTCCTCTGTTGTGCTGCATGTTCTTCATCCTCCTCAAACAGAACTGGATCTTCTGCAGGAGCATGTGTTGATGCTGAAGCCATTGTAAATCGTTTTTGACTGTTACAACAGTGAAAACAGCAGATCATCCAAGTTATGTCCTTTCTTTCTTTCCTAATAATGTTTGAAGTTTTGGGTGGGGTTTAATGGGAGAAAAGGTGTTGTCCCTATGTGCCAAATAAAATGAGGACATTTTGCTGGGTTTTCGAGTGAATCCACGGTGCCGATCTGCAGATTCGCAGTGCCATAAACCAGCAATTTGAGGTTGTTATACTTAAAAATAAATAAATATGTTATCGTACAATTTTACCCTACTGACTAAATCTGAAATAGTGTTGTATATAAGAAGAATTTAATTTTTTTAAATTCTCAGCAAATCTGCGGTTGCGGCACCACAGTCCGTTGCGATACCGTGATCGGAGTAAAGAACAATAAATTTGTGTCTTACTAGCGTGTCTCGCGGGAACCGCAGAAGGACCGCGGAACTAAAAAGAATTAAAAAAAAAAGAGACCAACATAGTCTCCATTACAAAAACATTGTCAATATTTTTAATTGATAAAACAGTTTAGAAATGTATTACAAAATATTTTTTTTAAATTAAAATTAAAATATATATGTATATATACAAAGGAAACAAAGGACGCTGCACTCCGGAGTTCGAAATTCAAATGCAGGAACTATTCATGGAGTGACAACACCACTATAAGAGATATGTGCACTATACCCAAAGAATGGACTTTGTGTTATAAACGGCATAAACATAAGAAATACACAAGTAATAATAAAAAATTGAAAATTTAAGTACAAAATTACCAATATTCAGAGCAATATCAAAACATGCCAAATGTTGACAACAGTGAATGTCTTTTCTTGTAAATATGTGTGTAAATAAAGTTATATTAATAAATGCACTACATTACCCACAATGCCACATTAAGGCCAAGTGAGGTATAAATAGTGCAATAGAAAAGGGACTCACTAACCGTGAAAAAGCCTTGGGTAGGCTGAAACGCGTTGGTGGATTGTTGCGAAATTAAAATTTGAATTTCGAACTCCGGAGTGCAGCGTCCTTTGTTTCAAAATTAAATACAGGGCTTGGATCCGGCCCCTTTGTTTGCACCCGCTGCTGTGCGCGCCGACTATTTCGGTCACATTGTGGAAAAAAATAAATATATATAGAAATATATATAGAAAAAAATCAAACAAGAAAAAAAGTAGTTTAAATATATTTAAAAAACTATGAAATTATATATTTTTACAAATATGTCATAAACAATGCAAGTATTTAAACAAAAAGACAGTTGTAAAATAAAAACACCTTTAAAAATGTTGAATTATTCTTGAAAAAACTGCTACTGAAATAGTAGATAAAAACAAAAAATAAAATTTCACAGAAAATTTGTCAAAGAAACGTTTTAGTGAAAAATAAATGTACATTAAAAAAACGTAGAAATTCACTGAAAAAAACTAAAGGTAACAGGGACATAATAAAATGAGAAAATATTTAAAAAACCTTAGAAATTCACTAAAAAAAACAAAGGTTAGAGGGATGTTATAGTTAGGAAACAGAATTAAAAGAAACCTTAGAAATTCACAGAAAAAACCAAAGGTTACAGGGATGTTATAGTTAGGCTCACATTTCACTTGTATAAAACCAGAGAAATTCAGCAGGTATAGTTAACTGAGCTAATTATAACTACTCTGCAATGCACTGCTATGACCTCACATATTACATCACTCATGACATGGTCAGTGACATCACTGATGACATCTCAAATGACATGACTGATAACATCACACATCCACTCACTCATACAGCCACTCACACTATTATTTACTCAACCATACAGCTACTCATACAACCAGTCCCCTGTACAACAAGTCACATAGCCACATACTCACCCATACAGCTACTCACATACCCACTTATTTACCTATACAGCCACTCACCCAAACAGCCTCTCAACACAGCCACTCACTCACCCATACATGCACTCACACACTAATTAACACACCCACTTACATAACCATTCATGCATCCATACAAACACTCACACATCCACACACTCACCCATACATCCATTTACAGAGATACTTATGCTACAATACAGCCACTTACACACAAACTCACTTAACCAAACACCCACTGAAATAGCCAGTCACTCACCCATACAGCCACTTACAGAGCCAGTCACTCACTCATACAGCCATTCTGATACTCACTCACTCATCCATACAGTCACTTACACACCCACTCACCCACCCATACAGCCACTCACACAGCTACTCGCTCACCCATACAGCCACTGAGACACCTACTCACTCACCAATACAGTCACTCACACAGCTACTCACTCACCCGCACATGTACTCACACACACCCTTATTCACCTCTACATCTACTCACACACCCGCTCACACACATGCAGCACTCAGACACCCACTCCCGCACTGATTCAGACAGTCACACATCCATTCAGATGACATTTGTTAGAAACAGGAGCACTCAATTCTAGTTTAGAAAGAATATAAATTTAACTTATGTAGTAGCTACTATATATTTTTTAAGTGTAAGAAACATTTACAAAACACTTTCACTCACTGGAGGATGTCATTGACCATGTCATAGGTGATGTACTATGTGAAGTCATAAACAGTGCATTGCAGAGGCGTAAGAAGCTCAGGTAACTATAACTGCTGAATTTTTCTGGTTTTGTCTGAGTGAAATGTGAGCCTAACTATAATGTCCCTGCAACCTTTGTTTTTTCAGTGAAAATATATAAATATATACATATATATATACATACATATATATATAACCTACTGGCGGATGCCAGTAGGTAATTATGGTTAGGACCGAGCTTCGATAGGAAGAGCGTTTTTTGCTTTGCTAATAACTTGGGCGCCGTTTGATGAATCTTCAGGAAATTTTCAAAACTAGTTTGCCGGTCACTTCTGCTGCTGTCTAGTAAGTTTTGGGGCAATTCATCAAGCGGGGGTGAAGAAAAAAGAGGGTCCCAAAACCTGTTTTCCCCAAACAATGTTAGACACGACTACAGCTCAAACTGCTGAACGCAATTACACCACATTTGGTAGAAAGCTAGATCTTGGTCCGCAAAGAGTGCATCTTTGTAATGTGGTGAAAATCTGTTCAGTAGTTTTGGAGTTATCAAAGTAAAAAGATTTATGAATATCTAGAGACACAGATCCACCACAGATCCACTGGGGCGGATATACGGAGCCAAGCGCCAACAGCGCCTTGTTTGGCTGCCGCAAACTGAGGGGAAAGTTGCGGCCGCCATTTTGTGCATTGGGACTTGGTTCCCAGGTGGGAAAATACAATTTAAATGTGATAGAAGGGGTCAGGGTAGAGGTACTCTGACCCCATAGGACTGATGGAAGGGGGTCTCTGGGCGATAAATAGCCCAAAAACATTTTTTGAGTGCATGAGTGACCATGGATCTACCGCAGTGCTCAGCGGATCCAGACCCTGATTAAAAAAACACATACAGCCACTCACAGACCAACACACCTACTCACACATTTATACACCCACATAACCCCTTACTCACCCACTCGCAGACCCACACAGCCATTCACATGCCCACTCACACAACTACTTCCAAATCCATACAACCGCTCACATACCCACTCACAAACTGATACAACTCACTCTCACTCACAGACCCACAAAATCACTCATTCACCTATACAGCCACTCACACACCCACTCAGACTTACATACCTATTTACACACCCACAAAACCACTCACCCATATAGCCACTCACACACCCACTCACAGACCTACAAAACCACTCACACACACAGACCCAAAGAGCCACTCACACACGCACTTAAACACTAACACACCCACTTTCACATCCACATAACCACTAACAAACATGTGCAGCAACTCACACACCTACTCAAAGACGCACACAACCACTCACACACATGCATACAGCCACTCACACCCACTCATAGACCCACAAAACCACACACACTCACAGACCCACACTGCCACTCACACCTACTTACTTACCAATACACCCAATCAAACAGCCACTTACCCATACACCCACTTACACACCCAGTCACTCACCCACTCATATAGCCATTCACACATCCATACAGGTACTCACACAGCCACTCATTCACCTATACAGGCACTCAGACATACACTCACCCACCCATTCATTAGCTCACACACCCACCTAGTCACTCATACAGCCACTCACTAACACACCCTCTCACCCACCCATTGAGCCACTCATAGTCACTCAGTCACTCACACAGCCACTCATACACCCACTCACCTACCCATACAACCATTCAGAAGCCCACTCACTCACCAATACAGCCACTCATACAGCCACTTATTCACCTGTACAACCACTCAGACAGCAACTCACACAGATTCAGTCTCATAGCCACTAAGATGGCATATATTAGAAATAGTATCACCCTTACACTTACTGGATGATGTCATCAGTGATATCACTGACCATGTCATGATTAATGTAATATGTGAGGTCATAAGCAGTGTAATGCGGGGGCCTAAGTTATATTGAGCTCTGGTAACTAGAACTGCTTAATTTCACTGGTTTTGGCTAAGTGAAATCTGAGCTTAACTATAACGCCCCTGTAACCTTTGTTTTCTTCAGCGAATTTTTAAGGTTTTTTTTATTACAATTTCTTGGATTTTTTAAATTATGTTTTCTAACTTAAAAGTCCCTATAACCTTTGATTTTTTTCAGTGAATACCTTAGGTTTTTCTGAATCTATTTCTAAAGTATTATGTATATGTAATGTTTAGTTGTTTCTGTTCATTTATAGAGTTTATTTTTAATATTAAGTATTGTACTAAATATTATGATTTTTTTTAGATATTTTTTCTTCAAATATACTCTATTTTTTAAACATACAAATTACATATGTAGTTAATTTAGAATATACAATATTCTTGTAAATGTAATTAAATTAGTTATATTATTTTCTTTGATACATTTTTGGGATCCGCAGTACCTCAGTGAGTCCACAAATATAGATGGGACGTACTCTATGGTTTTTGTTCCAATCATCTGCTCCGAATGAATCTGCTAATATGTAACCGCGGTGTCGACAAAAATGAAAAACAATATTTTAACTATACAGGTGCCTCTGCTTTGATTCATGACATCAAGGTGAACATATATGGAAATATATATATGGCACTCTATATTTGATTTTTCTATGGACCGGAATTGTGAATACACTCGATGACACAGGCAAAACTTGCCTTTTGATGGGGTACTTTTGGACCCCACCCATATCCATGCCAGCCACACCCAAAAACAGTTATTTCTCTACGGAACTCTGTTGAAAGAGTATCCAGGAATGGTTGTCTGTTTTTGGGAGACCTCAGCAGGAGGAAGATCCATAGGTTGTTCAAGAAGAGAAACAAGTTACACCACCTAAAAGACAAAGGGGCCGATTCCGATTCGGGCCGGAAAACGTACCGACCGACTCGGTTCGGGAATTTAGTCCGACCGACACGTACCGGCGCCTTCCGACCCGCGTAGTACGATGAAATGCATGTGAATCACGACCGACTCGTACGGAACACAAAACGAACGACCGACCCGGACGGAAACAAGCTATCCGGCCGGGAAACCACGCGATTCGAACCGACGGACACGCAAGTCCTGGTAGACGAGATCCTGAGGGTAGAGCCACAGTTGTTTGGCACATTGGTCCAACAGACCCCCATGGCACAGAAAACCAAGATGTGGGAGAGGATCGACAACAGGGTGAACGCACAATCACCATGTTTGCGCACAAAGGAAGACATCCAGAATCGGTGGTATGATGTGCGCAGGAGGGTCAGGGACCTACTGAAGAAGGATTACCTCCTGAGTCAGCACACCGGCAGTGGCCCTCCTGCCAAACCAGTATACCTCAGGCCCTGGGAGGAGAAGATGTGGGCCATCCCACCACCAGTGAGCGTATATGGACTAACAAACATCCCAGAGCCTGGTGAGTACACAACTAATATACACAATATGGTGTGACAATACACACACATCACTGTCAAGGGGACAGTCAAACCATGCACCCTTAGCAAATCCACAGCAACCAAAAGATAATCATCCCAAGATGTGAATGCTAGTCAGACAAACACAATACCTGCCATCTCATAGTGACATGTAACTGTGTCATGACATGTACAAATCTAATAACAAATACAGCAAGGCAGTGGCACAAATATAACCAACAAACACAGTCAGATATTTTGCCACCACTAGAACACCACCTCACAGGGAAGCTCACTGAAAGGAAGGAATTCTGTGTATGCTGGTGAAGTCAGTGTAGCCAATAGCATGATGGGAGTTGTAGTCACAGATATTGCTCACCCTCACAATTGGCCCATCAACACCACCCTGAACCATGCTCACATCACAGGGAGTGGAAAAGGACTGACAAGATGGCTGACACTGGGTACTGCTGTGGGGAGCACAAGGCCCTGCTGGGAACTGTGCACCAACCAACAGCAGGACACCACTGACTGACATCCTGAAAGCCAACTTGCACTCCCTGCAATGGAAGCACCTTCCATGGTGGGATATCTGGCTGGGTGGGAAGGAGGACTCACAGCACTGACCATAGTTACAAGCAGTCCTCCTCACACACCCCTCAACACTAACTCCACATAACCCACCTGGGAGAATGCAATGCCTCACACTCTAATTGAAGATCCCACAAAGAACCACCACCCTGGGTTATGCTGTGTGAAGCACAGGGACACTCTTGGGACTTGTAGCCAAACAACCGCCAGGACAACACTGTCAGCCATCCTGTCAGCACAGGCACACTACCCCACAGGGAAGCAGAGTCAAAAGGAAGGCAGTATGGGCATGCTGGGAAGGGGGGTGTAGGCAATAGCATGATGGGAGTGGTAGTCACAGCTCAACATCCCCCACCCACTTGGCCCAGCAAGCTCACACTGAAGCATGCACACCTCACAGGGAGTGGAAAAGAACTGACAAGATGGCTGACACTGGGTACTGCTGTGTGGAGCACAAGGCCCTGCTGGGAACTGTGCAACAACCAACAGCAGGACACCACTGTCAGCCATCTTGCCATTGCTGTCACACACAGTGAAGTCCACTCAAAGGGAGGAAGTATGGTCATGCTGGGAAGGGGGGTGTAGGCAATAGCATGATGGGAGTTGTATTCACAGATATTGCTCACCCTCACCATTGGCCCATCAACACCACTCTGAACCATGCTCACATCACAGGGAGTGAAAAAGAACTGACAAGATGGCTGACACTGGGTACTGCTGTGGGGAGCACAAGCCCCTGCTGGGAATTGTGCACCAACCAAGTGCAGGACACCACTAACTGACATCCTGAAAGCCAACTTGCACTCCCTGCAATGGAAGCACGTTCCATGGTGGGATATCTGGCTGGGTGGGAAGGAGGACTGACAGCTCTGACCATAGTCACCAGCAGCTTTTCTCACACACCCCCTTAACACAAACTCCACACAACTCACCTGGGAGAATGCATTGCCTCACAATCTAATTAAATATCCCACAAAGAACTACCACACTGGGTTATGCTGTGTGAAGCACAGGGACACTTTTGGGACGTGTAGCCAAACAACGCCAGGACAACACTGTCAGCCATCCTGACAGCACAGGCACACTACCCCACAGGGAAGCAGAGTCAAAAGGAAGGAAGTATGGGCATGCTGGGAAGGGGGGTGTAGGCAATAGCATGATGGGAGTGGTAGTCACAGCTCAACATCCCCCACCCACATGGCCCAGCAAGCTCACACTGAAGCATGCACACCTCACAGGGAGTGGCAAAGAACTGACAAGATGGCTGACACTGGGTACTGCTGTGGGGAGCACAAGGCCCTGCTGGGAACTGTGCAACAACCAACAGCAGGATACCACTGTCCGCCATCTTGCCATTGCTGTCACACTCACACACAGTGAAGTACACTCAAAAGGAAGGAAGTATGGGCATGCTGGGAAGGGGGGTGTAGGCAATAGCATGATGGGAGTGGTAGTCACAGCTCAACATCCCCCACCCACATGGCCCAGCAAGCTAGCACTGAAGCATGCACACCTCACAGGGAGTGAAAAGCCACATCAAAGATGTCTGACAATGGTGCCCTGTTGTGGGGAGTACCAGGCCCTGCTGGGACCTGTGCACCAACCAACAGCAGGACACCACTGAATGACATCCTGAGAGTCAACCTGAACACATTGTAAGGGTGGCATGCTTCATGGTGGGATAACTGGGCTGGGGGGAGAAGGAGGGCCGGATGTCAATCAATCAATCAATCATGTCACTTATAAAGCGCACTACATACCCGCGAGGGTCTCAAGGCGCTGGGGGAAGAGGGGGGTGGTGCTGCTACTGATCGAAGAGCCAGGTCTTGAGGAGTCTTCTGAAGGCCAGTAGGTCTTGGGTCTGTCGGAGGTTGGTGGGGAGGGTGTTTCAGGTATTGGCGGCGAGGTGGGAGAAGGATCTGCCGCCGGCGGTCGTTTTCCGGATGCGGGGGACTGTGGCGAGGGCGAGGCTGGTCGAGCGGAGCTGGCGGGTGGGGGTGTAGAAGCTGAGTCGTCTGTTGAGGTAGGCTGGTCCGGAGTTGTGGAGTGCTTTGTGTGCGTGGGTGAGGAGCTTGAAGGTTATCCTCTTGTTGACAGGGAGCCAGTGCAGGTCTCTCAGGTGGGGTGTGATGTGGCTGCGTCGGGGGATGTCGAGGATAAGACGTGCAGAGGCGTTCTGGATGCGTTGCAGCCGTCTCAGGAGCTTAGCCGTCGTTCCTGCGTAGAGGGCGTTTCCGTAGTCCAGCCTGCTGGTGACGAGGAGCCTGGGTGACTGTTTTTCTTGTTTCGGTGGGGATCCACTTGAAGATCCTGCGGAGCATTCGGAGGATGTTGAAGCAGGATGAGGCAACGGCGTTGACCTGCTTAGTCATGGAGAGGGTGGGGTCGAGGATGACCCCTAGGTTGCGTACGTGGTCGGTGGGTGGCGGGGCTGTTCCCAGTGATGTTGGCCACCAGGAGTCGTCCCAGGCTGAAGGGTTGGAACCAAGGATGAGGACCTCCGTCTTGTCCGAGTTCAGCTTCAGGCGGCTGGTCCTCATCCATTCGGCGACGGCCTTCATTCCTTCGTGGAGGTGGGCTTTGGCGGTGTGAGGGTCTTTGGTGAGGGAGAGGATCAGCTGGGTGTCGTCGGGCGTAGGAGATGATGTTGAGGTTGTGCTGTCGGGCGACGTGGGCGAGGGGTGCCATGTAGATGTTGAACAGCGTTGGGCTGAGGGAGGAGCCTTGGGGTACGCCGCAGATGATCTTGGTGGCCTTGGATCGGAAGGGGCGAGGCGGACGCTTTGTGTTCTGCCGGAAAGGAAGGATGTGGTCCAGTCCAGGGCCTTCTCTTGGATCCCGGCGTCGTGAAGGCGTGTTCGTAGTGTGTGGTGGCAGACCGTGTCGAAGGCGGCTGATAGGTCCAGGAGGATGAGGGCTGCTGTTTCTCCGTTG
Source organism: Calotriton arnoldi (assembly GCA_963921515.1). Classification (NCBI taxonomy): domain Eukaryota; kingdom Metazoa; phylum Chordata; class Amphibia; order Caudata; family Salamandridae; genus Calotriton; species Calotriton arnoldi. Next base: position 649,756 of record CAWUFW010008001.1, on the reverse strand, counting down.
TCTAGCAGGGTCCTGATGTCATCGGTGGCGGCGATGAGGGCGGTTTCGGTGCTGTGGTTGCTGCGGAAGCCGGACTGGGAAGGGTCCAGGATGTTGTTCTCCTCGAGGTAGCGGGTCAGTTGTTTGTTGACGATTTTCTCGGTGACCTTCGCGGGGAACGGGAGCAGAGAGATGGGTCGGAAGTTCTTGAGGTCCTTGGGGTCTGCCTTGGGTTTCTTGAGTAAGTCGGTGATCTCGGCGTGCTTCCAGCTTTCCGGGAAGGTTGCTGTCTCGAAGGAGATGTTGATTATTTTCCGAAGATGGGGCGCGATGGCTGTACTGGCTTTGTTGAAGATGTGGTGAGGGCACGGGTCTAGCGGTGAACCGGAGTGGATGGTGTTCATGATCTCGCTGGTGTCCTCGTCGTTGATGTTGGTCCAGGAGAGCAGGCGGTTGGTGGTTGTGGGGGCAGTGGTCTCGGTGGTTGCCGGGGCGGTCGTGGTGTTGAAGCTGTCGTGGATGTCGGCGATTTTGCGGTGGAAGAAGGTGGCCAGTGAGTTGCACAGGTCTCGCGATGGCTGGATGTCGTTGGTGTTGGAGCTGGGGTTGGAGAGTTCCTTCACGATGTTGAAGAGCTCTTTGCTGTTGTGTGCGTTGTTGTCTAGGCGGTCTTTGAGTGAGGCCCTTTTGGCGGATCTGATGAGGTGATGGTGACTGCGGGTGGCGCTCTTGTGGGCGGCGTAGCTGTCCGCTGTCCGTTCGTGGAGCCAGATCTTCTCCAGTTTTCGGCATGTTCGTTTGGAGGCCTGGAGGTCTTCGGTGAACCAGGTGGCTTTCTTGCTGGTGTGGCTGTTGGGCGGATTCTTGAGCGGGGCGAGGGTGTTGGCGCAGTCGTCGATCCACTGTCTGAGGTTGCGGGCGGCGGTGTCGGGGTCAGAGGGTTCGGCGGGTGGGCTCAGGGCGAGGGTTGTGGTTAGCTGGTCTTCCGTGACTCTGCTCCAGCAGCGGCGAGGCATTTGTTCGGTGCGGTGGTGCGTGGTGGGCTTCCTGTAGGTGAAGTGGATGCAGTGGTGGTCAGTCCAATGGGGTTCGGAGGTGTGGTTGAAGGAGACGTGTGGGCTTGCGGAAAAGATGGAGTCGAGCGTGTGGCCGGCGGCGTGGGTGGGTGTAGTCACGAGCTGTCTGAGTCCGAGGGTGGCGAGGTTGTCGATCAGGGTGGTGGAGTTGGTGTCCTTGTTGTTCTCGAGGTGGAAGTTCAGGTCCCCGAGGAGGATGTAGTCCGTGGAGGCGATGGCGTGTGTGCTGACGAAGTCAGCGATGGAATCGCTGAACTGTGGTCGGGGTCCGGGGGTCTGTAGATGAGGGTTCCTCTGAGGGTGGTGTTGGGATCGGTGTGGATCTGGAAGTGCATGTGTTCGGCGGTGCTGAGGGTGTCATCGGTGTTGGTTGAGACTCTGAGGGTGTTCCTGTGGACGATGGCGATGCCTCCTCCGACTCCGTTGGTGCGGTCCCTGCGGGTGATCTTGTATCCGTCCGGGATGGCAATGGCGATGTCGGGGGCTGAAGCGGGATTCAGCCAGGTCTCCGTCAGGAATGCGACGTCTGGGGAGGTTGAGTCGAGAAGGTCCCAGAGTTCGATGGCGTGTTTGCGGGCGGAGCGGGTGTTGAGGAGGATGCATCTGAGGTAGTTGGGTTCTTTCCTGGGCGGTGGTTTGGCGGGGCGGGTGCTGGCGAAGCTGCAGTTCCGGCAGGTGAAGGGCCCTTGGGTGCGCTTCGGGGTGGCCTGGTAGCAGGCGTGATCTTTTCCGGGGTTGAGTGCGTGGAGGGTGCTGGCGTCGTATCGGCGTCTGTTGATGTGGCGGGCGCGGGGATGCCCGGACCAGGGGTCTGGCGCTGGGCGCGGTCACGGCGCGGACGGGCGCAGACGGCTTTGCCTTAGGCGCGCCCGCTGCGCACGTCCGCTGCGCGGCCGCACAGCGGCCGCCATAAATGGGGAGGTGGGAGGGAGGAGCAGGGAATGGGGCAGCAAATGGGCAGTGAGGGGGCGGGGCCGCAGGGGCGCAGCGGCGGGAAACAGGCACAGAAGGGAAAACAAGCACAATCAGGGCATCAAGGGGGCACAGAAAGGAAAAAACTAGCACAATGAGGGGCAGCAAGGGGGCACAGAAAGGAAAAAACTAGCACAATGAGGGGCAGCAAGGGGGCACAGAAAGGAAAAAAACGAGCGCAATCAGGGGCAGCAAGGGGGCACAGAAAGGAAAAACGAGCACAATCGGGCAGCAAGGGGGGCACAGAAAGGAAAAAGCGAGCACAATCAGGGGCAGCAAGGGGGCACAGAAAGGAAAAAAACGAGCACAATCAGGGGCAGCAAGGGGGCACAGAAAGGAAAAAACTAGCACAATGAGGGGCAGCAAGGGGGCACAGAAAGGAAAAACGAGCACAATCAGGGGCAGCAAGGGGGCACAGAAAGGAAGAAAAACGAGCACAATCAGGGGCAGCAAGGGGGCACAGAAAGGAAAAAACTAGCACAATGAGGGGCAGCAAGGGGGCACAGAAAGAAAAAACGAGCACAATCAGGGGCAGCAAGGGGGCACAGAAAGGAAAAAACGAGCACAATCAGGGGCAGCAAGGGGGCACAGAAAGGAAAAGCGAGCACAATCAGGGGCAGCAAGGGGGCACAGAAAGGAAAAAACGAGCACAATCAGGGGCAGCAAGGGGGGCACAGAAAGGAAAACGAGCACAATCAGGGGCAGCAGGGGGCACAGAAAGGAAGAAACGAGCACAATCAGGGGCAGCAAGGGGGCACAGAAAGGAAAAGCGAGCACAATCAGGGGCAGCAGCAGGGCACACAGACGGAGCTGTGTGGTGGGGGAGCGACCTAGCAGTCAAGGTCAGGGGTCGCTCTCTTCACCACGCAGCGGCCGCCATAAATGGGGAGGTGGGAGGGAGGAGCAGGGAATGGGGCAGCGAATGGGCAGTGAGGGGGCGGGGCCGCAGGGGCGCAGCGGCGGGAAACAGGCACAGAAGGGAAAACGAGCACAATCAGGGCATCAAGGGGGCACAGAAAGGAAAAAACTAGCCCAATGCGGGGCAGCAAGGGGGCACAGAAAGGAAAAAACTAGCACAATGAGGGGCAGCAAGGGGGCACAGAAAGGAAAAACGAGCACAATCATGGCATCAAGGGGGCACAGAAAGGAAAAAACTAGCACAATGAGGGGCAGCAAGGGGGCACAGAAAGGAAAAAACAAGCACAATGAGGGGCAGCAAGGGGGCACAGAAAGGAAAAACGAGCATAATCATGGGCAACAAGGGGGGCACAGAAAGGAAAAAAAACTAGCACAATCAGGGGCAGCAAGGGGGCACAGAAAGGAAAAAACTAGCACAATGAGGGGCAGCAAGGGGGCACAGAAAGGAAAAACGAGCACAATCAGGGGCAGCAAGTGGGCACAGAAAGGAAAAAAACGAGCACAATCAGGGGCAGCAAGGGGGCACAGAAAGGAAAAACGAGCACAATCAGGGGCAGCAAGGGGGCATAGAAAGGAAAAACGAGCACAATCAGGGGCAGCAAGGGGGCACAGAAAGGAAAAAACGAGCACAATCAGGGGCAGCAAGGGGGAAGGAAGAAACGAGCACAATCAGGGGCAGCAAGGGGGCACAGAAAGGAAAAACGAGCACAATCAGGGGCAGCAGCAGGGCACACAGACGGAGCTGTGTGGTGGGGGAGCGACCTACCAGTCAAGGTCAGGGGTCGCTCTCTTCACCACGCAGCGGCCGCCATAAATGGGGAGGTGGGAGGGAGGAGCAGGGAATGGGGCAGCGAATGGGCAGTGAGGGGGCGGGGCCGCAGGCGCAGCGGCGGGAAACAGGCACAGAAGGGAAAACGAGCACAATCAGGGCATCAAGGGGGCACAGAAAGGAAAAAACTAGCACAATGAGGGGCAGCAAGGGGGCACAGAAAGGAAAAAACTAGCACAATGAGGGGCAGCAAGGGGGCACAGAAAGGAAAACGAGCACAATCAGGGGCAGCAAGGGGGGCACAGAAAGGAAAAAAACGAGCACAATCAGGGGCAGCAAGGGGGCACAGAAAGGAAAAACGAGCACAATCAGGGGCAGCAAGGGGGCACAGAAAGGAAAAAGCGAGCACAATCAGGGGCAGCAAGGGGGCACAGAAAGGAAAAAAAACGAGCACAATCAGGGGCAGCAAGGGGGCACAGAAAGGAAAAAACTAGCACAATGAGGGGCAGCAAGGGGGCACAGAAAGGAAAAACGAGCACAATCAGGGGCAGCAAGGGGGCACAGAAAGGAAAAAAAAAAACGAGCACAATCAGGGGCAGCAAGGGGGCACAGAAAGGAAAAACTAGCACAATGAGGGGCAGCAAGGGGGCACAGAAAGGAAAAACGAGCACAATCAGGGGCAGCAAGGGGGCACAGAAAGGAAAAAACGAGCACAATCAGGGGCAGCAAGGGGGCACAGAAAGGAAAAACGAGCACAATCAGGGGCAGCAAGGGGGGCACAGAAAGGAAGAAACGAGCACAATCAGGGGCAGCAAGGGGGCACAGAAAGGAAAAACGAGCACAATCAGGGGCAGCAGCAGGGCACACAGACGGAGCTGTGTGGTGGGGGAGCGACCTACCAGTCAAGGTCAGGGGTGTCCACCAAATACAACCAATGCTGGCCATGCACACACCTCAACATTCACATTGAAAAGCCTCAGGTTTGCCGGACAATGTGCTACACCAATATCAACCTCTTACTGTTACAACTTAGGACAATGCAATGTACAGGCCCGCATCCAGAGGTACAGTCACAACTGTCAGGTGTGTGAACCATTGATGCCTGTAGAAATATAACATACATTGTGTGTCTCTTCCAAAAACAGGTGATGATGGGGACACAGCAGCAGCAGATGAGGAGTCCCTGTCCCAGGCTCCGGGGGACACTGAGCTCACTGGTGTGGAACAGCCTCTGCACTCCTCGGATGGCGAAGACCTACCTGGCCCCTCCGGTGCGAGTCATCATGCAGCACCAGCAGGACCAACATCTGCACCCCCTGCACCCACCCCTCCAACAACTGCCAACACACAGACCACCCCCGTCGACACGGACAGACCAAGGACCACCAATGACAACAGCACAGGGACCCTGGCCCAACGTCGAGCTACGGACAACGACCCCCGTAACAACCCCCAAGGGGGCCTAGGGTCACCTGGGCGTGCCACCGCAGGTCCCGCACATGTCGCCAGGGGTGGTGGGAGGGGTGGTAGGCAGAGGTCGCTGTTTGCAGAGGGGTCTGGACTGCATGATGACCCACAACTGGCACGCATTGCTGATGTGTCCCAGAATAGGACTGGAGAGGTCAGCCAGGTAGTGGGGATCCTCAAGGACATCCAACAGCAGCAGGCTGCCCATCATGCCCGCTTGGACTCACACATGTCCCGTGTGGAGACACACATGTCTCGCATGGAGTCCAAGTGGGACACATGGCAAGAACTGACAGCGGTGCATAGGGACATATTGACATGCCTCCGCCAGATTAGCACCAACATGGCCACACCTCCCTGTGTGCCCACAACATCTGGTGCTGCAACAACTGCAACTGCCACAGGGAGGGAGGAGGACTCTGGCGGAGAGTCCCCGGCACCGCAGCAGCCTGCACGTGAGGGTCCCCCCCAAAGAAGAGGGGTCGTCCGAGGAAGGAAAACTGAGAGGTTGATGGCCATGTACATCCCCCAGGAAGCCAACACCTGTTCTGGAAAGTCTCCTTTGTGTGCAAACTGTTCACCCTGTAGAATGCAACACAACTCTCCCACATGACATGGGGAGTCTAAGTTGGACTAATGTATATGATGACTGTGGACTTCACTCAGGACATTTCTGCTACCAAGACTTCCAACTCATCTGGGAACTTCAGATCACAATCCCAATGTACAGCACCCACCATCCTGTGCACTATACTCACACATGTCTGCAAATAAAATCACTACTACACCATACTTGCCTCCGTTGTGATTCCAACGTGGTTACTGTCATGGCGATGATGATCTGCTAAATTACACTGTGTATGCTAACTGCTACAGCAAATACAACACCGTCATGTGAGTCATGGTGACGTGACACATATGAGGGAGACACACCACTAGGGCTACACAACACAGAGACACCAGGGCCAACGGACTCTTCGCCTATACTGATGTTGCCAGGAAATACTGTGGAATGCACAGACACCACACCTATTCACAGTCTGTGTCAACTAGCCCACAGGTGCAGCAAGCAAATGTCAGTCAGATGTGTGACCACAGACAACGCACATCCCAAAGTGAAGCACAGGTTTATTACACATTTGCAACATGTCATTTCCACTACAAATGCAAGGTAATCCCACGTGGCTGTGGCCACAAAGTCAAAAAGTGCAGAAGATAGAAAGTCCAGGGGTGTGTGGCACATCACCTGTAGGGAAACGACTGCTGCCACCCTGAAAGCGGAATCATGGAGTCGGGGGATCCAAGTTGACCAAACAACTCTGTAAGCACCCTGTGAAGGTCAGACATGACACACAGTCAAAACCACTGAAGAACAGCACAGAACTGCAATACTCATGCCCAATACATGTCACAAGATAACTACACAAAACCAAGTTAGCAAGTCAACACTGTTGGGCAGTACAGACTACCTGCAAGAACACATCGCTGCACGCATCCAGTCAAGTAGCACATGGCCACACTCAAACAGCAGCAGAGCACCACCCACACATATCATGCAAACTCACATCATTGACATGACATCTCTGGATACTCACATTCAGCTGAAGAAGTTGGTGATGAGCTGTGTGCGGACATCACCCTCATCATCATCATCATCACTGGCATCGTGGCCCAGGCCAGGATCCTCCACAGGTGGCGGACGTTGGTCATCGTCATCCGGGATGAGAGGCAACTCCTTCTGCACTGCCAGGTTGTGTAGCATGCAGCAGATGATGACAATCTTGCACACCTTTGCTGGGGCATATGGGAGGGCCCCTCCTGTCTTGTCCAGGAAGCGGCTCTTCAGGAGACCAAAGGTCCGCTCGATCACTCTCCTGGTCCGACCATGTGCCTCATTGTAGCGCATCTGGGCTGGTGTCACAGGGTTCCTGAGGGGTGTCAGCAACCACGGCATGTTGGGGTATCTGGAGTCACCTACAGACAGACAATTGCACATTAGCTGAGTTGGAAAAGTGGCCGGAATACAACATAGCAGAACACACACAATGGTACAAAGTCAGTACACACCGACAAGCCAGGCATGCTGGTTTTGCATCGGTAACATAATCCTCGGGATGCGACTACTCCTCATCACGTAGGCATCGTGTGCAGAACCGGGGAAACGGGCACACACATGTGTGATGGTCATATCTGCAAGACATACCACCAGAGCATTGATCGAATGGTAATGTTTACGGTTCCGGTATGCCTGCTCATGTGCCTGTGGTGGTACCAAGGCCACATGTGTCCCATCAATGGAGCCAATGACATGTGGCATCCTCCCCAGGGCATAGAAGTCACTCTTGACATCAGTGAGTTGTTGACGTGATGGGAAATAGATGTACTGGTTCAGGCATCTCAACATTGCCTCCAAAACATCGCGTAGCACACGGCTGAACATAGTCTGTGACATCCCACCAGCAGTCGCCACAGTGTGTTGAAAGGTACCGGTGGCAAAGAAGTGTAGGGCTGCCATCACCTTCACCTTGGGGGTCAGCGCTATAGGGTACGGCCGGACAGGTTGCAAATGTGGGGCCAAGCGCACTGCCAAATCCACAATCAGCTGCCTGGTGAAGCGGTACCGTCGGATGCTGTCACGTTCCACCATCGTTGCCAGGTCAGGGAATGGTCTATGGACAGCTGGAGCACTGCAGTGCATAGGTGAAGAAAGAAAGATTGTCAGTCACCCCACATATGTGCCATTCACCATACTCAATTTCACATGATACATCATTACGAGACACAAGTACTTGATGTGTGTGCCGTTCTGTTTGGACATATATGGCACCTACTTGGACATCATCTAACATCTCAGTTCAACATGTGTTGATGACAGGTTCCAGGGTGTGCTATGGGAAACCATTAGGCTGTGTCACAGTACCCATTTACTGCTGTCACGTTCCACACACACACCACAGTGACATGTCTGGACAGATGCGCCACAGGCATCACAGCTCATTGCCAGGTAGATTCCCAGGGACCCTGTCTTGCCACATGGACACTGGCATGACATGGCGTATCATGTACACGTCAGAAAAACAAACATGACTCCCACAGGTAGTGGCCTCTGTTGCCTCTGCAGGACAGACATGGACACACACACACAACATCAAAGTCCATGCACAAACAACGTGGATGTGGAGACTGTCTCCCATTGTGCACATGGAGTCAGAGACATCGGAAACACAACATGCACACAGTCTGTGGAGGGCCATCACTATTGTGGCAATGGGTCACCCTGTGCCGTACATGCCTTCCCACATGTGAGCATGGGGGTATGTGACATGTCATACACATACACAACCTGGAAATGTGACCATGCCACATGCTCCAAAATGAACAGTTGCACATCACAGTGGTCAGGTGCACAACACACAAAGGATCCTGTCCCCATGAACACATGCACAGCCTGGGTGTGGCTGCCCCCAAGTGCCACCCCAAAAACCACATGTTTACCCCCATACACAGAAAAGGTAATGCAGCCTTACATGCCTTAGATACAGTGTGGACTGTGTGTGGTGTTGTAGGTGTGCCCCTGAGTCCCTGGAAAGTATATGTGGCTGGCATACGTTCACCAGTGACAAGCATGGTGACATATGCGTGTGACCTGTACAGGGACGCGTTGTACAGCAATGGACCGATCGGTGTGCCCGCACGGCCCATTGCATCTGTTGTGAGCGGGTACGCGTTGTATCCCGGGATACGCGTTGTACAGCAATGGACCGATCGGTGTGCCCGCACGGCACATTGCATCTGTTGTGAGCGGGTACGCGTTGTATCCGGGGTATGCGTTGTATCCGGGATACGCGTTGTACAGCAATGGACCGATCGGTGTGCCCGCACGGCCCATTGCATCTGTTGTGAGCGGGTACGCGTTGTATCCCGGGATACGCGTTGTACAGCAATGGACATATCGGTGTGCCCGCACGGCCCATTGCATCTGATGTGAGCGGGTACGCGTTGAACAGCAATGGACCGATCGGTGTGCCAGCACGGCCCATTGCATCTGTTGTGAGCGGGTACGCGTTGTACAGCAATGGACTGATCGGTGTGCCCGCACGGCCCATTGCATCTGTTGTGAGCAGGTACGCGTTGTATCCCGGGATACGCGTTGTACAGCAATGGACCGATCGGTGTGCCCGCACGGCCCATTGCATCTGATGTGAGCGGGTACGCGTTGAACAGCAATGGACCGATCGGTGTGCCCGCACGGCCCATTGCATCTGATGTGAGCGGGTACGCGTTGAACAGCAATGGACCGATCGGTGTGCCAGCACGGCCCATTGCATCTGTTGTGAGCGGGTACGCGTTGTACAGCAATGGACCGATCGGTGTGCCCGCACTGCCCATTGCATCTGTTGTGAGCAGGTACGTGTTGTATCCCGGGATACGCGTTGTACAGCAATGGACCGATCGGTGTGCCCGCACGGCCCATTGCATCTGATGTGAGCGGGTACGCGTTGAACAGCAATGGACCGATCGGTGTGCCCGCACGGCCAATTGCATCTGTTGTGTGCGGGTACGCGTTGTATCCCGGGATACGCGTTGTACAGCAATGGACCGATCGGTGTGCCCGCACGGCCCATTGCATCTGATGTGAGCGGATACGCGTTGAACAGCAATGGACCGATCGGTGTGCCCGCACGGCCCATTGCATCTGTTGTGAGCGGGTACGCGTTGTATCCCGGGATACGCGTTGTACAGCAATGGACCGATCGGTGTGCCCGCACGGCCCATTGCATCTGTTGTGAGCGGGTACGCGTTGTATCCCGGGATACGCGTTGTACAGCAATGGACCGATCGGTGTGCCCGCACGGCCCATTGCATCTGTTGTGAGCGGGTACGCGTTGTATCCCGGGATACGCGTTGTACAGCAATGGACCGATCGGTGTGCCCGCACGGCCCATTGCATCTGATGTGAGCGGGTACGCGTTGAACAGCAATGGACCGATCGGTGTGCCCGCACGGCCCATTGCATCTGTTGTGAGTGGGTACGCGTTGTATCCCGGGATACGCGTTGTACAGCAATGGACCGATCGGTGTGCCTGCGCGGCCCATTGCATCTGATGTGAGCGGGTATGCATTGAACAGCAATGGACCGATCGGTGTGCCCGCACGGCCCATTGCATCTGTTGTGAGCGGGTACGCGTTGTATCCCGGGATACGCGTTGTACAGCAATGGACCGATCAGTGTGCCCGCACGGCCCATTGCATCTGATGTGAGCGGGTACGCGTTGAACAGCAATGGACCGATCGGTGTGCCCGCACGGCCAATTGCATCTGTTGTGTGCGGGTACGCGTTGTATCCCGGGATACGCGTTGTACAGCAATGGACCGATCGGTGTGCCCGCACGGCCCATTGCATCTGATGTGAGCGGATACGCGTTGAACAGCAATGGACCGATCGGTGTGCCCGCACGGCCCATTGCATCTGTTGTGAGCGGGTACGCGTTGTATCCCGGGATACGCGTTGTACAGCAATGGACCGATCGGTGTGCCCGCACGGCCCATTGCATCTGTTGTGAGCCGGTACGCGTTGTATCCGGGATACGCGTTGTACAGCAATGGACCGATCGGTGTGCCCGCACGGCCCATTGCATCTGTTGTGAGCGGGTACGTGTTGTATCCCGGGATACGTGTTGTACAGCAATGGACCGATCGGTGTGCCCGCACGGCCCATTGCATCTGATGTGAGCGGGTACGCGTTGAACAGCAATGGACCGATCGGTGTGCCCGCACGGCCCATTGCATCTGATGTGAGCGGGTACGCGTTGAACAGCAATGGACCGATCGGTGTGCCTGCACGGCCCATTGCATCTGTTGTGAGCAGGTACGCGTTGTATCCCGGGATACGCGTTGTACAGCAATGGACCGATCGGTGTGCCCGCACGGCCCATTGCATCTGATGTGAGCGGGTACGCGTTGAACAGCAATGGACCGATCGGTGTGCCCGCACGGCCCATTGCATCTGTTGTGAGCGGGTACGCGTTGTATCCCGGGATACGCGTTGTACAGCAATGGACCGATCGGTGTGCCCGCGCGGCCCATTGCATCTGATGTGAGCGGGTACGCGTTGAACAGCAATGGACCGATCGGTGTGCCCGCACGGCCCATTGCATCTGCTGTGAGCGGGTACGCGTTGTATCCCGGGATACGCGTTGTACAGCAATGGACCGATCGGTGTGCCCGCACGGCCCATTGCATCTGTTGTGAGCGGGTACGTGTTGTATCCCGGGATACGCGTTGTACAGCAATGGACCGATCGGTGTGCCCGCATGGCCCATTGCATCTGATGTGAGCGGGTACACGTTGAACAGCAATGGACCGATCGGTGTGCCCGCACGGCCCATTGCATCTGATGTGAGCGGGTACGCGTTGAACAGCAATGGACCGATCGGTGTGCCCGCACGGCCCATTGCATCTGTTGTGAGCGGGTACGCGTTGTATCCCGGGATACGCGTTGTACAGCAATGGACCGATCGGTGTGCCCGCACGGCCCATTGCATCTGATGTGAGCGGGTACGCGTTGTACAGCAATGGACCGATCGGTGTGCCCGCACGGCCCATTGCATCTGTTGTGAGCGGGTACGCGTTGTATCCCGGGATACGCGTTGTACAGCAATGGACCGATCGGTGTGCCCGCACGGCCCATTGCATCTGATGTGAGCGGGTACGCGTTGAACACAATGGACCGATCGGTGTGCCCGCACGGCCCATTGCATCTGATGTGAGCGGGTACGCGTTGTACAGCAATGGACCGATCGGTGTGCCCGCACGGCCCATTGCATCTGATGTGAGCGGGTACGCGTTGTATCCCTGAATACGCGTTGTGCAGCATTGACCGATCGGTGTGCCCGCATGGCCCATTGCATCTGATGTGAGCGGGTACGCGTTGAACAGCAATGGACCGATCGGTGTGCCAGCACGGCCCATTGCATCTGTTGTGAGCGGGTACGCGTTGTACAGCAATGGACCGATCGGTGTGCCCGCACGGCCCATTGCATCTGTTGTGAGCGGGTATGCGTTGTATCCCGGGATATGCGTTGTACAGCAATGGACCGATCGGTGTGCCCGCACGGCCCATTGCATCTGATGTGAGCGGGTACGCGTTGAACAGCAATGGACCGATCGGTGTGCCCGCACGGCCCATTGCATCTGATGTGAGCAGGTACGCGTTGTACAGCAATGGACCGATCGGTGTGCCCGCACGGCCCATTGCATCTGTTGTGAGCGGGTACGTGTTGTATCCCAGGATACGCGTTGTACAGCAATGGACCGATCGGTGTGCCCGCACGGCCCATTGCATCTGATGTGAGCAGGTACGCGTTGAACAGCAATAGACCGATCGGTGTGCCCGCACGGCCCATTGTATCTGTTGTGAGCGGGTACGCGTTGTATCCCGGGATACGCGTTGTACAGCAATGGACCGATCGGTGTGCCCGCACGGCCCATTGCATCTGATGTGAGCGGGTACGCGTTGTACAGCAATGGACCGATCGGTGTGCCCGCACGGCCCATTGCATCTGTTGTGAGCGGGTACGCGTTGTATCCCGGGATACGCGTTGTACAGCAATGGACCGATCGGTGTGCCCGCACGGCCCATTGCATCTGATGTGAGCAGGTACGCGTTGAACAGCAATAGACCGATCGGTGTGCCCGCACGGCCCATTGTATCTGTTGTGAGCGGGTATGCGTTGTATCCCGGGATACGCGTTGTACAGCAATGGACCGATCGGTGTGCCCGCACGGCCCATTGCATCTGATGTGAGCGGGTACGCATTGAACAGCAATGGACCGATCGGTGTGCCCGCACGGCCCATTGCATCTGTTGTGAGCGGGTACGCGTTGTATCCCGGGATACGCATTGTACAGCAATGGACCGATCGGTGTGCCCGCACGGCCCATTGCATCTGTTGTGAGCGGGTACGCGTTGTATCCCAGGATACGCGTTGTACAGCAATGGACCGACTGGTGCGCACGCATTGGCTGGGGCCTGGCTTGGCAACGGACGCGTTTTCGAAGCTTCAACGAGTCTGATGCAGTGAATTCAGTTGGCCAGCCAAACAATGTTGCAAATTCATGGGTGTCATGAAGTTGAAGTTTTGAAGGATGCTGTGGGCGTGTATTAGTGCTGCTATTCCATGGATTGGTCAGATTCAGAAGATGCAAACGACTTGGACCTATCACTTTGGACACATGGGACAGTATCTGCCTCTGCAGCACACATATAATGCTGGCTGTTCCCCTGAGGGCTCACTTGCCTGCACTACATGCTCCAGGACGACATCTGCCACCAACACTGCTGCTTTCTCTGCATCCTCTGGCTACTGCAATGGCACGTACTGTGGAGAGAGCCCCAGCCTTCAGCCTTGAGGAGATCCAGGCCCTGCTGGACAACCTCCTTCCACAGTACAGCAAGCTGTATGGGACACCAGGGGAGCAGGTGAGTGTGCTGTCCACTGCCTTACTAATTGTGCATGTTGTCTGACTAGCAAGACTTCCAGTGTGCACACCACTGGCTAGCATGCTCACTGAGTAGTTCTCACCCCCCAAAGTGGGTAGTCACATGCACTGAACAGGTACAGTGCAGTAACAGTGCATTCCAACAAGGTTTACTTCCCATGCAATGACACCATGTAGTAACTGCTGGCAAACTGTTCATAGCCATCGTTGCACTGCCTGTGTACATCATATGCCCCTGTGATTGAGACATGTATATCCGACTGTGTGATGCACGGATATGTTGCATGTGTAATAATGGCCTTTTCACTTTGTCATCCTCACAGGTTGATGCCCACCGTAAGCAGGAAATCTGGCTGACCATCGCCCAGGCAGTAAGATCCGTGGGGGTCTACAAGCGCCGGATCCGCAACTGCCAGAAGAGGTGGCAGGGCCTTCGGGGCTGGACCCGGAGGATCGCAAGGGTCCAGCTGAAGCTGTCGCCTCCTCACAGGAGGGGCGGACACCGGACCCTGACCCCCCACATGCTCCAGATCCTGGCGGTGGTCTTCCCTGACCTGGATGGGCAGCTGAAGGACAGACAGCAGCAAGGAGGGGGTGAGTCCATGACTGCACTGTGAACTCTGTCTGACATGCTATGTGCCCTCCTCTGGCCTGGTTAAACTTCCACAGTACATCAGTCTTGTGGTCCAGGACCCATGTCCCTCAATTGTGACATGCCCACTCCTCATCTGATACGCAGGTGTGGTCCTTACGGTCAGGAAATTGTGTCACTTGGGTACAGGGTCCTTGCATTTTGCTTTGCTCAAGGTGGGGGACAGCTTTTGTTCCCGTGACTTTGTGTTGGGCTTCATGGGTGGGTCGATTGCTCACACAATGCCTAAGTCGTGAAATGTAATCTGGGTGTAACTTTGATATGTGGTCCACTTGCTGATCTGAATCACCACATGTCCCTGGGGTATTTGGCACACCCCCATGCTGCGGGTGGGAACAATGTTTGGGCCTCAGGAGTATGTATGTCATGTGTGTCACACATGCTTAGCCACCTGCCTACTGTCCAGGGCTCATCCCTCTTACAGGTGGAGCTGGACAGTCATGCCTACTCCAGGGCATACAATACACTCTGTACTCCCACTCCCGTGTATCAGCTGACATGTTGTGATCAGTGAAATGTTCCCTCAGGTGTCTGCCTCTGTGTCATTGTGCTGTGGCTTTGTTGTCAGGACTACTGGTATGTTTATCGGTTAGGGCTCAGCATACCATCTGAGATGTGACCATGAGAGACGATACTTCTGTGACTTATAGGTGTTTGATCACTTGACTGTGCACACAGGTGTATGCGACTGTGACTTTCAGGCAGCTGTTTTTCATTCACAGCACACTGTGAGGTGCTCAGGTTCTGAGAGTTGTGTTTCATGTCTCCCATATGTCCAATTGGTATGACGTGGACAAATACGAGTACAGATGATGTGGTTTGTGGGGGATGGACATGTGCACTTGTCAGTTACATAACTTGCATTCCCCATGTCCTAGGATTGTGACACAGTGCAGACTGTTGTTGGCTGGCTGCCATGGCCATGTGACTGGAGACAATGATGTATGACTTTGCACGCATGCCTGTGTCATGGCATTAAACTTCCTAAGAGTGATCCTGCAGGGGAGTGACATGTGCAACATGCACCCCATTGTGGCATGGACTATCCGGACATGGGTGCATCATGGTGTCTGGTGCTGGTATGCATCACATGCATTTCTATTTAGACTCTGGCCATCCCTTTATCCGGACACCTGCACTGACTCAGAGGCAAGAGATGTGATGTGTACATGTTCACATACTTCACCGTGTTATCTGCAATGTCCAACAACTGTGTAGGTGATGTATGTGTCCACACGGGGGTATTACCATCAGACAGGCACCAGACAGATGGGTGCAAGGGCAGGAGGGGTGTGAGTTCCATGGTTGACCATCAGACTGACAATTGGCTTCTCCAAATCTGAGTGAGGACTTTTGGCAATGTTCAACTAAGGATGCCAGGGCTTGCTCTGTAATGTGCTGTACTTACTGTGGTGTGTGCGGTCAGTGCAGGTGACTGATGTTTGTCTGTTTCCCTAATTGTTTGCAGATACATCCACGACCACAGGAGGGGACAGCTCCACGGACCAGGAGGAGCTGCAGAGCCAGACTGGGTCAGCAGCCGACGAGTGGTCGGAGGGACCCAGTGGCACGGAGGGCGAGGGGAGCCACACCGAGGAGTCCTCAGCACCATCCACCTCAGCTGAGGACCACAGCAGCTCGGAGGATGACTCCCTTGTGGAGGCGAGTGTCAGCAGCCACCACACCCCAGCTAGTCTGTCTGGCCCCGCCACCACCACCACCACCACCACCGCCCTCCCATTGGCTCCGATTCCAGAGGTCCATGGAGGCTCCCGTGTTCGGGAGCGTGTCTCCTTTGTGCCAGGCACTGCACCCCCTGCCCCTGTGTCCCCTGCTGCCCTGAGTGAGGAGTCTGTGTACCTACTTCGGCAGCTCCATGTAGGGCAGACAGCAATGCTGAGTGTCCTCCATGCACACACCACTCTGTTGACACAGCTGGTGTCGTTCATGGAGGGCATCTCGACGGGTATGTCTGCCCTACAGAGAAGCAATAAGTCCATTGACTCCTCCCTGATGGCAGCAGTGTCCCTCCTCCAACAGTCCCTCACCCCTCCTACCTTTGCCCCATCCACACTTCCTGGCACCCTACCTGTCCAAAGCACATGCACACCTGCACAATCACCCAAACACACAGACACGAGCAGCACAGACACACCCAAAAGAAAGGCAAGACGTGCACACAAGCATCCTCAGGGGACTGATACCACACACACAGGGGATGGGGAACAGACACACACACAGGCATCCACAGTCACTCCGCAGTCCTCCAAATCCTCTCCCTCCAAGACCCCTTCCCTTGCCTCACCTGCAACCCCACCTACACAGCAGCTCTTCCTCTGTGACCTCGGCCTCTTCCCCTCCGATCCTGCTGATCCAGCATACCGGGGGAAGAGGAAGTCCACCCACACAGAGGGGAGTGCCCTCGCCCCCGGACACCCTCCCCCAGGCGCAGGCAGACTGAGGACCCCATTCGGAAGTCCCCCGGACCAGGAAGGGCAAGACCCCACCACCACCACCACGCAGCTCCACCACCCAGTCTCTCTCCTCCATCCCCCAGGCCACCACTCCACAGGTTCCACCGCCACACCCTGCCCCAGGTTCCCCCACACACCGATACCGCATCCCCAAACTGCTTAGGCCCTCCCCCTGCCACTTGCTCTTCCACCCCCAAACCAGACGCTCTGCCTGTTTGTGCCACTGGTGTGGAGACCGGGTCCCCCCTCTGTCCTGCCCACCTCATCTGCCCCCCTTCCACTCCCTTGTAGTCATGCACTGCAGTGGAGTCCACAACCACCCCGTCTGACTCGGGCACTGCAGTGGGGACCCAGTCCACTCCATCTGACCGGCCCACTGCAGTGGTTGCAGCACCCACACCATCTGACATGTGCCCTACAGTGGTGCCGGCCCCCCCTGAGTCAGACACCTCCACTGCAGTTGCTGGTGACACTCCTGCACCCACCACCCCTTCACTGCCTCACTCTGGCATCCCCTGATCCTGTCCCTGCGGTGCCTGGCCTGCCCCTTGTATGCCCCTCCAAGGGGGGTGTCCCCTGTCCGTACCAGTGCAGGCAAGCAGTGGGTGACAAGTTGTCACATATCACCCTGTTGGGACTGTGTATTTGGACTGGCCATTGGCCTTAGTTTATTTTGGACTTAAAATTTTAGTTTGACATTTGCTGAATTAAAGCCTCTTTTTGTTAACTTGTGGTTTTTCTTTTGATGTACATGATATAGATGAGTATCATCATGCATTTGCAGTTGTAATAGTGTTCAGATCAGGTAAATGAAGTGTTGCTGTGATGGACTCCATGTGGTCCATGGGATATGTGTCCTGATGTAGTCTGGATCTATAGCATCCTTTGCTGCAGTCTGAGGGTGTAATGTTCAGCATTTGACACAGGGATGTACGTTTTGCATTTGTTAATTAACATCTTTGTCTTAGGTGATGCACATCTGGTGGGCTTACCACTGTTCAATGTTTCTATTTCCCTGACTGTGTGCCCATCGCCACTGGACATGCAGTTTAGCACATCAATGTTGAAGGACTCATCTGCGTATACAGTGCAACATGCTTGACACGTGTTTTGGGTGTATGCAGATGACTGACTGGACACTCCCGTACCCAGGCTGATGTGAGCAGAGCCTTCAGTGTGTTGTAGTTGTTGACTCACTGACCGAGTGTTCTGCTGACATGTTTGAGTCGTGCACAGACAAGGTTTGGCACAGCGGACCTTCCACAGGAGTGGAGTGCCCTCATGGCAGTGTGTAATCCCGTGACATTGCCTGGGCCCGTGTTGTGTGTTGTGTAAGCATGTCTGTGCGTGTTCCCTTCCCTTTACCTACACAGGCTGTGTCCCTACGGATGTTCCTGTTTGTGATGCTTGCTGAGTTGTTCTGTGTTCATCCAGCATCGTGGACCTGGTTTCTCCGGGATGTGGGTGCATGGCAAACTAATGTTCATCAGGTTGTCATCCCTAGTTGTCTTTGTTGTCAGGGCTGGGGATGTGGGCAAACGCAGATGGGACACAGTCAGGATTCCCCTTGGCACTTGTTGGTTACACAGGTCATGTAATTTACAGTTTGTGTTAGCTTTCAGTGATTGTAACACGTTGTGTGTGTGACTGCTGCCACTCCTCAGGGTCAGAGCTGCAATGTTGGAGGTTGTCTACGTGTGTTCTTTGTGGGTCACCTTGGCTTCTTCATTGGTGTGTGACTATGGCCGGGATCCCATTGATTGGGGTGGATTTCACGTCATGCCCATGTACGGCGTACTGTGCAGTGTGTCAGACATTCACGAGTCTTGTTGACTGGCCATGTGTGATGGGTTTCTGCACCTTAGTTCCCACCACCACCCCTGGGATTGTCATGGGTGCATGTGCAATGTCACCAGTCCATGTGAGCTTCACTGCTGCACATTGGTGGAGATCAAGGTGTGTGGTGTTGAGTGTGTGCAAATGTGAGTTGTTGCACGGCTAGACCCCTACCTCCATATTGGCCTTGGCTGGCAGGCCGTTTTGATTGATTTGTGCTTGTGTAGGTGTGATGGTAGTTTGTTGCTCAGGACACATGGCTGTGGTTCACAGTGTGAATGACATCTACCTTTGTCATCACAGTGGGATTATCATGCAGGCTAGTGTCACCACAATGTGGGGTCCCTGGGGGTAGTGCTGTGGTGGGTCTGTGTCTTGCTGTGTTAGTTGCTGTTCCTACAAGCTTGTGTGACATGTGTAATTTGGGCTCCCTCTCATCTAACAATGCCTGTTTGCCCACATAGGGGAATCCGATCCATGAGTTACTTTTGTATGGCACTGTATACACATCTGTGTAATTGGAATTCAGGCCTCCTCATGTGTTGTGTGGTTGCCTGGGGACACTGGCACACACCCCCATCACCTGTTGTGTTTGATATGCAGTGTGAGTCTGCCTGTTTGTGTTTGTGCATTTGCACCACTGCATTGGCATATGTTGAGTGTGCCATTGGCTGTATGTTGTTTGGTGGCTTTCCCCTGCTGTCCCTGGGCCTCCTAGGTCATCAGTCAGCACAGTAATCATGGTTTGTATGTCCCATTGCTGCCATGGTATGGTATTTGTTCACCTGACATCTACAGTCTCCACAGGATATCTACATTTGTGTGTCCATTGGTGCAGATATGTGGGTCTGCATTATGATGGTCACTTATGTCATTGTGTTATTTGTGAATGTTGACAATGTGAGCCCCCATGGGTGATGTTTGTATGCACATGGCCAAAACGATGTTTCATTGGCACTGCACTGTTTGCCTCACCCAATCTATGTTGCTATGGGACACAAGCACTACTATGCCACTGATGTGTTTGTTGTTGTGTGACCAGGAATCATCCATGCAGTGTGGCTTTGGCAGCTTACCTTTTGGTCACTGTGGTGATGGGGCTTTAGGCCCCATTGCCACACTGTTCAAAATGTGCATCAGCTATGGACCCCACACTTACCTTTTGGTCACTGTGGTGATGGGGCTTTAGGCCCCATTGCCACACTGTTCAAAATGTGCTTCAGCTATGGACCCCACACTTACCTTTTGGTCACTGTGGTGATGGGGCTTTAGGCCCCATTGCCACACTGTTCAAAATGTGCTTCAGCTATGGACCCCACACTTACCTTTTGGTCACTGTGGTGATGGGGCTTTAGGCCCCATTGCCACACTGTTCAAAATGTGCATCAGCTATGGACCCCACACTTACCTTTTGGTCACTGTGGTGATGGGGTGTTCGAACCCATTGCCACAGTGGTCATGGTCGGCTTGCATTGTGGAGGCCACACACATTTATGTGTGACACATGTGATGGGGGTCACATTGTATGTTCAATGTCATGTTCGTGTTGTAGGCATTTGACACAGACTACACACGCTTGTCATGGTGTTGGGGGGGATGTGATTTTCAGACATTCCTTATGTGGGAGTATGCTGGTTGTGTCATGCATTACCCGTCCTATGAGTAGGGGTGGTGGTGGTGGCAGGCATCCAGCCCCCCATGAGTAGGGGTGGTGTTAGTGGTAGGCATCCATCACCCTATGAGTGGGGATGGTAGTAGTGACAGGCATCCAGGCACCCATGAGTAGGGGTGGTGGTAGTGGTAGGCATCCATCCCCCTAAGGGTGGGGATGGTAGTAGTGACTTGCATCCAGGCCCCCATGAGTAGGGGTGGTGGTAGTGGTAGGCATCCATCCTCCTAAGGGTGGGGATGGTAGTAGTGACAGGCATCCAGGCCACCCTGAGTAGGGGTGGTGGTAGTGGCAGGCATCCATCCCCCTAAGGGTGGGGATGGTAGTAGTGACAGGCATCCAGGCCCCCCTGAGTAGGGGTGGTGGTAGTGGTAGGCATCCAGGCCCCCCTGAGTTGGGGTGGTGGTAGTGGCAGGCATCCATCCCCCTAAGGGTGGGGATGGTAGTAGTGACAGGCATCCAGGCCCCCCTGAGTAGGGGTGGTGGTAGTGGTAGGCATCCAGGCCCCCCTGAGTAGGGGTGGTGTTAGTGGTAAGCATCCATCCCCCTATGAGTGGGGATGGTAGTAGTGACAGGCATCCAGGCCCCCCTGAGTAGGGGTGGTGTTAGTGGTAGGCATCCATCCCCCTATGAGTGGGGATGGTAGTAGTGACAGGCATCCAGGCCCCCCTGAGTAGGGGTGGTGTTAGTGGTAGGCATCCATCCCCCTATGAGTGTGGATGGTAGTAGTGACAGGCATCCAGGCCCCCCTGAGTAGGGGTGGTGGTAGTGGTAGGCATCCATCCCCCTATGGGTGTGTATGGCATTGGTGATGGCCATCCCACCCCTATGGTTATGCTATTGCTGGTGTACATCATTTGTGCATCCCTATGTGTGTGTGACATATTTCGGGTACGTGTCGTTTGTTTGTGTTGTTGGTGTTTTACTTACCGTCTGCACCGTACGCGTCTGTGCCGGTCCCGGTAATAGATGTAGAGTATAGGTAGGACCTGCGCGATGGGATTCATGCTTGGGTCGTCTCGTTCGGGTTTCGCGTGTCTTCGACTTGTACTCGTCGCTGGCTTGTTCGTCTCCGTGGGTCTTCTAGTGGCGCGAATCGGAGCTTATGTAAGGCTCTCCCGAATGCTCAAACGTGCCGGACGTAGCGACGGGTTCGGCGCGTACGGACTGTGCATCGTACTCGTCCGGCCGGAAGGTGCTGTGTATTTGGTTCAGTGCAACTCGAATCGGCGTTTACGGATCCGGCTCGGGCGGGGAACAGGAGCTGAAATGGGTGAGTACGGCTCGCTCGGAATCTGGGCTGTTATGCGCATCATACTTGTTCGTTAGGACAAGTGTTCGAATCGGTCGGGAAACACGCGTTTGGCTTGTATTTTTTCCGGACGAATACTGTTAGGTGCGCTTCCGGCCGAGATCGGAATCGACCCCAAAGTGATGTTTGGAAACACTTCACTGTCGCTCAGGAGAAAAAAAGTGACTGCCAAGTATACCAAATGTACTATTTGTGGCAAGCAGTTGTCAAGAGGGACTGCTAATAAGTACTCTCATGGTACTAGCAGCATGTGGAAACACCTCAAGACAATACATGAGAGAGTGTACAATAGCATGATGCAGGAGAGAGCTGGTGCCTCAAGGGAGCCCAGCTCTACTACATCTTCCGGACAACCATTGTCTACTCTGCAAGTAACTATACCTGCTAGTTGTTCAGAACTCCATGACATGGTCACTCACTGTGCAAACTTCCACATGCTTGTTGGACTTAAAATCTCTTCGGTTCCTGAGTTTTTCGATGCAGTCAAAAAACATCGCCATTAGGTTTTTTTGGTTCCTCCAATTGATAATGTTTTTTTGAAAAATGAAGCAAGCTGCTTTTTTGCAATTGCCTTTTCTTACAGTTTTTCTACCCTGTTTAGTTTTTCTTTAAGAAATAAACAAATAAGAAAAAAACAAAAAAAACAAAATACTCTTTTTAGAACTACCATTTGGTCATTCAAAGAGCTGCCTGTGTTTTAATTGTTTCAGTGTATGCCTCAGTGTGTGTCTGGGTGTGCTAGTGTATGCATGATTGTGTACCTAGGTGTGTTAGAGTATGTATGACTGTGTGTCAGTGCATGCATGAGTGTCTGCCTGGCTGTGTCTCTGTATGCATCAGTGTGTGCCTGGGTTTCTTAGTGTGTGTATGACTGTGTGCCTGGGTCTGTCAGCATAAGCATGAGTGTCTGCCTAGGTATGTCACTGTATACATCAGTGTGTGCCTGGGTGTGCTAGTGTATGTATCAGTAGGTGTGAGGATATCTGTATCAATGTAAGAGTGGGGTGAGAATATATATATAAATATATATATATATATATATATTTAGTTATAATTTGTGCAAGAACTCCTGTATGTGTGTATGATTGGGTGAGAGTGTCTGGGTATGTGAGTAGATGTGAGAGGGTCTGTATGGGTATGTGAGTGAGTGGGAGTGTATGGGTGTAAGTGTGGGTGTGAGAGTGTGTGTGTAAGTGTCTGCATGGGTGTAAATGTAGGTGTAAGAGTGTCTGGGTATGTGAGTAGGTATGAGAGTATCTGTATGGGTGTCAGAGTCTCTGTACTGGAATGTAAATGGATGGGACAGAGTCTGTATAGGTATGTGAGGGGGTGTGAGTGTCTGGGTGTAAGCGTGGGTGTGAGAGTATGGGTATGTGAGTGTTTATTGGTGTAAATGTAAGTGTGGGCATGAGAGTGTTTGAATAGGTATGTGAGTGGGTGTTAGTGTATGGGTGTAAATGTGGGTGTGAGAGTACATGTATGCGTATGTGAGTCAGTGTGTGTATTGTTGTAAGTGTGGGTGTAAGAGTGTCTCTATAGGTGTAAGAAAGAGTGTAAAAGTATATATATTTTTTTGTCAAGCAAAGTCTGCGGATCCCTCATGGAGTTATACGGGGGCACGCTGAGCCCCACAATGTGATCCGCAGATCTTGCAAGTGGCACCATTTTTTTTTTGCCATTTCCGAACCCACTACATATGCTTATCCCTCTTCTGTAACATACAAAAGAGGACAGGAAACCTCTCACCTGACCCCTCATTTAATATTCAAACAACTTTTCTGCCCTGGGGACCATTCCCCATCACAAAATGGTGGTTGCAATTTCTCTCTCAGGGTGCGGCCAGCCAATCAGGGCCCTGCTGTGGCCCGTGGACTCGCGGTTCCACCCCGGGTAGATCCTCGTAGAATCCACGTCCCAAGATATGCAAATGTGGTTTTCGGTTAGTATCTCTAAAACTACTGAACAGATTTCCACCAAATAGCAAAAAGTGCGCTTTCTAGACCAAGAGCGAAGTTTCAACCAAATTTGGTGTAATTCCGTCCAGCAGTTCTGGCTATAGTCATGTCAAAATTCCTATGGGAATTAACATGGGGAAAAGGTGATGGACAGTATAAGTGAGTGGATAAGGTGTCTCAGTGAATGTATGGGTAAGTGACTGGTGATGTGAATGTCTGTATTCATCTGTCAGTTGGTGTCTGAGTGGTTGTATGGCTGTGTGAGTGGTTACATGAGTTTCTGTATGGTTGAGTGATTGGTCTGAGTACCTCTATGGCTGTTTCAGTGTCTGTGTGGGTGGGTGAATAATAGGTACTAGGGGATGCTGGTAGTAGCACTAGTGAACTATGGTTATAGACACTAACAACTAACGCAATGGGTGCTCGAATCACATGTAACACGCCATGTGCAATTCCTATACCAGCATTTGGTTGTCCTTTTGATGGGCACTGAAAGCTCTTGTAATGGGCACTTGGCTGTCATATAATATGGACTGGCTGCTCCTATTGAAGGCACTGAACTGGATATTCATATTCTAGGTAATGAGCAGCCTAGCTAATATATGTGCTGGAGGTCTCCTAGGCACTGCCCAGTGTGGCATCTGCCTATTGTTGTTCTGATGCCATGGTTACTCAGGAATGTATGCATGTCATATGCTCCACTGTGTTGCCTAGCCAGGCGAGTAGAATGTTAAGTTTAAAAGAAGAAGAGGCTGTTGATGCCATGACATGCACTGCCTGGATGGGATCTTTCCTACAAGAATAAATCTTACTTTCAACTTTGAATCCAGTCTCCAAGTCATCCTTTCATCAGGATCTCGGATCCTTCACTGGCGTAGTCGGCAGGATGACAAGCCTGATCAAGTTGTAGTGAAAGGATCCCAACGGCAAGATCTCTACTCTGCTTAACCTCAACCAGCAGGTCGTGAGTACAAGTTTTCTTCAAAGGACTTCCTCCTCTTTTAAGGACTACTCTCCGTAGAGTCTACTCGCCCCTAATTAACTTTAATTTGACTCTACGGACTCTGTGCTGAAAGCCCGGCGCTTTTATGTCCGTTAAGATTGAAGGTTTTTCAAGCTAACCACAATGTGCGCGCTTGGTCTCTAACACGCTCTGTTTTCCTACGTTTGTGCATTGCCACCGACCCACGAGGGAACTGACCTCAGTGTGTGTGTTAACACAGCCGGTCGTGTGACCTCAGCGTTTTATGCCCACAGTGCGTGTGCTTTGACGGGCCACATTCCTTTAACCTAAAGCTTGTGTTCCAGTGCGTGGGATTCGCACAGGGCGCGTCCTGGCAGCGTGTCCCTCAACCCTGAAAGTACATCCTTTGACTGAGAAAATGTTTTTGTCGTCAAACGGACAGCGGTTGTGCCTTTGATTGTGACAGCGCGCGCCATTAGCGCGTCTGTCCTTCACACAAGATAGCCAGGTTCCGACCCTTCTAATAGGCCTCAAATAGGCTCAAACCCTCAAACCCCGCAACACCAAACAGTATAACCAGGACCTTCCTCTTTCAGCGCGTTAATCCTGCAGTGCGCATTGGAAAGTTAGACAGTTTATCACAGCTCAATTAAACAATAACTTGTGCTCACCGGAGTGTTGATACAGGAGGGAGCCCACCGGAGTGTTGATACAGGAGCGAGCGTTGGTTCACCTCTTTCATCTCTGGGAGTTACCACTCCATCTCTGGGAGTTGTGCATAACTGTGACACCAACGTTGCTGACGTCTTGGCATTTTCCGGCGGCCATCTTGAGTGTATTTTTTTTGGTTATATGAATGTTGGAAAACCCTGCCTTCTCCACTGCATTCATTCTCTTGGCTGCTTATTACTGCTGTGATACGCACACAATCTTTCCCATCACCAGTGACAGGCACACTTGAGCACCGCCTGTTCTGTAAAATGTGTTTTTTTTTTGGTATTATTATCGAGCTTACTTCAGTGGAGGATAACCAGTGACAGGCACACTGTAATTACGCCTGCACCGTGTGCATCAGTTTGGAAGTCTTCACAGTGGCAGGCACACTTCTAAGAAAGTCTTTCAATTTCAGTAGTGCTCAGTGCTGTACTTTACCATTGTTAAATTATTATATATATATTTTTTTAAATATTTTTTTTGTATCCATACAATTATTAATTCTAAGTACTTTTGAAAAGAATGCAAAATGTCACAGCCCCTCCGTTTTTCTTGGTAACGCCTGGAGATCCTCCTATAAAATGGCAAAAATGGAAGAAGGTCTTTGAACGTTATGCAAAAGTGTGTGGAACATCACTTAGTGCAGAACGAAGATCTTCACTTCTACTACATTGTTTAGGTTCTGAGGGCCAGGAGGTATATGACCATCTTCCTGAGTTGAACGATGCTGAGGCTCAAGAGCTTAACGAATATGACATATGCATTAAAAAGTTGGACAAACATTTTCTTCCAAAAGTCAGCACAATTTTAGAAAGGTACCATTTTGCTAAGAGACTGCAAGGTGAAGGAGAGTCAGTTGAGACTTATGTTACTTACCTTAGAAAACTGGCTTCATCTTGTAAGTTTGCTAACCTTGTCGATGAAAGGATTAGAGATCAGTTTATGGTAGGGTGTAATATTGAAAGAGTAAGGGATGAGTTATGGATGCGAGATGAACCGTCTCTAGATGAGGTTTTACAAGTTGCAAAAAGAGTGGAACACTCCTTGAAGTGTGTTGAGATCATTAAGAAAGATAAACAAGCCGTAGTGCAAGTAATTAAGACTGATTATAAGAAACCTGTGGGGAGGGTTGAAGGAAGTGAAATGAGAACTAAACCCACCATAAGAAGGTGTTACAGGTGTGATAAACTTGGACACTTGGCAAACGATAAAAATTGTCCAGCTCTAAAAAATATATGTTCAAAGTGCAAAAGAAGGGACATCTTGCGATTATGTGTAAAACAAGAGTTTTCACTTCCTCCTCTAGAGTTAAATGTGTTGACACAGAGGATGTCGGGGAGGAGGAAGATTTTGTTTGTGGACAAATTGTAGTCCAAGTTGAAAGCACAGAAGTTAAGACCAGAACATGTCCCGTAGATTCTATCCTTGTTGAGGGTGAATCTACCAAAGTCTTGTTTGACTCTGGTGCTAAAATCACAATAGTTTCAAAGACTTTTTTAATAAGAAATTGGCAAACAAAGTTTCCCTGAAGAAGCCAGACATAAAACCTCTAGCTTATGGTGGTGAACCTATACCATTGAGGGGTTACTTTTTAGGGCTTATTGAATATGAGCAGCGTTATGCATCAGGGAAGATTTATGTATCCGAAAAAGGAGACAGCATAATAAGCTGGTTTCACCAAGGGGACTTGGGTGTTATGCTTGATCCTAGTAGCAGTACTCCAATTTTGTTGAAAGATAGGTCTAACACTGTTCATAATAGTAACATTCCCATTCCCATCAAAGGGAAAACTAATGTGGTTCAATCTTGCACTCTTTCTAACGGTGTCACCATTGACCACATAAAAGAGAAATTTCCCAATGTTTTCAGGGAAGGCTTAGGATGTCTTAAAACTTTTGAGCATGAGATACGTCTGCGTGCTGGTGCACAGCCTTCGTGCTCCAAAGTCAGAAACGTACCTTTGGCAATTAGAGATGAGATGCAAAATGAATTAAAGAAACTCATGGAAGGAGGTATAATTGAAGAGGTAGAGGGTACAGAGTGGCTGACTCCGGTCGTCGCTGCTCGCAAGTCTAATGGAAGTCTTCGCCTATGCATTGACTTGAGGCAACTCAACAAAAATGTGATAGTGGATCATTATCCACTCCCGAATATTTCTGAGTTATTGGTTTTGTTGGATGGGGCTAGAGTATTCAGCACCATTGATCTCACGTCGGCTTATCACCAGATCCAATTGAAAGAGTCATCTAGAGATCTCACTGCCTTTGTGACACCTTTTGGGACCTTCAGATTTGTAAGGATGCCGTTTGGCCTGGTGTCAGCGGCATCTGTTTTCCAACGGGTAATGGAGAAGGTCCTCAAGGGTTGCAAAGGCGTATGTGTATATCAGGATGATATTTTGGTGTTTGGCAAGAATGAGGAAGAACATGAACATCATCTAGACGTAGTGCTTGGTAAGTTAGACGTAGCGAATTTGACAATCAAAGCAGAAAAGTGCCAGTTTGCCATCTCTAGTATCAATTACTTGGGCCATACCATTTCTCCGGATGGTGTGTTACCTAAATCTGAGTTAGTAGACACTATTACTCGTATGTGCGCTCCTGTTTCAAGAGAGGAGTTAATGAAATTCTTTGGGATGATAGAGTATTACAACAAATTTATTGAGAATTTTGCAGAACTGAGTGCCAACATGAGAGCTCTGCTCAAGAAGGGTGTTGAATTTATATGGAGTGATGCTTGTGAGGAAGAATTTAAAGTGTTGAAAGATAAACTTAATAGTGCTCCGTGTCTCAAGAGTTATGATCCCCTAAAAGTGTCAATTATTACTACAGATGCTAGTCTCAAAGGGTTAGGGGCTGTTCTTCAACAACAGAGTGATGAAGGGATGTTGACCATCATGTTTGCGTCTCGTGCCTTAAAAGATCCTGAGTCTCGCTACTCAGTAATTGAGCGTGAGGCTTTGGCTGTATTCTGGGCCATTAGGAAATTCAGGAAATTTTTGTGGGGTAACAAATTCATTATTCGAACAGACCACAAACCCCTTTGTGAAGTATTTTCAAAGAAAGGGATAGATTCCATTTCCAGCAGGATTACAAAGTGGGTGGTTGCCTTACAGGAATTTGATTTTGAAACAAGATATATACCGGGTGTTGAAAATGGAGTGGCTGACACCTTGTCTAGGTTGGTGAATGTTGGAAGTGAGAGTGAGGTTTGTGGTGATGAATTTGACGATGACACTCGTGTATGCTTGATAGATAAGGAGATTGTTGCAGAGGATGAGTGGCGGAGTGAATTGTCCTCTGATTTGGTGTTAAGTGAAGTTGTAACTTTGATTAATCAAGGTTGGCACTCCAAGAGAAAAGCCTCGGAAGAAGCTAGGAAATTCTGGGGTGTAAAGGATGAATTGAGTATGTCTAATGAACTTCTGTTTCGAGGCACTAGATTGATTCCTCCCATGAATCTGCGCATTAAACTTGTTGAATTGTCCCATTTGTTACATTTAGGGATATCCAAGACTAAAGAAAGACTGCGTGCTTCATATTGGTGGCCCGGTATGGACTTGCAAGTAGAGAGACTGGTGAGAGATTGCATAGAGTGTTCCATGTGTGATAAGTCCAAGATGGTGAGAGTACAACCCATGATAGTAAGAGATCTCCCGAGTGGTCCATGGAAGGATATAGCTTTGGATATATTGGGTCCTGTTTATCACAATGGCCAACAATTATTTGTTATTGTTGCTATAGACATGTTCTCGCGATGGCCTGAGGTGCACTTTACCAGTGGAATAGAGACAAAGAAAGTCATTGATTTTTTAGAGAACCTCTTCGCTAGGGAAGGTTATCCCAATACCATTTTGACTGATAATGGTGTACAGTTGGTCTCGCGAGAGATGGAAGCATTCTTAAAGAGGTGTGGCATTAAACATAAAAAATGCTCTCTATATCACCCAGAAACCAATGGTATGGTTGAGCGATTTAACCGTGTTCTTAAGGAGGTGATTTCGTTGGCCAAAGGTTGTGGGCTTGATTGGAAAAAAGAGATCCTAAAAAAAGTCAATATGTACAGGTTGACTCCGCATAGTACCACTGGCAAATCTCCTTTTGTTTTGTTCAGGGGCAGAATGCCATGTACCTTAGTTGAACCATCCTGGGTGCGTGAGTTGGAGGGTATGTCTGGTAGTGTGGAGAGCACTAATTTATGGCGCAAAAGAGAGGTTGGAAAAGCAGCAGCCAGGAAGTCTCTCTTTGATTCAAGGAAAGCTGTTAAAAGTACAAAAGTTGCAGTGGGAGATTTAGTAGTCATTAAACGCCCTGGTTTAAGTTCTAAATTCTCGAAACCCATCAGAGTAATCAAATTATTTAAGAATGCCATCAAAACGCACGATCATCGCATATGGAACCTTGGTAGAGTTGTTCCTTACAGAGGTCCTCCTAGTTCGGCTACCACTAGTTCGCACAAAAGTAATGGAGATGCAAATGGGTCTGTAAGTAATCCTAGGGTGTCTTCTAGGTTGAGAGTGAAACCTTCGTATTTGAGAGATTTTGTACAATAGATCTCATGATGTTTATTTTTCTATTTCTATATTGCTTTTACACTTTATCTCTTTATCTGTATCTTGACTTCTTTATTTTTTTGGGGGGGTTTTGAAGGAGGGAAGGTGTGTGGCATCTGCCTATTGTTGTTCTGATGCCATGGTTACTCAGGAATGTATACATGTCATATGCTCCACTGTGTTGCCTAGCCAGGCGAGTAGAATGTTAAGTTTAAAAGAAGAAGAGGCTGTTGATGCCATGACATGCACTGCCTGGATGGGATCTTTCCTACAAGAATAAATCTTACTTTCAACTTTGAATCCAGTCTCCAAGTCATCCTTTCATCAGGATCTCGGATCCTTCACCCAGCTCTTGTAACACATTGTGAGCTGCTCTTTTAATGGGCACAGGGCAGTTATTTAATAGGCACTGGACAGTTCCTCCTGGGATCAGGATATCTCTTAATGGTTGCTGGGTGACATTTGACATCTGACTAGGCACTGGCTAATTCTTGCATCTTTTGCACAAGACATTGTGCTGCTCCTGCAATAGGTACTGGGCAGAGTTTGTAGTCAGTAATGCACAACAATCACAGGGCATAGATTACACCAGGCAATGTGCTGCTCCTGCAAGGGACACTGGGCAGGTGTTGTACTAGGCAAAGCACAGCACTTGTGATAGACACAGGGTATATTTCACACTAGGCAGTGTGCTGCTCCTACGATGGGCACTGGGCGTCTCTTGCACTAGGCAGCGTGCTGCTCCTGCAATGGGCACTGAGCAGGTGTTGTACTAGGCAATGCACAGCACCTGTAATAGACACTGGGCATACCTTACACTAGGCAGTGTGCTGCTCCTGCAAGAGGCACAGTGCAAATCGGTTAATAGACATATGGGCCCAGATTTACTGAGGGCTTGCATCGCCGATGTATTACGTAAGGTGATGCAAGGCAATGCAAGCGCTTAAGTCAAATTAACTAAGCCACGCAAAGCCACCTTGCATAGCTCTGTGTGGCTTAGTAAATCTGCAGTAACGCAAGGCAGCACAAGCCATTGATTTACTGTTGGAAAGGTGTTCGATGGTTGAAACGTGGGTGTTCCCACGCATCCACCCACCATTTTTGGCGCATTTCAAGAGTTTCTTAGACTAGTAAACCTGAGAATGGGTCAAAATGCTACGCCATCCCAACAGAGGCACAACAAAGAGAGATATCTTTATTTCTCCTCTTCATTTCCTCTTTCTACAATTGCTCTATTCTGCAGCACGCACAGAGGAAAATCCCTCTGAGGATTGTTTTTGTGCAGAAAGGTGTGCCTTCCTGCACAAAAACAATTCTGGCTGTAATGCAGGCACCCTTGTAGCATGGCATAAGGGTGCCTGGGTTCGTTGGTGATAAGCAGCACATAGTGCGCCAGCGCATTTGGAGAGCAGGAATACACCATATAATTAGCAAATATAGCACATTCCTGTTTTCTCTGTTTGATGTTGGGCCAAATCTTAGTAAATCTGGGCCAGGGAGTCCCGGTCCCCTCCAGGTCTTGCCATCAAGGTCTTGCAACACGCACCGTTGTTGCCGGCCAACAGAAAGACAGGAGACCCAGTACATTGTTATGGCTGGACACTCTGCACTTCTTTACCACTGTTATGCTTGTCTATGTAAAGCAGACATTACCCCCATCAGACCCATAACTGCTTTTCCAACGGCAATAAATCATTAGGCTCATTTAAGGGAGAGTTTCTGACATCAAAGGAAAGGTATTGTTGAAATGTCTTAGCTGGCCATTCTGCGATCCCTGCACCCTTCCTGCCACAAAACCCACGTCTGGGCATAGCCTTGGCCACATAGGGTGTAACATCAAACACTCAAAACGTGATGAGAGAAATACTTGCAAATAGTCTAACTACTGGCAATCGCTTGGGGTAGCATTCCAATCCATAGATATTTGCCCATCATACCACCTCAGATTAGACCCAGCCATTAGTATATCAGCCTTGGTCCTGCTCCAATAAAACAGTCCTTCCCGAACTGCCAAGCCAGGGTCTCCCTGACACGGAGCACAGGCAACCCAAGAGCAGTTTAGGCCTAGTTGAGCCTATTTAAAAGAATACATTTACTGGGTTCATATTTAATATCTACTAACGGGCGGCTTTGCAGCTGTACATTATAGCAAGTTGTCCACAGTTGTTGTAAGGTTGTCGTGCTGCACTACACAGCAGTGGGGTGAAATATATTATGGCACCATAAATCTATCCAGGACAGCCCTGTCAGAAAATGCAAATCTATTAGTGACTTTGTATGAACCCCTCAAACATGTGTCTTGAGAGGGTTTAAGCTACTTTCCTGACCATTGCAAATAAAAGGGGTAACATCTGGAATCTGCCTTTTATATGATCATAATTCCTTATACTCATAATAAAGTGCCAAACTGTCACACATGTGGACGGGGAATTATCATACATCAGCACGCTGAAAAGAGGGAAATATCACACATAAGTAAAATGAAAACTGTCCCATCGCTGCCAAGGGCTTTCAATTCTGTATTTTCCTTGATATGTTTTATCAGGGAAAATATCGCAATGATAGGATGAAATGGAATAATCTTCCAGCCTGCCTGAAATCATTTTTGTTGGTATTAGGACTCTGTGCACTTTACCACTGCCTGTGCTCCCTAAAACATGGCAAAATTGTTTTGCACTTTATTGTCATACTTAATTTACTTAGAAGTCCATAATTGATGGTACTACATGTACATGACCTGTAAATTAAATGCTACCAGTGGGACTGCAGCACCCATTGTGCCAACCACTTAAGTAGCCCTTTAAAACATGCATCAGGCCTACATTTGCAGCCTGTGGTACAGTTTAAACTGACAATTACACCTAGCAAAAAAAAAACTTTTGCAAGGCCTAAACCTCCTTTTTAAAACTTATAATAAACATATAAGTCACCCTAAAGAAAGCCCTAAACAGCCCGTAGAGCAGTTTATAAGTTTTATATAGCGGTAGCTAGACCCGAAGATATCAGAGCGCATTACATGATCGTGAAAGACTAAAGTAAATCAGGAATGTGTGCACTGTATTTAAAAAGTAGGACATGTGTTTTTAAATTTTATATGTCATGGTAGTATTCATTTTTCATTACTGCAAGGCCTATTTCTCCTATTGCATGATATTGGATTACCTTATTAGATTTAATAAGTGCTATCTTTTGTTTCGGAACAGATGGGGATGTGAAGTTTGGACTCAAATGAATTGTAATTTAAAGTATTCATTAATGGTAAAGTCAGATTTTAAGTGAAATTCTGAAAATGACACTTTTAGCAAGTTGGTATTTTCTTGTCCTAACCATTTGGTGCCTGCAGACTATGTCCTGGGACACGAGTGTGAATTGCTTGGCAGTTCAGTCAATCAATCAGGATTTATAAAGCGCAGCAAATTACCTGTAAGAGCTTCAAGGCGCTGGAGTTGCTAGCTGCTTTACAGAGAAAGCAGTGAAAAATGAGGCGAAAGCACTCACAAAAACAGAGGAGAGGAAGGAGAAAGCTGAGAAAATGAGGCAAAAGCAGGAGAAAGCACTCAGAAAAACAGGGGGAGTGGTAGAAAGCAGTGAAAGATGAGGCAAAAGCAGGAGAAAGCACTTGGAAAAATAGGGGAGAGGAAAGAGAAAGCAGTAAAAAACAAGCATTTGCAATGCAATCAGTAGCGGTCCGTGGTAGGAGTGCCGGCCGGGCGGTGACATGGGGTGGGGGAGGGGCAGGGTGGAGGTAGTAAACCACGGATTACGGCCGAATACAGGTAAGTAAACATTTAAATAAATAAAACGAATTTCGTTGCGCGCACTGCATCGCATTTGGCGATGCAGCGCTCACAACGAAATTCGTTTTATTAATTTAAATGTTTACTTACCTGTATTCGGCCGTAATCCGTGGTTTACTACCCCCCACCCTGCCCCTCCCCACATCACCGCCCGGCCGGCACTCCTACCACGGACCGCTACTGAATGCAATAGGTCTTGCATTTATGAGAGTTTGAGCTATTGGCATTGTAAAAGACAATGCCTTTTATTTATGTGTTGATTTTAAAACAGATAAAAATAAAAAAGCATTAGGAAAGAGAGTGTCCTGCCTGCAACAGCAGGCAGGACAAAGCTATTTGAGAAAATAGTGCTCGGAGGCTGTAATTAAAGCCTACCGAGCAACAACACATGTAACAGGGAGTGTCGCCATGGGAGGATACAAAATGAGACAAGGCGGTACTAAGGAGGGACTACTAAGCCATTTGACTAATGAATAGCCACAGTTCACAGTGGACAATGACACAAGTCAATGAAAAACGTGGGTGGAGAGTGGGCGGAACTTCAAGTCCCTACCTCAATACAGCATGCCTCGCAAAGCAGCGCATGCGCTGCCCAGGTTCGACCTAAAAACATGCTGACAAGTGCTACCCCACTTGCCCTCCCCCCTCCCCCCACTGCTACTAAGCCCTGTGGCAGAATGAATTTCCAAGCTGATGATAAGTGTAACACTGAGCAGTGAGGTGAATCCCGAATTATGCCACCTGAAGGAGGGAACCCTGCTACCTTGAGTCACAGTAATCTTGGAGGACGCCTCAATGAGAAAACGTTCAATGCTGAGCTGTGTGGTACCTTTCAAATGCCAGCAAGACTGACTCAGCCGTCCATTCATCCAAGGCTGATAAATTAGATGGTATCATCTCATATAAACAGTGCTTAAAATCAGCAGAAATGTGGTATGAAACACTATATAAAACAAATTATTAGTAGCAGCAGTATTAACATTAACATTTTCTGAAACTGACCTTGTGAAGTCATCTGGTTTTCCAACTTCCCCAGACATTCTTGAAGGGCTGGGTGCACATTCAGCTTCACTTATTACTCTAGGAACTAAACCCAATCCCCCGTCCCCCCAAAAAATAAACTAACGATCATAGCTGTCAAAAGTGCCAGCAAACCTCCTGAGTGCCAACATGTGGAATTCAGAGAACAGCAAGATTGGCTGAATTGCAGCTGGTTAGTGATTGGAGAACTTAATAGGCTGACCTCCACGCTCTTCTGAAATCAGCATTCTTGCATCCATGTGAGGAGTAAAGAGAGGTCTTTTTTTATCAGCAATTGAGAGAGACTCTGAGCTATGAGCTATCAAGACCCATATAAGTTCCCAAAATTTAGCAGAATTTAGTGTTGCTGTAATTTCTCTCACCTGTAGCCTGCCGTCTTTTACAGTCCTGATTCTGTTTATGCCCTTAACCTATTGGGACGAGTTTTGATCCATCAAGGTGATTTAACTTTTTTATTAAAACAAAATTCTGCATCAAACCTTTTTCCAAATGTTGAATGTATTTAACGGTGAAACTGAGTAAATCAACTCAGCATTCAGAGATATATTCAGTGGCCTACGACCTCGCCATAGATTTTAATAATCTTTGATATTATCATTGCATCAAACATTTTCAATTTTGTTTTAAATGTTACCCTGTAGTAATTGTTCTTGAATGCAGTCCAATTTGTACATGTAGGGTTGAGATTGTGTGTCAGCTGTTAGAATATCGAGCTGCGGAATATTTATTTTTATTTATATTTTTTCAAGACTATGCACTGTTGGCACCATTTTGAAAAGTCAATGAAAAAGAGTAAGCACAGAGGGGCAGATTTACAAGCCCCTTGCGCCACTTTTGCGTCACTTTTCCCATGTTAAAAGTGACGTAAAAGTGGCGCAAGGGGCTTGTAAATCTGCCCCAGAGTGTTTATATGAAGGATACTTATAGCGGATTGTTGTGAGAGGCTTGCGACATAAATAAATGATAACCCAGTGAGTTGCTAGGTGGTTTCGAAAGAGAGCTTTCAGCTTTACGTATTGTCTTCCAGGGATACATTTGCGGTCATTGAGCTCGAGATGATTTATAATGAGAAGAGAGACCAAGAGAAGGAGTGAAGAGAGGATTGGGCCTGCCTAGACTCCCAGCGTTGCATGGCAAGGGGCAGCTTATAAAGGGAATGGTCACTCACTCATCTCAAATGTTGGCCATCTTCTCCCAGCAGAGCTTTGCTAAGTGGCACAAGAGGGCACAGAGGGCCCCAGAGCATTTCCAAGGCTTGAATCTAGGATCTAGGCTTTTCCTTATAACTGACCTCATTCCCCCTCAGAAAAGTCCTGTATCAGTCATTCTTTTTGGAAGCAAAGAGGCAAAGCATGTATCATTGAAAAAAACAACACTGCGAATAAAACAAACAAAACCCTGCATGGTATTTGTTGAACTATTCATTTCTCCCTCCCCTTTCACACTGGCATGCCTTTCTAAGAAGAACAAACTGCTGGTGAGTAAAAAACAAAAAGAAAACATGTATTGCGTCTTTTAATTGCATTCATTTTATGCAGAGGTTTGTCCTGGAAGTTGGAACAGGGCTTCTTACGCATTCTGACCTAATCTTCACAACCTATGTAAATGGGGTTGACAATTGTAGTCGGAATACTCCGTCAACGGATCTGAATAGATTGCCTGGCTGCTTAAACCAAACGGCCTGCTGCTATTTTGTGGTACATCGCCAAGACTTCTGAATATGTCTGCACTGTCCTTCCCGGAGCAGGGTTACACTGACTTCCAAGAACAAGCTGCAGGTTTGTATTTGGCATTCCCATGTTCTTCAGCGGGCTTACCTTCCCCCGTGACAGCGCGTTTGATGGCGGTTTCTGTACACTTTTGACAACGCGCTTTGCAGGAAGCATATATTACTGTCGATCCAGCTTGTTGCAGACGTTTGTGTCCGTGTAGTGGAAGTAATGTATTCCTTTTCAATCCTGCGAGAACAGAAAATCATTTTGAAGAATTTTGCCACGCTGTATTATCCATATTAAGTTTTTACACAGTTGGTGACACTGCAAGTTCGGAGACAGAGAAAGTGTTTGTGAATACACATGCCTAAAAGAATGTTTTAACTGTGCTTTGCCAATCCATATGTAAAAATTGATAGAAGAACACCGGCAGTGATTTAATATAAGCATTTGCAATGCAATAGGTCTCGCAATTGCGAGATTTTGCTCTACTGGCATTGTAAATGACAAGGCCTTTTATTTATGAGTTTAAAAAAACAGGAATAATAAAAGGCATTGTCATTTACAATACCAATAGGGGAAAGCTTGGAAAATGCGAGACCTATTACATTACAGCGAGCTCTGTTTCAGCTTTTTGTTTTTACTTTAAACTTTAATGCTGTCCCCAGGTGTCCCTGAAGTGGGCGCCACGCTCAGCTTTAAAGTAAACAATAAAGCATGCCTCGCAGCAGTGCTTGCGCTGCTCAGGCTCGACCTAAAAAAAACCCACTGAAATAGAGCGCATTGTCCCGGAAGCGTACGCCGCGCTCAGCTGAAAAGTTTTAAACACAATAAGCGCCCATCATTGCCCCGCGAGTGCTGTGTAGGAGGTGGGGTGGGGGCAGACACTATTAAAGTGAAAGCGCGCATAGCGCTCCATACAAGAAGTGGCTGCCATTGTCCCGCGAGTGCTGTGTGGGCGCGCTGCAAATGCAAGAAGCAGCCAGCCA
Organism: Calotriton arnoldi; assembly: GCA_963921515.1. Taxonomy (NCBI): domain Eukaryota; kingdom Metazoa; phylum Chordata; class Amphibia; order Caudata; family Salamandridae; genus Calotriton; species Calotriton arnoldi. The sequence continues at coordinate 612,406 of CAWUFW010008001.1, read as the reverse complement.
TTGTCCCCATTATTCATTAAACAAAATAGTGCTTACCTACTTAAAAAGTGGACCGTGTAACACGACAAGTAAAAGGCCCAGTCGTTATGGGAGGTTACAAATGCAGACAAGGCGGAACCAAGGAAGGACTAACAAGCCTATTCACAAATTAAAAGCAACAATTTAGGAAGGACAGTAACAGGAGCCAAATAAAAAGATGGGCAGGGATATGTATGCCATACCTCAATACAACATGCCTCTCAGCAGCGCATGCGCTGCCCAGGCTCGACCTAACGAGACAACAGCAGGAGGAAGCAATCACAAAAGCGGGGGAAAGGAACGAGAAAACAGTAAAAATTAGGGGAAAGGAGAAAGCCCTCAGAAAAACAAGGAGGAAGCAGAGTGGTGCAGCAGTACGGGTGAATGGAGTTTACATATTCCTCCCAGACAGCAAGATAAGGGAGTTGGCAGGATGGGCCATCAAACCAAGATGGGTTGGGAGGAGCTGCTTCCTGCTCCACTTAAATTTCAAAGGGCTGCTTCCAGCACACACAGGGATCTGACACCAGCCTTTTGTCACCCACAGACTACCTGGGGCTTGGTAGGGTATGGGAAGAACTTTCCAGAACCTGATGTTGGTTTGCTAGGATGTCACCCCCCACTTCAAAGGCTGACACCAGGTATAATTACTGGGCCTCCTGAACAACCTCTTCAGTACATTCCTGGATTTGTGGACTACAGAGGAAAGGACTGCCTTGTTCCCAAGAGGACTGTCCTGTTGCTTGAGACCTACCTTGGTCCTAAGATGACTGATCTTCAGCTTGACGCCTGCCTTTTTATCCAGAGGACTGCCCTGCTACTTGGGGCCTGCTTTGTTCTCCAGAGGGCTACCCTGCTGCTTGAGGCCTGTCCTGCTGTCTGTGAAGGAAGACTGGACCTGCTCCCTTCTTCCTAAGTTAACCAAGTCACTCCAAGGGCTAGTTGACTGACTTACTGTTCTGAGGTGCCTCTGAAGTCTTGGACCGTTGACTGGCATCAGAGTGAATCCATCCCTGCCTTACTAATGGTTACATCAAATAGGATGCGATGCAACCCGACATAGGTTCTTGCACCGCAGCACCCTGCAGCTTTTGACAGGAACTGACGAAGTGTGATGTGAATCCTTGTATCAAGGACATAAAGCACAACTCACAGCAGGACTAACTAGTGCCTGTATCCAGCCCATGCTCCATCACGGTCAGACTGAACTTCTGACTTTGTCCCAGTCCGATGCAACCAGTTGGCGCTTTGTGCTTCTTGGTGCTATTTAATTTTTTCTTAAAATATTGAAATTGAATAGCTTTGGTTCTACTAATTAGATTTTTGTCGTTCTGGTTTCATTTCATTTATTAAAATTTATATTTCTAAATTAGTTTGGATTTTTTCTTTTGTTGTGCTTTCACTTTATAACTGTTTGTTGGCTATAAGTGACATGCGCTCGCACATGTCATTCTGGCGCACTCTGCTGTTGGCGGTTATGGGCCGCATCGCCCTGCTAAAAATGGTAGTGCTGCCCAGATTGCTATACTCCTTTATGAATCTGCCGCTTTACATTCACCCGCCAATGTTTCGCTCTCGAGACCGTGATGCACGAGTTCATCTGGAATGGCTCAGCCTGCCGAGTAGCGCTATCCAAACTGTACCTCCCAGTAGACCAAGGGGGTCTCGCAGTACCTCACATGGAACACTACTATCTGGCGGCATAACTCCAGTGGATTGCCAGATGGATGAACGGCCAATACGTGCAGGACACGGCCACGCGACACCAAGCCTGGTCAAATTCATCATTCTAAGGCTCTTCCATCCAGGAAGTCGGGACAAAACCCAGAAGCAACTAATGGTAGCAGTGGCCCACTGATGCTTCAAAAGCACCTTATTCCTCACCAAGCACCTTACTTCGTACGCACCTGCCCTCCCGCTGCTGAGTACTCCAAGAGAGGGCAAAAATGTGTTGCCAGTACAGACCTTTCCACGTGGGAAGCAGCAGGGATACAAACATTAGGAGACCTATACAGGGATGGACAGTTGATTCCTTTCCTGACACTAGCAACAGAGTAAGGACTCCTCAATGGGCAGTTCCTGCTTCACGCTTCTCTAATAGCAGAATTGAGAAAGCTCTGGGGCAACGTGAAGCAAGAACCGGCAATTCACCATACCATACAATATATGCACACTATGGGAACAGGGAGAAGGCTAATCAAATGGTTCACTGACTCACTGCGCATGCACAAGGTGCACCGGCTACACTCCGAATCCACTGGTACACCGCCTTGCAAAACCCCAGCACTGACAAGACATGGGAGGCTATACTATAGGGTCCAGTTTGCATACCCAGAAATACACGATTCCGCCTCAAAGAATTCTACATCATACACAGGGCATACCTTACACCGGAGTATATCATAAGATACTTTCTTCGCACAGACGCTGAATGTCCCGATGCCACCTGGTGAACGCTAACCTGTTACATATGTTATGGGACTGCCCTGCACTGGTCACTTACTGGCACTCTGTCACCACCAAGCTCACATATTGCACTGAGCGCACAGTGTCAAATACATGGGAAACCTGCATCTTAGGTCTGTACCATAGATCCAAACAGAACAAAGCATTGTCACGCTTCATTGACCTAGGCCTGATCACTGCCAAGCGCATGATTACCAGGCGTTGGAAACACACGGATCCCTCCCCTCCCCTGGGAAGCCTGGCACAGTTCTTTCCTTAACTGGGCACAAGCAGAAAGTGTGGCATTGCGCCGGGAGGATGCACTAGGCCTTTGCCAGATTCCACTTGCAACAGCCTGGGATGCCATGCTGACAAAACCCCAGCCAGACACCCCGCTCTCCTACATCAGACATGCAACCTGAAACAACCACTAGTGTCCCCAACGAGAAGACCATCCCCCTGCACTTTCATTTCCATCGCACACCAGCACATGCACTACCCACCCAGGTGAAAGGGTAAATAATAGGCACCCTATTGGCAGGCGCAGCTACAGAGTGAATAGTTTGGGCACATATCTCGACACACTCGGAGACTCCGCGACCATAGTTTAACCCCCCAAGCCCTTCCCTTATGCACATCAGAGCCGGTCCAAGATCATTAATACTCATAATATAGTCCTGTCATTGCGCACCAGCTTTTTCTAGATCCCGGCTACTATTCCACAGTCACGACCTCAATCCATAACAAATGGGTGGGACCTCACACCTATACTCTTGACATGTTGTAACCTTGGCCATATTTCTCCTGCTCATATCTTAATTCTTGGCTGCATATATGTTAACCCTGTTTGTAACCTTTTAAAAATGCGAATAAAGAAATTTAAACAAAAAACAAATAGCTGTTTGTTGGCTGTATAAATACTTACCACATTATCTCTGAGCTAAGCCCGACCATTTTGTGCCAAGCTACTATAAGGATAAGCACATTAATTTAGTGACTTTTAGTGGTTCATTTTGACAAGGATTGTGGTTGTTGCCTGAGTGGGGGCTTCCACCTACCTCAATCAATAACCACATTTCTTACACTTTCACATTCTCATACCTTACAGAAAAAAGAAACTAAACAAAGACCAAAAGACACATTAAGGGCCTCTTTATTTGCTTGTCTCCATCATCTTCTTGAAGGTTCTCTGGGGGTGCTGCTGTACCCCTGCACTCCCACTATCATTGCTACTGGAAGAGAAGTAACTTCCTTTGCTGGTGGAGAAGGATAATGGAAGGTGCTTCTCAGACCTGGGCTGAGACCTTCTTCCAGATTCTCCTCGGTAGCAAGCGGCTTTCTGCCAGTCCTTTTCCCCTTTTGCATCTTGGTTTCTAACGTTGCAGTGTTGTTGCTTGTGGAGCTGTGCGTCGGCCAAAGTTGATGACCCTGGACACACTATAAGGAGAGGTCTTCAAGTGGAGTACTCTGTGAATGATGCACACATCTGTAAAGATTCCCCATACCCAGAGGAAATCTTTATAAAGGGTTCTTTTCTGATGGATGAGATGTCTTGGCGCACGTGTCTCAATGGAGACCTTTCATAGTCCATGATCACCCGAGGGTTGAGCTGGGAATTGAATGATTTTACTGAAATAATGATCTGATACTTATTGGGAAGGTTCATAAACAGCTGGTTCTCTTCTTCTACAAAACAAAGCAACGCTGATCTCATTTTGACATTATCTGTGACCTTTGACATAGTTTTGGAAGTGCCCAAACAGATCTTCCTTCATGTGCCACTCATCGATGTTGAAAACTGGGGAAAAAACAGCAGGAGCACTTTAAGCAAAGGATCTGATCTTGGCACAATTGGTGCCAGGTCACCTTCACCCAACATGGCTGGTTAGAACAGGGCTTCAGCGCCAACACTCAGCATCCAGAAAAGCTGTAGGATGGTGGACGTGCAGGAGCACAGGCATGAACAGTAGCAGGGCTTTAAGTGGGGAAAAAAAACTGGGGGTGCTCTAAAAGGGGCGTGGCAAATTTCTTAAAGGGGTGTGGCCTATCCGAGTAGGGGCGTGGTCTAAATCAAGATAACTAGCATTGTGTGCTTAAGAAAATCATGAAGTCGCATCCAGCAAAGGATAATAAAATAGGCAAAAAGGTATATTTATTAAGTATAAGCCATAAAATACCAAACACTTTAAAAAACATGTAAAAATTATTTACATTACTTAGAAATCTATTGCAGGATTTCCCAAAACCCTTGAAGATATTCACTGTGTCTATTTTGCTGGGGTTTCTCACAACAATTTTCTTCAGCAGACCTTCTACCTTTTGCCAGCCAACTCTTTACATACAGCTTTGCGTCAAATGTTTCAAATGGAGGACCATTGAGTTTTACCCATAGGCATGAAGAAATGGTCTCTACAAGAAGAGAGGCCCTTGTTGGACTAGCAATTAAGTTCATTGCGCTGAAACCTCTCTCGCAATCCACATTACTTGCTGGCAGGGTTTCCATGCAAACTACTAACTTTTTTAATGCTTCAGGGGTTTTCTTTCCACCAAAATCTTTGAAAAGTCTAAAAGCTTGGATAGTATCTCTTGCTGGCAGCTGAAACTCTGAACACAGTTTCTGGATATCTGTTTCACCATAAAGAATGCATTCATCACCAGAAGGCAGCTTCACGAAGGCACAGGCTGTGCGCAGAGACACACACACAGCAGCTGGAATGGTGGGTTCTGGAGAACTTTTGTATCCCTGAGTTCCCAACAGGAGGCCAGCTCTTCTCAGGCCCTTGGAGATAGGCAGGCTTCAGAGGGGCAAAGCACACAGCACAGCTCCTCTTCAAGTAAGGGGGACACAGCACACAGCAGACAGTCCCTTGGTCCTCTTCCTCAGCAAAATAGAAATAGACATATGATTGAGAAAAAAGACGGGCAGGTATGTATCTAGAGAAATCAGACAGGTTTTTGAGGCATAGAGATGACGGGCCGACAGGGGCAGGGCTGCACTGGGAGTGGTAGTGTCACTGCTGCTGGATTTTGTTGTAGACCCTCGTCCCTCGCTTGCTTTAAGGCAGAGCAGGGTCACACTGGTTGCTGGAGAAATCTTGCTGCAAGCCGTAAAAGCAGGGTCGTGCCGGTTCTAACCAGCTGTTGTTGTGCCGATGGCTGGCATGATGACGTAAGTGGCGCTGCGTGTTCAAAGAGAAGGGAAATCCCGAGAGAAAGTGTCTCTCTTCAAAGGATTTCCCTTCCTGCTACAATGACGTCACGCCTTAAGCAGTGCACGCGCATGCTCACCCGAAACACCAAACAAAAACCGGGACGTCTGGTCACCCTACCTTTGAGGCCCGAAAATAGAGCCCCCTAGAGACCCCTTTCGAGGCCCCCCAAAAAAAACTGGGGGTGCTCAGACCCCCACAGACCCCCCCCCCCACTTAAAGCCCTGAACAGTAGGATCATAAACCTTGTCATGGGGCGGAAGTGAATCAGACATCCTAGTAGTTAGTGGGACACACTGCTTGGAACATGTACTGGTAAGTACCTCTCCGCGTAAGACGACTCATCAGCAACATGGCAATCCAGGTAATGGAACCCGATTGCTTACAAAGCACAATTGCCCACATGTTGCTGTGTGGGTGTGTGTAATGAAGACTTCAGGAGTTGCATAACCACAACACTCCTTAAAGGGACCACACTCCTCTGTACAAAAAAAGAGAATCTCACCTGTGCCTAAAGAAGGACACATCAGCTTAAAGCTATGGCAACTTATCAACACGTCACAAAGATCAGATTTAAACAACATGTATAATGGACTGTGATCTCTTCAAAGGTTTTGTCATTGAGTGGAGCTTCAAGATCCGAGTGATGTTACTTCCTTGATGGCATGAGGTCAAAAGGTGTATAATGAAATTTAGTGCTGAACACTCAGAATGGTTCGCGCTCAAGACACATCTCCAGCCAAAATGACACAGAAAGGAAGTAGATCTAAAGGAGCCTGTGGGAAATTCTGGGATTTGATGACAGCCTCCTGCCTCTGGAAGGAAGCATGCATGGTTCATGCTCACTCATGGATAGGAGAACATTCGGTCCTGCATCACATGCTGACTTTTTATATTCCCTTTTACCAAAGTCAGCTTATTTCAGTCATTTCTTAGTCATTTGCTCCCACAGTGCAGTGGAGGTCAAGTGAAGGCCGCCGACTGCTGCTGAGGCTACCAGGTTACTTCAACAGTGAGCGCTAATTTCCACAACTTTTGTGGCACCGTCAGACTACTGCTGTGGACTCCTCGCAGGTTCATCAGACAAAAGGCACATTTTCACTCTATCTAACACCACAGCAAGAGCAGCATATTTTAGCAATTCCAAAACCTGTATTTTAAAGGGCACTAATGGAGAATCTGCCAAAGGATGGCAAAACCTCCTCGCTCCCTCCAGCATCATAACTACCCTAATCAAAGCCTCTTACATGACAGACATTACGCCGTAGGAGATACCTTTGCCTCCATCACTGCCTCTGCCAAACTATAGAGATGTGTAAGACATTGGGTTATTGGTTGAAAAGGGTTAAAACCCTTCTCAAACAACAACCACAATCCTTGTCAGGGTGAACAACAAAAGGCACTAAATTAACCTGAGATGAACCCTTTGGTAACTTAGCACAAAGCAACCAGGCTTAACTTAGAGGCAATGTTTAAAGTATATAACAATAATAAAGTGAAAACACAACACAAGAACAATCCCTCATCAATTTAGAAACATTGAGTACATTTTAATAAATAAAATGATACCAGAACATAAATAAAATCAGTAGAACTAGAGATATGTCATTTCAAAGTTCTAGGTAAATATAGTGCCTTAAAGTACAAATCGTCACTTACAGTCATCTGGTCGTGCTAGACCAGGCCAAAGGCACAAGTTCAGGCTGACCATGATGGAGCGTGGGATGGATACAGAGACCAGGCTAGTTCTGCTGAAAACGTTACAGTCTCAGAATCTGGTGGTGCAAAGTGTCCAGTCCACAGTAGAGGAGGCCACGAGGAGCAGGGAGAACATCGCAGATGGTCGTCGGGGTAGCGTGAAGAGCAGGCCTAGTGTTGATGGAGCAAGGACTCGCAAATGAGACTTGCTCGGAAGCAATCCTCTCGTTTAACTCATTAACAAATTACTAACAACGTGTTTTGTGATTAATAATACGCATTTCCTTCACACGCGGGAAGAAAACAAAGCTTGCATATGTGTTTACTAACTGCGATAACACAAACAAAGGACTAAACTACATTTTAACATGGGATCTTTACTGCGCATGCGTCTACTGCATCTACGTAGTATGACGTTCTAATGCTTGAAGGGAAATTGATGCGCTTGCACAAAGCAAACCAAAATGGCTGCTTGAAACTCACATGCATGGCACCTGCTTGGCCGAGAAAGAAAATAAGTTTTATATTAACGCAAATGCAGATAGATTAATAATAAATGGAGTGGGTTAGAGTAGCGGTTGGTGGTATACAGTGAAATCATTTTATTTTGAAAAAAAACATCTCTTCTTTTGACTTTATTATTAGTGCGCATTTGGGCCTTAAAGCTTGTCTGAAATCGAGCTGACTGACGTAGTCTCACGCAGGCGCACTCAAGAGAGAATGTGACCCGATGAGTAAGGACTTGTCAAGCGTCCAAGGCCAGAGAAGATGTGCCCTGGGAACATGAGGGTGAAGAGTTCATATGAAGAAGCTTTATTCATTAAACTGTTACATTTTGTATTAATAAAGGTTGGAGATGTATGGGAACGGAAGAGATGTAATAAAGTTTGAGGGGAGGGGTTTGAAACCAATGGTTTAAAGGAATAAGTGACATGTAAGTATGGTGTGACGATCATCCCCCTTTCGCCTGTCCAATCAGAGTTAGTATTTTACCAATTTTGAAACATTCATGGGTGGTACATGGTAATAGAAAGGTATAATTGAGGTAGTTTTAGTTAGTTAAGTTTAGCTTATCGGGAGCACTGAAGCAGAGCTCGGGATGCTGTCGGTGCTGGGGGTGGTACTGATGCTGTGAGATGCTGAAGAAGAATTCGAATGCAGAACCATCTATTTAATTTAATTGAGTTAGAAAGAAGATTGCGGAAGAAACACAAGGAGGAAGAGAGTGTCAGAGAGGGGTGCGACACAGTCGTCGGTATTTAGAGAGGTGAAACATCCTGTCCTGATTCCTATCCTGAAGCCTTTGTCTCCTGAACCTGTCCTGGGGACCCTTTACCAGCCCTTTGGCCAGAGGGTTTGGTCTTCACACCATTCTGCGTAATTATGAATTCATCGCATTGATAAATGCTCTTCTCTCTCTGTCCTCTTCTTTCTGAGCACAGTTATTGAATCGATCTGAATTGCTATTGATTTAAATGCGATATGATTGAATTGACACTCTTGTGAATGAGGGTGTTTGTACTGAAACTTTGAGATGGTTCACACTCAATTAAGTTAGATAAAGACTTTAAAACTTCCAGAGTCTGTGATTATCTTATTCAAATAGAAGTATTAATTAGTTATGTTAATATCGCCATCAACTAGGCTATCTAATAGGTCCATTGACCTGAGGAAAGAAATTTATGATTAAATAAGGTTTAGTTAAATGAAAGATAACTAATCCAGGTAGAGCAAATCTATAAAATTCAATGAGAAAGACAAATTAAATAAATTATTTTTACCCAGCGGTTTACTAGATAGGCAGGTTTGTTAGTGAATGTGAGTTATATGGGCCCAGGTGAGTATATAGTAGTGGAGTACCTGCTGCTGGTGCGCCGCTGGATCAGTTTTCTGGTAGCAGAGCTATGGTTGTTAATAACTAGTTTGGTGATGAGTATAGATTATTGATTAATTTATGTTTTAACAAAAGAGTTAGTGTCCTTGTTTCATGTTGTCTGGAAAATTCCCGGGGAATGAATAGCGGGTGGCGATAGAAACCACACTGCAGTGAGGTTACTCGTCTGTTGGAATAACACCGAGAAGCTAGGTAGGGCTGGCAGTGTTAAAGTAGGGACTATTTTCTGTGTAAAAGGGAGAATGACTGATAGTGAAGAGTTCGGATGTGAAACTTTAGGCGTCATATCACCTAGAAAGGGTAACCCTGAAGGAGTAGCATGTTCTTCTGAACTAGACTGATAGCAAAAGGAGTTCGTTGGTGAAATTTTGGTCTCGATTTACCTAAATACGGGTGAGACCGGAGGAGTAGCAGGTTCTCTGGAGCTTGAATGAAGGGTAAGCGGAAGGGTTTTACTCGCAGTATATGAAGAGTAAGCGGAAGGTTTTACTCGCAGTGGAAAGAAATAAACTATCCTTTGATTTAGTGGAACAGACAGAGTAGCGAATGTTTTTATGTCGTAAATAACGAAGAATTTTAAGGAAAATATCGAGAAATAAAGTTTTCGTATTACCTTGTAAAGGGAGGGTCATTTGCTGGAGTGGTACTGACGTCACAGTGAGCCGAGCTGGGATTGGTAGAAACAGCGGGCGTGTGACAGGAGCAGCTTTGTAAAGGAGGGGTCAGTAGTAAGGAGCAGAACTGACGTCAGGAAAAGGCCGCGCTGGCATTGGTCAGATCGCGAGTGTGAGTCAGATTTGATTGGATAGATAGTTAGAAGCCGCGCTAGGATTGCTGGAGAGGATTGTATGCGGGATTTTGATTTGACTGTAATTGAAATGCGTACAGGTAGAAGATTTCAAGGGTTTGCAGAATATAATTTCTTACATCGTTCTTCAAGAATGTATGGAGAGAAAAGAAAGATGTCACTTTTTAAGAAAATTAAGAATTTCTTTGTGAAGGATAAGCCTGTGTTAACTAGAGAGGGAATTCCTATTCCGCCTCCGAAGACACCAGCATCATTTATGATGATGGAGAGAGGATATCATACTTGCGTGTGGTTGGAAAACTGGATAGAATATACAAAGGATGATGGAGTGTTAGCGTTTCCTAAAGATGGTACGTTTAATGGAAGGATTCTTCAGAATTTGAGATTGAAAATGAATGATTTAGAACCTAGACCTAGGTTAACTCAATATGAGGCTTTGGAAGAATGGGAGACTGAGTCATATGAAAGAGAGAGGTGGAAGATATAGAGGATTCTTTCCCAGACATTTGCATGAGTCACGTGAAGGGCAGATGAAACAATGGAGGAGAGCTATGGTATCAGAAGGTTTATATCCAGTGTTAATGGCTGAGGAACAGTCTGGAGGAAAGTGTAAGGAGAAAACGAAACATATGAATTCAGCAGGGTATGGTGAATCAGATGACGAGTTGTTAGAGGACATTTTAATTAAGAATACACCGCCATATCATGAAACAACTAGTAAGGTTACCCCGAGTGCACCAGTAATGGGAATGCCATTAACCCCACAGATTTTACATGACACGTCATATAACAGAGTGTTGCAGGATAATGAAAGAGATGCTTTGAATAAAACTAGAGAAGAACTAGTTCAAAAGCTAGGTCAATTAAATTTGAATACTGAAGCTTTGACAGTACCAGTGACTATTGGTCCGGTAATCCCATTGTACGGAGATAATAAGATTTGCCAGAAACCACAATCTGTGACGATTCTGTTAAATAGTCCTAGAAAAGAAGTAATAATTACAGATGATCAGGTTAGTGAAAGTGAATCAGTTATTTCATTAATGGATCTCCCCAATTTGGAATCTTCAATTGAAACTCCTGAAAAGAAATACACCCATGATTTTAAGAGAAAAGAGGTCCTTAGTACCTATAAGAACTGAAAGTGCAACTGTAGTTACCCCAGAAGAAATAGAAAGATGGGCACAGGAAATTGATAATCGAAATCCACCACCAAAAATTTTAGACATCAGCAGATTGAAAGTGGAATTGGAAGAAATGATAACCGGAAGCGTGGGCATGGAAAAATTGAATGTTTATAATGATGAGGAATTGTTATATTTATGTAAGAGAATAACCAGAAGAGCAAGAGTGTTTCATGAGAGATTGACTGAAGTTGCTTCAGAAATTGGAATAGATATAAGGAGGTCAAAGTTGTTACAGAAACCATATTGAGTGGATTTCACTGACAAAATTTAGAAAGTGTAAATGCTTCTGGAAAAAGACTACAGATTAAGGAATTAATGGGCATTTTGCTAAAATGGGGCGACATTGATAAATGGAGGATTAGATGGATAAGAAAGAAAGAGGAAGTACAAGCGAGAGAAGCAGCTGTTGCCTTTCCAGTGAGAGAAGCAGGCAAGGTGGAAAAGTTGTGTCCCATGAGAGAGGTTCCTGGAGGTGGATATGTTCATGTGCCTTGGAGTAGACAGGACATTTTGTCATTTACCAATGATTTTCCAAAATTGAGAGCAAAACCAGTGGAATGGTATAAACAAGTAGAGAGATTTGTGAAAGTTTCAAAAGTTTTATTGAAGGATTTGGATGGTCTATTTGATATAGTGGTACCTGCTGATTTATGGACAGAATGTAAGATTACAGTTCATTGGCCTAGTGAGGAGTATCCAAGAGACTCAAAGATAGGAGCACCTTCAGAGGAGGTGATGAAAAAGTATCATCAAGTGGTTACCTATTTGAAAGGGAAAATTCCTCCAAAAGAAACAGACTGGGTAAAGATAGATAGAACCACTCAAGTACCAAACAAATCAGTACATGCATATTATGAGAGATTATTGTAGGTGTTTAAGCAGTATAGTGGTTTTGAGAATATTGGTGACAAGGATATGGGACATTTTGTGTATCAATTTGTATATGGTCTGAAACCGGAGATTAGTCAAATGATACAGCAGCATATGTTGTGCTGGCAAAGCAAGACAGTGGATGAGATTTTAAAACATGCAAAGTATTGTGGCGACAATATTGAGGCCAGGCGTAGGAAATTAAAAGAGAATATGATGTGGGCACAAGTTAAATTAGCAGAACAACAAGAAGAGAAAACAAACGACCAAAACAATA